>CATNEM010000166.1:220000-332793 GCA_950096795.1 Macrostomum cliftonense
CTGCAAGCGGGCTCCGCATGCGCTGCCCTGCTACTGAACTACCGCGCCTGGTAGTAGTATGATTGGGACATTGAACAAGCTTTAGTAAGCATGATATTAACCAATGGACTTTTTATCTTACTTTGGGCTCCTTGCAGTGTATGTTAGCTGTCTTTTGGGCTGTGTGTGTTTGTGTGTGTATGTATGTCTGCTAGCTGTCTTTGGGACTGTGTGTCTGTCTGCTAGCTGTCTTTGGGGCTGTGTGTGTCTGCTAGCTGTCTGTAGACTGTGTCCAGTATCTGCTACTTTAAGCAGCATCGTTTGTATCTATTGCCTTGTGTCTACATGACTTTGCGACCAAAACAATAGACCTAGCACTGCTTGACAATTTTGATGGACGTCATGTTGTGAGTCAACAGAGAGTCAGGTTACTCTGTCCCCAAGCCGAATCACTGTCAATTGACGTTAAAAAAATCTCGTTACTGGCAACTCAGTTAAATAATAGCTGATTGCTTGCGATCAGCAATGCTGACAAAAACACCAATTGCGCAAGCACAAAGGCATCAATTAGTGAATTTCCAAGAAATCAGACACCACTGACCCATGCCCGATACCGCTCTTTGAGCTGTCGCCCAGCCTGCCAAATTGGCCAATTTAATCCGGCTTCAAAAGCGAAACTGCTATAATTAACAAAAGTGGCAGCTTCAAAAGAAATTGTCCGAATTGAGCATTTGTTTGAATCGGAGCTGTTTGATTGGTTGCCATGGTGATCAGATGAAAGACAAACTAGCAACCAATTGTCTCAATCAGCCATCATTGGATATAAACTGTTTGTCAATCGCGCTGAGCAAAGGAGATAATCCTCCCCCCTGCGGCTTCAGTTGCCTCGCTGGTGCCGTCAAGCGGAAAATATGCGAGTGCTACTGGCCGCTCCTCCTGCTCGCTGGGCTGCCTGCCCGGATGTTCTGCTCGTCGTTCAAGGTTGCCATAGTGATAGAGGACGCGTTAATTAGCGCCGACACGGTGCACTTGGCCGTGACCCGAGCGGCGAACCATAATTATCGGATATTTCCAATCGGTTCGGGTCGAAGCATCGACTACAGGCTGATCAATGCCACGAGGTGTCAGTCCGTGACGGCTGTGAGACAAGGTAAAGCCGCCGTCACAGTTTACCTGTACAGTTCCTTGTTCGGGTCTGGCCAAACGCGTACATTTTAGATCTAGCGGCTACGGCACTTGCCCAATGTCCGGAAGGTCGTGGGTTCGAGCCCCAGATCTGGGAGACAATTTTTGCCCTTTAGCCAGGTGTCGAATGTTTCTGAGAAAACCTAGAACTATCTCTTAACCCATCCCAGGGGCTTTCAGATGCCTTTGACCTACGTTTGACAAAGTGGATTGGAGCAATGCATGTTTTTACCCATTACGTAATATTTATGGGAAACAATATAACTTTGTCACAAACCTGAAAACCCCGATGATCCCAACGCCCGCCAGTCTGTCAGGAAGCCGGGCCTCAGCGGTATCATCGGCGTGGGTGGCTGCGCCCTGATGCAGAGCTTGCAGAGACTGGGCAAGACTCTGACTCTGCCAACCATTGTCATTCCCAGTGATTTGTGCAGCCTGGCTTCGGAGTCTGGTGAGTCTGGCTTTTGCTGCTACTGGGAAAAGTCTACCACAAGAAAAAGCTCAGAGTGGTAGCCACTATGCCAGATCAGGACAAGTTGGGAAGAGACAATAGTACGACACAGACAGACAGACAGACAGACAGACAGACAGACAGACAGACAGACAGACAGAAAGACAGACAGACAGACAGACAGACAGACACACAGACAGACAGACAGACAGACAGACAGACAGAACACAGACACACAGACAGACACACAGACAGACACACAGACAGACACACAGACAGACACACAGACAGACACACAGACAGACAGAAAGACAGACAGACAGACACACAGACAGACACACAGACAGACACACAGACAGACACACAGACAGACAGACACACAGACAGACACACAGACAGACACACAGACAGACAGTCCGAGTACACTGCTAATTATGATCAATAATTTAAAGTTTCAAAATTTGATGATACAAAAATCCCTCTCCGTACCAGCCTTCGATTTTATCGGCACTGGCGACTCTCTGCAGCTGTTGCGGGCAGCCGCGGAGGCGCTCCGTTTTCATCGAGCTCCCACGGCAGCCATTTTCTACGATCGATTCCAGAGTGAGTTGAGCAACTCACGTGCTGCAAAATGTCAGACCCTTCAGTGGGCGCCGACTCCCTCAGAGATCCCTCAGTGGGCGCCGACTCCCTCAGAGATCCCTCAGTGGGCGCCGACTCCCTCAGAGATCCTTCGGTGGGCGCCGATCTCACAGATTCTTCAGTGGGTGCCGACTTCCTCAGGGATTCTTCAGTGGGCGCCGACTCCCTCAGAGATCCTTCAGGGCGCCGATCTCACAGATTCTTCAGTGGGTGCCGACTTCCTCAGGGATTCTTCCGTGGTCGCCGAATCCCTGTCAGATCCTTAAGTGGGTGCCGACTTCCTCAGAGATTCTTCAGTGGGCGCCGACTCCCTCAAAGATTCTTCAGAAAGAGTAAGCATCCCTGTGACCTTTTCAGGCCTGGCTCAGCTTGAGGCCTTCCAGAACGACCTGTCAGCCAGCGGAATCAGCGTCATGGCCTTTCAGCTCGATGAGGGCAAAAATCTCAGCGACATTCTCTCCTTGCTGATCAAAGGCCAGGTGCGATTCAGTGTGATTTTCGCAACGCCTGAAAACGTGATGAGCACATTGGAAATTGTGAGGACTCATAATTGCTTCCTATTTGTGCATGAAAACTCTTGGCAACAAAATCTGTATGGCGTTTATAAGGTTTTAATATAAAGACTGAGAAAAATTTGAAGCATTTTTTGGGATAAGGTTTAGCATTCCTAGTCAAGAAATCAATAGTCAGGATTTTAGACGCTAAACATTTATTATGCTCAAAAAATATTCGACACCCTACTTTTCGACCGGATGTACAGTCAACGAGTCTTGACGGGCTGGAAGAGCCGCAACACCCACTCTAAATTTTCCCTGCCTAACGATATATGCGATCTCAGCTCGCTCGACTGAAGCAATATGAGATCAGGTGCCTTGCTCAAGGGCATAGATAGTCTCCTAGAGCTGGGACTTAAATCCACGACCTTGAAGCAATAAAATTAGGCTACAACTCCTTATGCATCCTGCTTCCCCTAGCGTCATCCAGGTTTCTGATTATGAGATCGGGCATTAGTAACACAATGCTACGAGTAAATCTGTGATACCGGTGCTGCTATTATAGGGGATTCAACAATTTCTAAACATTCCCATCCCAGGCTCGCAATGCCAGCCTGATGGAGCAGAACTATCACTGGCTGCTGCTGGACTCGGGCCTCAGCCTGGCCAGTCTGAAATCCATGCCGTCAATCAGTTCGTCAGCCAATCTGCTAGTAGTGAGGCACCCAACCTACGGCCTGTTGGACATGCACGGCTACTGCCGGTCCGATGTGCAGAAAATATTTCCGGCTTGCGACAAGAATCACGTGACGGTGAGCCATGCTTAGCTTAAATTGATGATAAAATACAATAGTTTTCTTAGAAATGATCCTCTTATGACTCGTCAATGTTAACTGAGGCACTCGCAGAGCCTGGAGTACAGATTCGTGGACGCGGTGACCGCTCTGGGCAAGGCATTCAACGATTTCGCCAACAGTACAGCCGATTCCTACTCGGTTAGCAACGCCACCTGCAGGCCTTTGCAGCCCTGGATCGGTGGCGCGTCAGTGGCTGGCTTTGTTAGCTCGGTAAGAACTGATTAGACTGCTTCGGGTGCAGGCATTCAATGTCTTCGGGTACAACAACAACAACAACAACAAAATACGCTGTCAGATGGAAAAGCAGCGTCACAGGGCGCGCCTCAAGGCCTGGCTGCAGGCATTCAATGCCTTCGGGTGCATGTATTCAATGTCTTCGGGTACAGGCATTCAATGTCTTCGGGTACAGGCATTCAATGTCTTCGGGTACAGGCATTCAATGTCTTCGGGTACAGGCATTCAATGTCTTCGGGTGCATGTATTCAATATCATCGGGTGCATGTATTCAATGTCTTCGGGTGCATGTATTCAATATCATCGGGTGCATGTATTCAATGTCTTCGGGTGCATGTATTCAATATCATCGGGTGCATGTATTCAATGTCTTCGGGTGCGTGTATTCAATGTCTTCGGGTGCATGTATTCAATATCTTCGGGTGCATGTATTTAATGTCTTCGGGTGCAGGTATTCATTGCAATGGGGGCGATACAAAGCTCAATTTTCCCATGTGGAGTGGGGTTGTTCCCAATGTTAAGTCGGATTCTTCGCTATCTGATTTGCTAGCTTTGTTTTCTTTTTTGCACAGAAATGGTTCCTCTTCGAGTAGTCATTCTAAAGTACAAAAGCAGGTTAATAAATATATTTCTTGATAAATTAGCAGTATTTTTCTACGGCCCGAAATGCGCTTCAACACTTGCCTATCAATGCAGTCAAATTGATTCACCAATTGCTCATATTCAACCCGAACTACATCTAGCTCCGCGACTTGAACACCTTCCGCTCGGTGATCAGCTACAACACCAGCTCAAACCGTCTGGAGGCTCCCTACGTTGAATTCGCCGCTACCTTCAACGAACTGGCCGACCAGCCGGTGGACTTTGTGGAGAGCGCCCGATTCTACCCTGGCAACGGCAGCCTGCAGGTGCTGCGGACCGTGTCGGGCAGGAGTCTGGTCTTCGCCAACGCCTTCGTGGACTTCAAGAATCGGACCCTGACCGTGTGCGCGCCTAGCGTAAGTATTAGCATTATTTAACCAAATATATTACCATACTCTGAAGGGGGCCACTGGTCCAGATTCGATTCCACGTTTTAGCATGTTTTATCGCTAGCGCGGTTTCGTGTGCAGGGTCACATTATTTAGGACCTTGTGCACGAATTGGTTGGGCTATGGGCCAGTTGTGCCATTCACGCACATGAGAGCAACCCCCCAAGGCATTGAGAGTGTACATTCATGTTACGCTTGTACACACTGGGTGCTATTCTGGATTTCCGGTGTGCACCGTGTGTCTGACTATGCCTGCGTGCGACTGTCTGGACGCGCTTCAGGTGTTAGCGCAATGGACAGCGCAATCCAGAATTTTGCTTCAGGCGCCAGGGTGCTTACAGCCCTGAAGCAGATTATTAACCAAACTCTGAACCAACCCAACTGCAACCCAACTGCAGGTGCCACCTTTCACCGCCTACACCAACGTCAATGCCGATATGAGCGGCAACGTAACTGGCCAGATTCGCGACCTATTTGTCTTCTTAATGCGAAACTTAAATTTTAGGTGAGTGATGCGCATTTTATCGGGATGTGGTAACACATGAGCCGTGATGCCTAGCCTCACTCCAATCACGCAGATCGATATTCAAGCAAGCGCCTGACCTTGAGTTCGGCGGTCCAATACCGAATTCCACTCTGTTTACCGGCTGCGTTGGTGAACTGCAAAAAGGGGTGAGTCTGAACTCCCTAAATTTGTCACACATCAATTCCGTCAGGTCCCGCTTCAACACACTACCAGAATGACCACCTGAATTTGTGACAGACCAACTCCGTCAGGTCCCGCTTCAACACACTACCAGAATGACCACCTGAATTTGTGACAGACCAACTCCGTCAGGTCCCGCTTCAACACACTACCAGAATGACCACCTGAATTTGTGACAGACCAACTCCGTCAGGTCCCGCTTCAACACACTACCAGAATGACCACCTGAATTTGTGACAGACCAACTCCGTCAGGTCCCGCTTCAACACACTACCAGAATGACCACCTGAATTTGTGACAGACCAACTCCGTCAGGTCCCGCTTCAACACACTACCAGAATGACCACCTGAATTTGTGACAGACCAACTCCGTCAGGTCCCGCTTCAACACACTACCAGAATGACCACCTGAATTTGTGACAGACCAACTCCGTCAGGTCCCGCTTCAACACACTACCAGAATGACCACCTGAATTTGTGACAGACCAACTCCGTCAGGTCCCGCTTCAACACACTACCAGAATGACCACCTGAATTTGTGACAGACCAACTCCGTCAGGTCCCGCTTCAACACAATACAACAATGAACTTATCACTCGTTAAACCACTCGCAGAACGCGCACCTCTCGCTGGTATACGCGATCACAACTCATCGGATTTCGGCAGTGGACTTCTCAGTGCCAGTGGCCTCGTCCGGCCTGACCATTCTGGCCAAACGACCTCCGCCGCAATCGCGCATGTGGAACATATTTGCGCCATTCACCATCGACCTGTGGATTTTGCTCGGTGTGGCGCTGTTCGCTGTTGCCTTCGTGACCTTCGTGCTAGCCTATTACAGTCCGTTCACCGCCTACAATCTGCAACTGGAGTACGCCATCGCTGACGAGATCTGGCTGCACGAGTACATCTGGTCGGCTGTGGGCAGTTTTCTACAGCAGGGTCAGGACTTTTATCCGTTCGCGATGAGTCCGAGAACAGTCATGGCATTCTGGTGGTTGTTTACTGTCATCGTGTTCGGCTCTTACACAGGTAATAGAGAACTCACCAGGGGGTCACTTATGGGGCCGAGTGGCTTGGCGGTCTAGCGCGTCTGCCTCCTGTGCCACTGGTGCAGGTTCGACCCCGCGATGTAGGTTGGCTACTTTCCCTAGCGCGGTTTCGTGTGCAGGGTCACATTAAATTGGGGCCTTGTGCACGAATTGGCTGGGCTGTGGACCAGTTGCGCAATTTGAGCCCATGAGGGCAACACCCCAAGGGATAGAGAGTGTACATTCTGGAACTACCGCTTGTATACCCTATGTGAGTGCGTGAGTGCGTGACTGGGTGTCGGCCTCTGTGTGTGTGTGTGTGTGTCTATGCCTGCATACGGTATTTAGTGTGACTGAACGCGCTTCAGGAGTCAGCGCAATTGGACAGTCATGCCCAGTGGCTGGTTGTGGGACGATGTCACTTAAAGCATCAAAGTGCCTACAGCCCTCCTGCAGATTTAGCTTAGGGGGTCACTTAATTATTTTTAGCAATTAAAGCGGTTCTCTTTGCTGTTAGTAAAGCATTACGCATTTATTTTTCTTTTAATTTCTTGCAGGCAATCTTACTGCCTATCTAACGGTCTCTGTGACGCCTCTGAAAATCCGCGGCCTCAACGACTTGATAGCCAATCCGCAGTACAAGGTTCTCGTCGCCAAGGGAACTAACATCCACGCTCTGATAAGATTGTCAACGTCGGGACCATACTTTCAACTGCAGAGGCAGATGGTTGAGGTGGACTCCATGCCGATCTGCGCAGAGACAGTGAGCTACTGAGCGAGAACTTTCTGCTTTAAAATTCAGATAAATTGAGACCGGAATTTTCACTAATTCAAATCGAACAGGTGCTCAAAGACTCCGATCCCAACAAGGTGTGCATCACTGACCAGAACGTGAACTCGCACTACTATAACAATTATTGCAGCCAGGTCTACGTGGCTGACGAAGTGTTCAGTCCGTACTTTCTAAGCTTCGCATATCCTAAGGATGCCTTCTATGGGCGCGCTTTTGATTTCATGTGAGCAGGCTGTCTCTATTTTGAATATTTTTATTGTACGCTGATTGGTGAAAAGCCGAAAGCATTTTATAGTAAGAACCGCTTACGTTTATGGTCTTTTGTCTCACCATCCCGATACTAAATTAGAGGAGGGTAGCGAGGGTAGGACCGGCACTGCAGTAGAGGAGGGTAGGACAGGGACTGCAGTGGAGGAGGGTAGGACAGGCACTGCAGTAAAGGAGGGTAGGGAGATTAGTTACTTTTAGGGCTGTCTCTGAAGTATTCCTAAAACCTTACTTCTCATCATAAGCGTTTTTATCGTCTTGCAGCCTGGAAAAAGCGCAGGAGTCTGGTATCGCCAAACTGCTGAATCTAAAGTACTTTCCGCTGTCCAATCCGGAGTGCGCAGCCTCCAGCGTCTCAGCCGAAGCCGATCCCATCAACATGGACGGCGTGACCGGGGCGTACATTGTGTCTGGCTGTCTGTACGCCTGCGGCCTGCTGCTGCTGCTGCTGGAGCTGCTCTGGACTCGAGTGCTAAAAAAATCACCGCTAGACGCTGTTATCTTCTAGCCACGGCCTTGATGGGAGTTGTGGACTGAATATGAGGCTCCTTTTTTGCTTAATAATATGACTAATGGTACTCGTAGTGCCTTGAATTTTTAGTGATCCTTGCAGGAAATTTTCCCTTCATCAATCTTAGCCTTAACCTTAACTATTACCGCGGGGCTGTGGCATGGATAAGCTAGGGGCGATGAGGGATAAGACACAGGAGGGAGTGACGAAGGAGGGAGTGACAGAGGAGGGAGTGACAGAGGAGGGAGTGACACAGGAGGGAGTGACAGAGGAGGGAATGACAGAGGAGGGAGTGACACAGGAGGGAGTGACAGAGGAGGGAGTGACACAGGAGGGAGTGACAGAGGAGGGAGTGACAGAGGAGGGAGTGACAGAGGAGGGAGTGACAGAGGAGGGAGTGACAGAGGAGGGAGTGACAGAGGAGGGAGTGGCAGAGGAGGGAGTGGCAGAGGAGGGAGTGACTGAGGAGGGAGTGACAGAGGAGGGAGTGACACAGGAGGGAGTGACAGAGGAGGGAATGACAGAGGAGGGAGTGGCAGAGGAGGGAGTGGCAGAGGAGGGAGTGAGAGATGGGGAGTTAGAGAGGAGGCAGTTACAGAAGGGCTAGTGACTAAGGAGGCAGTGAAAGAGGCAGAGTGACAGAGGGGGGAGTTACAGAGGGGCGAGGGACAAAGGACGGTGGGACAGAGGAGGAGGTGACAGTGGATTTCCCTAAACTTTAATTTTCTCGAAGCCTGTCGTTGCACCATATTGCACCAATATTACTCGAATGCAAAAGGCTTGATATAAATTTGTTATTTTTAATGAAGAAATGATCTCTATTTTAACTATTTTACGCTCGTACATTACCAAAACCTCAACACCCAGCAGCTATAATAAGTAGAACTGCAAATAAAATCAGAAACAGCTCTATCTTTTCAAATCATTCGCGAGTTTTTATCTTCACCAATCGAATAAAATTTGCGAAAAAAAAATTCTGGTTTATCGCACCCATCCAGTGAATGAAAAATGTTTTCCTTTCTGAAACATTTTGTGCCACACTTGTGCAGCCGAAACCAAATATACAGAAAACTGGATTATCGCCAAACTTGATAGCCGATCTCCCATAGCTGCACTTTGATGGCCAGATGCGGGGTACAAGGATCGGAATTGCTGCTCCGTGAAATCCCAAAGGAATCTTCCCAACTCAGTCTCCTACTGGCTGATTGAATTATCTAGGAGCGGTCCCTGACCGGTAGTCAAGAGCAGCAGTGCCAGGAAGTACTTTTTGTGTTATCTGTTCGAATGTAGCAAAACAATAAGTGGTCAAAATCAACTAGGAAAATTCATTTGTAGCTCGTATTAAGAAGCTCAGTGACTGCGCCCCGTGAAGGTCATTTAACCATGGTTAAACTCGTTGTTGAGGATAAAGCTGTAGTAATAGTAAAGTTATAGTAATTCTGGACTGGAACCATCGTCTAAACTTGCATATTACAACAACATTTTTACTTTTCTGTTTTATAATTAAAATACAAAATTAATATGATTCCGTTAAGTCAGGTCAGAAATTTCCGTCACAAATCTATACTGACCGCCATTGGAATGCAAAAAACTTTAAGAAAATTATTAAATAGATAGACAAATAAACAGAAATACAAAAAGAAACACAGACAGACAGAGAGACACACAGACAGACAGACAGACAGACAGACAGACACACACACACACAGACAGACAGACACACAGACAGACAAACAGACACACAGACAGACGGACGGACAGACAGACACACAGACAGATAAACAGACAGACAGACACACAGACAGACAAACAGACACACAGACAGACGGACGGACGGACAGACAGACACACAGACAGATAAACAGACAGACAGACAGACAGACAGACAGACAGACAGACAGACAGACAGACAGACAGACAGACAGACAGACAGACAGACAGACAAAACAGACAGACAGACACACACACAGACAGACAGACAGACAGACAGACAGACAGACAGACAGACAGACAGACAGACAGACAGACAGACAGACACGCAGACAGACACACAGACAGACACACAGACAGACAGACAGACAGACAGACAGACAGACACGCAGACAGACAGACAGACAGACAGACAAACAGACAGACAGACACACAGACAGATAAACAGACAGACAGACAGACAGACGGACGGACAGACAGACACACAGACAGATTCATGCATGCGTAGACGGCACAGAATTATCCTCGGGTTGCATGGGACTCAAACATTTGCATGTTAGCAAATCCAGGATGCCGGCAGACCAACTGCCGTGTCAAACCCGGCACACGATGGTGCCTCGCTGCGACGACCTCAAGCTGACTGTCGGAAGCGGCACCGACGACTCCGTGACCACCATCGGAGCTGCTCCGCCTTCTTCTTCGCCAACTCCGCCAGCTCCACCATCCACATCGGCCTCCGACCAGCGCCTTCGTTGCCGGCGAAGTCTGACCGAGTTGCCTTCGCTTCGAACGTTGCGCCGCGTCGTCGTCCTGCCCGACTGTTGAACTCGCCGACGTCGACATTGAAGTATGCGGCCGGCCCGGCGCAGGAACTTTTTATTTGTGAGCGCCACCAGGGCCAGATTGCAGTAGGAGTCAGCCAGCACCAGCAGGTTGCCTAGCAACCGTGTCAGCACCACTCCGCTGGTCTCCTCGCCGCTGATGTCCAGCACTGCCAGCGTGGCTGTCGGCAATTCGCAGGCGGCGAACGCGACGGCGACAAGCAGAACGCGGTAGGCGGCGCGTCTCGACAGTCGGTCGCTTGGCGTCGCTGGCGCCGGAGGCGCCCCGTCGTCGCTGACTGACCAGGCTGGCGGACTGCGGCGCAGGAACACCAGGTGCACGGCGATGGCCAGCGAGAGCAGCAGGGCCAGTCCGGCTGGCAGCGGGCCCTGCAGGGTGAACACGACCGTGTGCACCAGGGCGTGATTGGCCGACAGCAGCCTGGCGTAGGCTGGCAACGCGTCAGCTGTCACGTAGTCGCTGAAATTCTCCGCCGAGAAGCTGCAGTTGACGATGGGAGGGTTGGCTATTCGGAAATTTGAGGAAATTTTGGTGGTGAATAAACTGATGGTGGGGAGTGAGGCATCTCTGGAGTGCACGGTGCATTGGAAGGGGGTATTTTTTTTCAAAAAATTGTCCATCAAATCTGCTTTTTATTTCATTATGAGCACATCTCAGACATTAAAAATACCCTGTACGTACCTTTAAGAATTTAGCAATTTGGCGTACAAAAAAATGAAAAAAAACAATAAAGTTCAACTTCCATTCATTCCAATCCGATATGTCTAAAGGCTGTTTTAGAATCAATTAAGCATTAAGATGAGCCTGACAAAGTAATATCTCAATTTTTTACAAATTCCTGCTATTAGACAAAAGTGACCCACATGCAGCATGTTTTGATTTTGTGTTTAAAGTACCCCTGCCCATAGACATAAGCCTAATGTTAAAAAATCACACAGCAAGAAAACGGCTCCAACGATTTTTTTGAAACTCGAGATTTTTAATGTCTGAGATGTGCTGATAATGAAATAAAAAGCAGATTTGATGGACAATTTTTTTGAAAAAATACTCCCTTCCAATGCACCGTGGAGTGGGTTCTTTGGGAGGAGTGTGGTTTCTGAGGAGTGAGATGTATGAGGATTGAAAGGATTGAGGTGTCTGGACGTTGAGGTGTCTGGACGTTGAGGTGTCTGGACGTTGAGGTGTCTGCGGAGTGAGGTGTCTGTTCGTGTGCTTAATCGGCAGCCTAAAGGCGATGATAGAGATAACATCAGCCTTTTATGACAGTTCGCAAACAAATTCGTCAAAGCTCAGCGCGGCATAATCAGTATAATTATAAGCTGACTTTTTCGGAATCAGCACCCAGTAAGAAATGCTGGCACTATTGACCACAAGCAGAGCGGGGCGGCTCCAGACAGCATTCCAATATCAGCTGTCACGCCGCTAGAGTGCGCTCAGCGTCACATGATTGATGAGAAGGAAGGAGCGGCGGAAGCTGTGAGAATAGTGCAGCCTGCCAAGGAGCATGCAAGGTCTGAAAGGCGCAGCTAAACTCCTAAATTCAAGTTGCGGTATCTCTCGCCTGTCACATCGCTAAATAGATTAGAGGCTGACTCCGCGTAATGTATACCCTTTTACCTAAGGAGCCTCTTCAATAAGCAACTAGCAGTTCTTGCTTATGAGCTAAGAGGGGGCTCATACTCCTGCTAGATTTATCTCTGAGGCTCATTATGCTGCTAGCTTCATCTCTGAGGCTCATACTCCTGCTAGCTTCATCTCTGAGGCTCATTCTCCTGCTAGCTTTATCTCTGAGGCTCATTCTCCTGCTAGCTTCACCTCTGAGGCTCATTCTCCTGCTAGCTTCATCTCTGAGGCTCATTCTCCTGCTAGCTTCATCTCTGAGGCTCATTCTCCTGCTAGCTTCATCTCTGAGGCTCATTCTCCTGCTAGCTTCACCTCTGAGGCTCATTCTCCTGCTAGCTTCACCTCTGAGGCTCATTCTCCTGCTAGCTTCACCTCTGAGGCTCATTCTCCTGCTAGCTTCACCTCTGAGGCTCATTCTCCTGCTAGCTTCATCTCTGAGGCTCATTCTCCTGCTAGCTTTATCTCTGAGGCTCATTATCCTGCTAGCTTCATCTCTGATTAAGCCTCATCTCAGGCTTATTCTCCTGTTAGCTTTGTTGCTGATGCTTATTTTCTTGCCAGCTTCTTCTATAAAAGCAAGGTCAGACTTTGACATTAACTTCAATAAGTCTGCATACTGAAGACGAAAAGCTTCGGATTTCAAATCCCCATTTTGAATTAGCGTAAATCCTAAAAAGTCTGAGGCGTGTCCCCCCTCCCTAGACAGGGTCGGCTTACTGGAATTGAATAATTAAACGATGGAGCGCCCAGCAACGGGGATCAATCAGCATCAGGGGGTAAGACGCACTGTCAGAAGCCAGTGAAACTCCATCAGTCTGTCTAATTTAGACACGTCTTGTGCCAGCAACCGCTCTTGAACTTTCAGGCCTTTTAATTTCTTGACTTTCTATCTCTCTATAGCTAAACAATTTCAAGTGACGCATCAAGCTTTCTAAAAGTGCAGATCCATTGCTTATGAGTCTGTTAATTGAAATCCATGCAATTTAAAGGCACATATAATCGTAATTTCGTTCTGGATTCGATTGAAAAAAAAGTTAATGAAATTCTCTTACACAGAGATTTGCAGAAAATCTAAAGTTGACACGCTGGCAGCTAATTATAGTACACTCGAAAGTCGTGACAAGTCAAGCATTAGCTACTCGTATGTGTCAGCCTGGCTCATTAGTGTCAATCACTTAGTTGGAATGTTAGCTCGGAGACTATCGGGGCCGATTGCATTAGAATAACAAATTAGCCTGTCCCACATTGACGCCTGGCCAATGCAATACTCGCACAGTTGCATGGAGACGGGTCTGCATTCAAGTCGCCAGGATTCAGAGAGCCTTGGGGGGACTGGGGGACTGGACACCCTTCACAGAGAATTCGGTACAAATGGCTTGTCTATTTATCCCTAAACTCTGGCAACTCTGGCTCAGATTATCTGACTCCCCCACCCCCCGTGGCCCAGGGGAGTTACAACTCTCGAGCTGGAGACGGAGTAGATCGGATTATTGAAGACCAGACTCGAGAGAGAGAGAAGCCACAAGGCCTCGTTCAACTTCCCCTAAGGAAAATCCCATCACTAAGGAATTCCTCCACCTTCAGAGAAGTCCGTCTTCCCTTTCTTCCTGTCCAGCTTCCCGGGCCTTTTTCTTTTATCCCTAGTTATCCGCCGGTGAGCCTGTTGGGGGGATATTTGCGAGCGTGCCTGAAATAGGAGAACGAAGACATTTGCATGGCGTGTCACCGAGGCAAGAGGAGGCGAATTGGCTGCGGGGATGAAAGCTGAGAAGTGAACTAAATCAGCATAGTTGTGTATCCCGTTTACCGCTACGGGTTTTGAATTTTTGCTTACAGGAGCGCAGAAGCAAATGATCGAGTTGCTTTGCGACTTATTTTTTGCTCATTAACGTAGCTTTTGGAGCTTATCATGTGGATAAAACTTTAACTTGTTCATCTGTTTTTCGATGGGAAGTTAACACAAGCTGTATATTTGAGACAGTAATTAACCCAAAAATAAATGCAGCACACGCGTGCCTTCTGGTGTCAAATTTAAATAAAAAATTCAGATACCAAATAATAAGCATGTGTCTTCAGATACCTAATGAAACTTCAGATACCCAATGAACCTTCAGATACCTAATGAACCTTCAGATACCTAAATAAACCTTCAGATACCTAATGAACCTTCAGATACCTAAATAAACCTTCAGATACCTAATGAACCTTCAGATACCTAATGAACCTTCAGATACCTAAATAAACCTTCAGATACCTAATGAACCTTCAGATACCTAATGAACCTTCAGATACCTAATGAACCTTCAGATACCTAAATAAACCTTCAGATACCTAATGAACCTTCAGATACCTAATGAACCTTCAGATACCTAATGAACCTTCAGATACCTAATGAACCTTCAGATACCTAATGAACCTTCAGATACCTAATGAACCTTCAGATACCTAATGAACCTTCAGATACCTAATGAACCTTCAGATACCTAATGAACCTTCAGATACCTTATGAACCTTCAGATACCTAATGAACCTTCAGATACCTAATGAACCTTCAGATACCTAATGAACCTTCAGACAGCAAATAAATCAAACACATTCATTCAGATACCAAATGAATATTCAAATACCTAATGAACCTTCAGATACCTAATGAACCTTCAGATACCTAAATAAACCTTCAGATACCTTATGAATCTTTAGATACCTAATGAACCTTCAGATGACTAATGAATCTTTAGATACCTAATGAACCTTCAGATAACCTGAGAAAAATCTCTAGCAATCACGGATCTAAGATTCCCCGCGCCAGACAACCCCCCAGAATGAATCAACTCCGACTCAGCTCACCGGGCCCCGACTGGCGCGATAGCCAGTGCGTAACAAGCCAGGTAGGCGAGCAGCACGCGAGTTTTCGTCAACCGAACCCGAGCGGTGATGGGCGCGGCCACGTGGCTCAGCGCCAGGCCTGTCTTGGCCACTATGCAATAGTTGCGCACGAACAGCAGGTAGTTGGTCAGGTAGAAAGACACGAGCAGCGGCACTGGGGACAGGTGATGCTGTACACTATGCAGAGGCGGCGGAGTCTTTGTACTCGACAATGTCGCATTGCTGATTGATGTCTGGTCATCCGTGGCGGCTCCTGGCCGAACCATCAGCAACAGTTGCAGCTTCATAGCGAGGCAAACGCCGGCGCTGGCGCACACCAGAGTTTCCGTGACCAGCAGGACGCAGAAGCCGCGCAGCGCGCCAAGCCGATCGTCAGCTGACCGGCGGCCCAGCTGGTGGAACACGCAGGCCGCGAAGGCGAAGGCGGCCGAGGCTGCAGCGCAAGCCGGAATCATGCAGGCGTACCAGACGAACTCAAGTAGCCAGGCCGACTCAGATGAGTCCGTCATCACAGCAGTTGGATCTGGCAGTGGGAAAGTTTACTCGATGGTAAAGGGTAAAGTACAACTATTTGGAGCCTTATTAAGTGCTTTCTAGAAATTTTATTTGTAATAAGATATCGGTATACCCGGACCAGAGATGGCGGCTGCTCATTGGACAGCCATTCACTGGGTTAGAAAATTGGTCGAGGAAACTGTTCAGTGTCATACGTTTCGAGATTGTTGAACTGGGAAAGAAAGAATAAAATAGGGAATGGGAAAAGCGTCCCCCTAAGTGAGTAAAGATTTACATTGCGACAGTGTTTCTGGGGATGCGGACAGAAGACCGGAGCCATGTAGCGGAAGCGATGCCTGCGTTGAGTCTGCCTGTCCGTGCTGAACTACTAACCCTACCTGGGAGAGTTTCCTGATGGCACTTTTCCCCTTAGTGCTTGGTGGCTATTTTTAAATAATTTTTTCTTGCGGAACTGGCGTTTGAATTGGGCCTTTAAGCTGCCTTTTGTTGCAGCAGGTCCCGCGCTCTCCAACTACACAGATGCTTTTTTTCAGTCACGCAGCATCAAAGCAGGAGTCGCAGTTGTTCATTGGATACAACCAGCTTCCGTGTATCGAAACCAGCCTTTTTCTCTACACAACTGCGTCAAGGCTAGTAGCTATATTCGAGAATACAGAGTGACTTCCGCAAGTTATCTGATAGTCTGTCGGTCTGTCTGCCTGAATTTGTAGATCATTCAGCAAATTAGAAGCCATCATTCATTTCCAACAAAGCAACAAAGCAAGTGAGAGAAAATCATTTCAACTTGAAGTTTCCTTTTAACTTTTAGTACAGTAGTGTGTGCATACAAAAAGGTGCAGCAAAAGCTTACTTAAATACAGCAAAGTATTAAAAACTGTCTAGTAACCAAGGAAATCGCTTTTTAAATGTACGCCAAATGAACCTTAGAGACGATAGTCCCATAGGTTTACCTGTATCGGATTTGAATTCATCTCACTCCGGTCCCTGTTTTCTGCATGAGACTATCCGCTCTCTCAGAGAGAAAATGTAAACTTTGCACTTTATGCAAACTCTAAAATAGGCCCCGCAGCAATGCCTGTCGCAGGACTGTCACGGGCAACTGTTTTGCCGCATTATTGTGAAAAAAACTGAAAAAAGAAAAAACCACGCCTGCTTTGGGCAGCTGCATGCGCACCCAACAACACTGCCAGGGTGCGTTGCTGTGCTTGCATTCCTTTTGTCTGGGCAACCATTTTTTCCATAGCTTTCTCCCCCGCTTTGACTTTTCCGGTTTCTTTCGCGAAATGACCCAATGAAGAATTTGTTTATTCAAAATGCGCCCCCGAGTGCCATTCAAAATCCACTGGGATTTGATTATTAGCAAAACCACATTTATCAGGAATGTCACAAATTGCTTAATGAATCTTTGGACTGCCTCTTGCAGCTTTGCTGGGTGACGTTGAACTGTTTTTCCAATTTATTTAATATCACCTCTTCTCTGTTCTCTTGTCCTATTTTTCTCTTTCTTTGGAGAAAGAGGAATTCCTTTCTCTTCTCTTCTCTTCCCTGCTCTTCTCTTTTCTCCTCTTCTTTTTTCTCTTCTTTTCTTTTTTTCTTCTCTTCTCTTATTTCCTCTCTTCTCTTCTCTTCTTTTCTCTCTTCTCTTTTCTATTCTTGTCTCTTCTCTTCTTTTCTCTTCTTTCCTCACTTCTCTTTTCTCTTCTCTTCTTTTCTCTTCTTTCCTCACTTCTCTTTTCTCTTCTTTTCTCTTATCTTCTCTTCTCTTCTCTGATCTTCTCTTCTTTCCTCCCTTCTATTCTATCCTCTTCTCTTTCCTTCTCTTCTCTTCTCTGATCTCCTTTTTCTCTTATCTTCTCTCCTCTTCTTTTCCTTCTCTTCTCTTGTCTTCTCTTCTCTTCTCTTCTCTTCTCTTCTTTTCTCTTCTCTTCTATTCTATTCTCTTCTCTACCCTTCTTTTCTCTTCACTTCTCTTCTCTCCCCTTCTTTTCTCTTCTCTTCACTTCTCTTCTCTTCTCTTCTCTTCTCTTCTCTTCTCTTCTTTTCTCTTCTTTTCTCTTCTCTTCTCTTCTCTTCTCTTCTTTTCTCTTCTATTATCTTTTCTTCTTTTCTCTTCTCTTCTCTTCTCTTCTCTTCTCTTCTTTTCTCTTCTCTTCTATTCTCTTCTCTCCCCTTCTTTTCTCTTCACTTCTCTTCTTTTTCTCTTCTCTGCTCTTCTTTTCTCTTCTCTTCACTTCTCTTCTCTTCTCTTCTCTTCTCTTCTCTTCTCTTCTCTTCTCTTCTCTTCTCTTCTCTTCTCTTCTTTTCTTTTCTCTTCTCTTCTCTTCTCTTCTTTTCTCTTCTCTTCTCTTATCTTCTCTTCTCTTCTCTTCTTTTCTCTTCTCTTATCTTATCTTATCTTATCTTCTCTTCTCTTCTCTTCTCTTCTCTTCTCTTCTCTTCACTTCTCTTCTCTTCTCTTCTCTTCTTTTGTCTTCTCTTCTATTCTATTCTCTTCTCTCCCCTTCTTTTCTCTTCACTTCTCTTCTCTTGTCTTCTTTTTCTCTTCTCTGCTCTTCTTTTCTCTTCTTTTCTCTTATCTTCTGTCCTCTTCTTTTTCTTCTCTTATATTGTCTTCTTTTCTCTTCTCTTCTCTCCTTTTCTTTTCTCTTCTCTTCTCTTCTCTTCTTTTCTCTTCTCTTCTCTTATATTCTCTTCTCTTCTCTTCTCTTCTTTTCTCTTCTCTTCTCTATTAGCCGTCAAGCATAATAGAAGCGTGGAATTGCTAAAAAGGACAGAGACAGCCCATCTGCACGGTCTTCTGTGTTCAATGAATGATTGGCTGGCTACAGTAGATCTAATACCAAATTATCTATTAGGTAGGCGCAGAGGTAAATGCTATGTGCGAGTGCCTTTTCTAATAAGAGATAAGGCGAGTACCCGCAGGGGGCCTCCAGGCCAGCATTCAGATAGCCAAATCAATCGAATAGAATTGATATCAGCTCGGGCGGCCAATCTGACACTCAATTTACTTCGGCCACATTTTTAGGCTAGGGCGCGACTGCAGGCTCCAGTGACTATTCGCGATATTGTGCGACATCGTCTGCAGGCTTGTCTGTTAAAGCTCTGTAAAGCCAGTTTATAATAAATTAGCAATAAGTGATTTTTTCAAGTTTTGTGTCAGGCAGCCAATTAAAACCCAGACTGAATGATTCAGTGAGTAAGCCCATGGTGATTTAACCTCGACATTCTCTAGTCGGAAGACTTCAAGATAGAGAGTTGAAGTTCGCCTCGTAATATAAGGAAATCACAAGCGAATACATGCTGTTTTAGTTTTATTTAAATTAGTGCATTAGGCTGGCGTTAATTACTATCCACAAGTAAACATATTTTGATCGGCTTACACCCGAGGTTCGCAGCCGGTATAAAAAATATGATTGATAATTATTAAGCTGATAATTAACACTCGCGCGCTATGATTGGGTAACGCACTGACGGTTAGTTCGGTGCGGCCAATCAGAGTGCGGCGCTGGATTAGAGACAGCCAGGACCAAGGATGTTATACAACAACTGGATTGTGAGACCATTACACTATGAAGAGTAGACGTTTGACTCAAAATCACCGCTTGCTGTTCGTTGGCTGCGATTTTTGGCTACTCCTCTCATGCCCAAATGTACACTTCTACCCGTAGATTTCCCGAGGAAAGAACGCTTGTAATCTTTATAAAAGGTTAGGCTGACTAAGAGGGGTAGGAAAAAAACTTGGAGGGACGGCTGGCGTTGGGCTGGTGCAGGGGTCTGGATGGGTTAAAAAAAACTCTAGCCAATGAGCATCAAGCGGTGGTGATGTGAGTCAAAAATCAACCAATCAAGTTGTTTTGCATCGTCCTTAGCCAGGACAATCAGGCAGGGAGAAGGAAAACCTGAAATGGTTGGCTTGGGGGCACGCTCACGCAAGAGCAAAAGTACGTCTGCACTGAGAGACAGAGTTAGCTCATTATTACAAGTGCACCCAGGCACAACACAAGCTCCCAAATCAGAGAGATTTTATTAAATAAAGCGACGCAATCAGGGCTCACGAAATCAGTGTTGTGGACAATAGCGGATGATAGATTAAAATTAAGAAGCAGGCGCATTTCAATTAGTTTTTCTTAACTCTTAACTATGATCCTCAAATATTTAAATTAGTTTACACAAAACATTCTGCTCTTCTGATCACTGATCAGATCGCAGCCAGAAGAGGCTCAGCGCAGCAGCGGCGACCGCAGCCAGAATTGTCAACGACGAGGCGCGGCAGTCGGCGGCGCCGCCCCAGACCTTGTAGATCTGTTCGGCCACCGCCCTGTTGCAATAGTCGCCGCGGCAGCAGATCGGACAGTCCAGACCGTTAGTGTGGTCGCACATGCTAACGTTTGAGATGCACCAGTCGAATGTAAATCTGCTCCTACAGCCTGCATCGATCACGTTGCCGTCGTAGTTAAACAGGCACAGGTCTCCGGCTGGGCATGACATTGTGTCGTAACGCAGCTGCGGCCACTCCCTCAGCTGCCTATTCACGAATTGCCCGACGCACGAGTAGGATAGGCGCTCCTTCGGGTCCAGAGAGTCCACGGCCAGATACTCCGAGGAGATTTGCAATGACAATTCATCGTTAAAGACTAACAAAGGCAAGTTCATCGGCCTGCCGTGACTGGTGAAGTTGGTGAAGCAAGTTCTGTTGCATTCGTAGGTCTGAGAGGTGCCATTTAGGTTTCGATCTGCGTAAAGAGCCCTACTCGACATGCACAGTGTTTTTCCGTTGGTCAGAATTTTAATTGGCACCGACTGGAAAGGTTAATGCACGGGCATCACGGGGATTTGATAATGATATAAACTGTTTTTTTAATAGAGCTAAGAAATAAGTTAGAGCGAAGTCACCACAGAACATGCGTACTTTCAATTTTACATAGCTCAAGAGGTGCGTAGCTCAATGGGTGCGTAGCTCAATGGGTGCGTAGCTCAATGGGTGCGTAGCTCAATGGGTGCGTAGCTCAATGGGTGCGTAGCTCAATGGGTGCGTAGCTCAATGGGTGCGTAGCTCAATGGGTGCGTAGCTCAATGGGTGCGTAGCTCAATGGGTGCGTAGCTCAATGGGTGCGTAGCTCAATGGGTGCGTAGCTCAATGGGTGCGTAGCTCAATGGGTGCGTAGCTCAATGGGTGCGTAGCTCAATGGGTGCGTAGCTCAATGGGTGCGTAGCTCAATGGGTGCGTAGCTCAATGGGTGCGTAGCTCAATGGGTGCGTAGCTCAATGGGTGCGTAGCTCAATGGGTGCGTAGCTCAATGGGTGCGTAGCTCAATGGGTGCGTAGCTCAATGGGTGCGTAGCTCAATGGGTGCCTAGCTCAATGGGTGCGTAGCTCAATGGGTGCGTAGCTCAATGGGTGCGTAGCTCAATGGGTGCGTAGCTCAATGGGTGCGTAGCTCAATGGGTGCGTAGCTCAATGGGTGCGTAGCTCAATGGGTGCGTAGCTCAATGGGTGCCTAGCTCAATGGGTGCGTAGCTCAATGGGTGCGTAGCTCAATGGGTGCGTAGCTCAATGGGTGCGTAGCTCAATGGGTGCGTAGCTCAATGGGTGCGTAGCTCAATGGGTGCGTAGCTCAATGGGTGCGTAGCTCAATGGGTGCGTAGCTCAATGGGTGCGTAGCTCAATGGGTGCGTAGCTCAATGGGTGCGTAGCTCAATGGGTGCGTAGCTCAATGGGTGCCTAGCTCAATGGGTGCGTAGCTCAATGGGTGCGTAGCTCAATGGGTGCGTAGCTCAATGGGTGCGTAGCTCAATGGGTGCGTAGCTCAATGGGTGCGTAGCTCAATGGGTGCGTAGCTCAATGGGTGCGTAGCTCAATGGGTGCGTAGCTCAATGGGTGCGTAGCTCAATGGGTGCGTAGCTCAATGGGTGCCTAGCTCAATGGGTGCGTAGCTCAATGGGTGCGTAGCTCAATGGGTGCGTAGCTCAATGGGTGCCTAGCTCAATGGGTGCGTAGCTCAATGGGTGCGTAGCTCAATGGGTGCGTAGCTCAATGGGTGCGTAGCTCAATGGGTGCGTAGCTCAATGGGTGCCTAGCTCAATGGGTGCGTAGCTCAATGGGTGCGTAGCTCAATGGGTGCCTAGCTCAATGGGTGCGTAGCTCAATGGGTGCGTAGCTCAAGGTGGCTCTTAGCTTAAATCAGGCAGAACTAGAAACAACTTGGATTTTGGAAAATAAACGTGAAAAGCTTAAACTGTACCGTAGCCTCTTTTCCTTTGTAAAAAGCGATAATTTTTTAAAGATTTTGCAGCACTGAAGCAAGCCGACTCACAATTATGTTGTAAAACGCCACCAGCGGCACCGACGCGTTCAGAATGTGACCCTGTCGCAAAAAATAATAAGACTGCGAGCCGTGCCGGGTGCGCGGCCCCCAGCTAGGGTCCGTCATGTTCTCAATCCACACCCAGTTGTGCAGTTGGAGCAGCTCGGCCGGCGCTGAACTGTCGGGCGGCGCCGATCCCGGCGGCATTTCTGGAAGACAGTCGGACTGGGCAGCGGCGTCGAAACTCGGCATTAGGTCCGACTCGCCAAGTACAAGCTGGTGCCGGCCAGTCAGGCACAGGAGGCCTAGGAGAAGCAGGGAGGGAGACATGCTGCGGCTGTATTGGACGATTTGCCAATAGCTACCAATAGCTGGTTTTCGGCGATCGTTCTGCGTGAAATCGCATTCGTTATTAAATATATAAACGTGGGGCAAAGTCGACGATAAGATAAGCGAAAAACAGCTTAAAAATAACGTCTGCCAGGGCCGAGTTGCTGGTAAGCTGATTCAGGCTAAACCCGTCGACCTCAGGCAGGCCTGAGTCACCAATTTCGTCTCTAATTAGGTGACAAGCATGCGTGGTGACTCTGAAGAAAAGCATGCATTAGTTGTGCTATGGCAACAGTAAAAGTTGGAACAGAGATAAACAGATAATTGAGCTGTCAGAGCGCTTAAGCTGAGACGCACTTAGGTGCAATGATTTTGCACTATGAAGTTGTGCAGTTCAATTGATATTAACTGAACCCAACAACAGGCAAGTCGAAGGTGCAGTTTAAACACACAAACTTTCAATGCTTGGGGCTTTAAAAACTGAAAGAAGCAGACTCCAAGCTATGCTCCGAACAAATCGACAAAACAATGTCGTTCTTTATATTTTCATTGCTTTGGATTCTACGCAAAGATGTGGACGAAATGAACCACATCGCCATACCAGTACCATACAGTATATACTCGAAAAAAGGGTCAAGAAACAGTTTTTTTCGTGTAAAATATCTACCCAGTAAGAAAGCTGTACAGTTTTTTTGTCACGTGCCGCGCCTCTCCATCCATTCCTGTCAAGCCGCCGGGCCCAGCTGCACCAGCCGCAGCCGGTAGGGCCGGCTGATGGCCCGACCGCGCACCAGGCGACGCATTTTTTCAACGTCGTCAGCGGCTGCCGAATCGAACCAGCCCAGCTGGAGGTCGGCGCACAGCCGGTGCAGATGGCGAAACACGGTGTCGCAGCCGCCACCGCCGCCGCCAAGTCGACGAGCCGGATCGTGCGCGACCAGATTGTACAGCAGGTTCTTGAAGCGCTGGTTCAGCTTGGGCCGCTCGTCCACTCTGGGCCGCGGCTCAGCCCGCCATAGCCGTAAAAATCGTCGCTTTCTGCGAACTTGGTCGTTTCGGCAGTCGGCCAAGTCGACGCCTTCGCAGCTGGTGTCGACGGGGTCGTCAGCTAGGGCCCGGATTCGATGCTCCTCAAATGGGAGCCGGCGGTAGGCGAGGTGAAACAGCAGCGATCCCAGGCTGAACCAGTCCACCGAGTGGTCAACTACAGTTGCTGAGGACTCGGTCAGCTGCTCCGGCGGCACCCAGCGGACGTTGGTAAAGGAGTCGGCATCGCGGCAGGAGCGCCAGTAGCTGTACGGATTTTTCAAGCGGCTGCCGAGCCGGCAGGGCTGCGCTAGGCCGAAGTCACCCAGTTTGGCGTCGCCAAGCATGTCGATGAAGACATTGTCTAGCTTAAGGTCGAAGTGGATGAAGCCGCTCTCGTGAAGGTAGCTAATGGCCTCGGCCACCTGCGAGCACGTGGTTGTGGGACACCGGTTTTGGCAGTTTGAGGGATGAAGACACAATAGAGTTTTAGGGAAGAAGACAAGATGAAGTTAAAAGGACACGATAGAGCTTGAGGGATGAAGACAAGATGAAGTTAAATGGACACGATGGAGCTTGAGGGATGAAGACACGATGGAGTTTGAGGAAGGAAGATAGACGACAGACTTACTAAGTCTCGAACGAGAACTTTAAAGCGGTGGAGCGGGGGGAGTTTACAGAAGACTGTGGGAGATCTTCATGGAGGCGTGCAAAAGCTTAGGCCTGAGTTCAAGACATACTGCGCAGGGAGTTCGGAAACTCCAGCGAGCCACACCTGCACACCAAGGTAGAGCACGTGCGCCTGTAAATTGACGGCCTCCTTGTGCGGCTCATCAGTCGCGCCCACGTGATCAAGCAGGCCCAGCGCGTCGCCCGCCTGGCAGTATTCGTAAACCTCAAGTGGCGTCTCGTCAGCGCTCAGCGCAAAGCGCCAATCAAGCAACTTGGCAATGAACGGGTGCCGGCAGGTGTCGGCGTGAGCAATGCTCCGCACGATGTCCATGGAGGCCAGGCTCCGTCTGCGCAACTCGAAGCCGCCGCCAAGCCCGTCATCTCTGTCTGGCAGCTTCATTGCTTTGACAACAACCTGACGGTGCCGGCTGCTGCAGTCGCCGTCTTGGCCAGTGAGCCTGCTGGCCAGGTAGGTCCGTCCGAACGCACCCTCGCCGATCTGGGCGGCCAGCCGGTAGCGCGCGCTGCCCGTCTCGACCGTGCCACCCGAGGACTCAACGCTGCCGTCGCCGACGCTCGAGTCTCGATGGATTTCAAATACTCGCCGACGCCGACGAGAGGTCAAGGCGGAGGCGGAAGCCGACGCGGAGGTACTGCGGCTTCGCCTCCGAGCGCTGGTCGAGTTGGTCACCAACGACGACTTCGATCGCGAAGACATAGCAACAGAGTTTTCGCGAACCGAAACCAATGGGCCAATGGCTCGCCAAATTTTTCATGCTTTTTCATATTCCTATTAATTTGCCAATGCGAGCCAGTGGGCTGTTTGCTTGTTCGCTGCTCTGTCACACCGCAAGTGAGTGACAGGGGAGGCAGACAGATACGGAGCTGCAGCGCGTTTCGTTTGGCTTGCATGAGAAAGTCCACTGGATTCGTTTCATGTTTGTTCTGTCAACTGGAATCGGAGTGTGGGACGACAAGCACTGGGCCGACGCTTCTCTCTGTCTGCGCTTGAACTTTCTTCGACATCTTTTTTCTCAGCTCTCATGGTTTGCATCCATCAAACTGTCTGGGTGCTCTTTTGCTAGCGATTTGTAAATTAAACAGCTGCTAAATATACTATTGCGGTGGGTTGAGAGATCATTGCGCGAATCTATACACTAACAAACTACTGACGGTATTTCATTCAGTAGTATAAACGCATTTATGCATTGTTCCTCTATACTTATAGGATCTCCCATTTACACAGAATCAATAATTATAAAAAAAAACAAAAAAAGAAAATCCAATGTAATTCCTAGAAAAATCAGAAGGCATCTGCGACCAAATGATGACGGATATTGTCCAAAACGAAAAAAAAATATGTATTTTAAATTAAATTAAATTAAATCCGAAACGAAAATATCTACTGCTACTATTAAGTAGTGTGCAGAATGCAGATTGCGAGCAAATAAAAAATGTTTTAACGGTACAGTGCCAGTGGGCTGTCTAGTATTTTCGCGCAGTAACCAGCTACATTTGTGCACAATTTTCTTAGAATTTTTCATGGAAATAAGTAAAAATGATAAGAATTTTTGTAAGTTGTATAATTTGCACAGCGTTAAATAATGCGCATTTTACACTACTCACAAGTATTGTCATAGGAAAACTAAATTAGAAAATGAAACAGTGGACGGATTGTTAATAATAACCGCAGTGGCTTGCAAAGCAATCTGGGATATCATGCCAGAACATGGGATCTGGGATTTTAATTGGGTAATTAAATACCACACGCTCGATTCTCAGATTAAAGCTAACTCAACTGAAAATCAAAGCTAAAAGCAGCTCCCAAATTAACCACTGGATCTGAAGTTGCAGTACATTAAAAAAATCTGGTTAAATTGCAGTCAACAAACCAGTGAATTCTCACTCAACAATAATATAAAAGTACATTCAACAATCCTGTTAAAGTAGAGTTAAAAACCCTGTGAAAACTTGTAAACAAGTCAGTACGGTAAACTAAACTATATTAAACTGCATCAAAAACCCATTGAAACTGCGGTCAACAGCCAAATTGGGGGCCGCCCAATTAACCAACAAATTATGCACGCTATGACAAATGTATGAGCGGCTCTATAAGCCATGACCAATCATAGGCGATGCGGACTAAAACAGTCAGGCACAATCAACAGCCATTCCATCAATAGTGAACGATCACTGTCCTCGCTTCCGCTTTTCAATGTACTTCTCAAGCAGGGTGCGCATGACCCGGCTGTCCTGACCTTCGGCCACTGACAGCGCCGTGACGCCCGACTCAGTTTGAGCGCGCGGATCGGCGCCGGCCTCCAGCAGCAGCTCAGCCATCTTGGCGTGCCGGTGCAGGGTGCAGTAGAACAACGCGCACTGACCCGTATCGTCGGCATCGTCCAGGCTGGCCCCGGCGCTTAGCAACACCTTGGCAACGTTCGGATTGCCGTTGTTCTTCAGCATGGCGCAGCGGACCAGCGGACTGCAGCCGGAGGCGTCCCGGCAATTTACGTCGGCGCCGTTGGTTAGGAGAGATTTGACGACGTCAACTTTCTCGCCGTCGACGGCGTAGTGCAGCGCGGACATGCCCTTGCGGTCGCGCTGCTGAATGGACGCGCCGTGGGCCAGGAGGAATTCCACGCTGTCCTGGATGCCCTTGTAGGCCACCATCATTAGGGCGGTCTTGCCTGACGCGTGTTAAAGAGCAGGTATTGCTGCAAGTCTGCTTTGGTCTTTGTTTTGATTGGTTACAAAGACCACAGCTAGAAGCTTAGCTAGATATCCCCCAGGTCAGTCTCAAACATCTCTAAGGGGCTCAAAGATTAAGGACACAAATTTATTTGTGGAAAAAGCCAACTATTTTGTTGCTTTGAGTTTCCCTACAATTTTTTTCAGTAATAGAATCCGTAAAGTAACTCGCTATTTCAGCAGGATCCTTACTGCTCGTCATGACAAAATACGCAACATTGCATTCAGGTTCTTATCAGCCATGTATGGAAGCGCACTTAATTAACACTCTCGCTGCATTTTACTTCACACAATTTAAAGCATGGCTTAACATTCATGCAGAAGCAACACTTTATGAGTAGCGAAACCATTCTTTTTGTTCCACCTGTCAATCAAATTAGTTTCTGAATATTAAATTTTTCAGCAGCACTGAAGAGACTGAATTCTCTTGATAAATGGCTGCCTTCATTAAGCATTACCGTACATGCAAATACAACTGTTTATACAAGGAAAGGAAAAGTAAATGAAATGGGCAAATATGTAATAGATAGATAGATAGGCATATAGATAGATAGATAGATAGATAGATGGATATGTAGATAGATAGATAGATATATAGATAGATGGATATGTAGATAGATAGATAGATAGATAGATAGATAGATAGATAGATAGATAAATAGATAGATAGATAAATAGATAGATAGATAGATAGATAGATAGATAGATAGATAGATAGATAGATAGATAGATAGATAGATAGATAGATAGATAGATAGATAGATAGATAGATAGATAGATAGATAGATAGATAGATAGATAGATAGATAGATAGATCCAATTGTCGGCGGAAATGGCGGAAGCAGACAAAAGCAAGATAAAGCCAAGGAAGAGAGAGACAAAAAACTGCAGCCCAATAGAAGTGCGTAGACAATAGGCAGTAGGCGGAGAGGAAGGAGGATGCTGACCAAAGCCAGATGGAGTTGGGCTCCGCTTGAGTACAGAAGTGACGATGCGCAGCGCAAGACAGCGACAGCAGAAACCTCACGGCACCCGCCACCCCATCATGCTGCAGCAGCCCAGCCTCTCAACCGGAGGGGATGTCAGATCGCAGTGGGGCGTTGGAGGCTGGGGGCACCCGGCAGCGCAAAGCAGCCTCGGCAGCGTCCTAATCAGCCGCATCTGCCTGCCACTCAGCATACAGGATGAGGGGAAGCACAATAAAACAAAAAGCAAGGCTCATCCCAGGTGCCAGTTTGCTGACTGCTGCTGTCGCTATAGCAGCTGAGGGAAGAAGGTGACAGAAAAAAATTGGGACGAGAAGCTGATGGGACACTGGGGCGTGGAGGAATCGCCCTTGACAGGTTAGGCCACTCAAAGAAGCTAATTTGGCTAAAGAATTCACGACAAAAAATGCTTCCTCACAGAAAATTGCAACCCCAAGAAAAATTTATACAACCTACAGCGTGGGTGGAACTTAATGAGATGATTTGGTTAAAAAGTTCCTTGCAACCCATTGGCTAAGGTCATTCGTAGCTTTTACGAGTAAATGCACACATTAAAAATTGTTGAATAATTTGATCGATTTTCTTGCTAAGTAACGAAAATTCCGCATGTTGCAGCGTCTTCAACATGCTTCATCATCGAGAAGCTTAACTTACTCAGCTTCATCATCCAGCAGCTCAACTCACTCAGCTTCATCATCGAGAAGCTTAGCTCACTCAGCTTCATCATCCAGCAGCTTAACTCACTCAGCTTCATCATCCAGCAGCTTAACTCACTCAGCTTCATCATCGAGAAGCTTAGCTCACTCAGCTTCATCATCCAGCAGCTTAAATCACTCAGCTTCATCATCCAGCAGCTCAGCTCACTCAGCTTCATCATCCAGCAGCCCAATTCAGTAGCTTCATCATCCTAATTCAGTTTCTTCATCATCCCCATTCAGTAGCTTCATCATCCTAATTCAGTAGCTTCATCATCCTAATTCAGTAGCTTCATCATCCTAATTCAGTAGCTTCATCATCCCAATTCGATAGCTTCATCATCCCAATTCAGTTGCTAAATCATCCAGCAGCCCAAGTAACCAGCTTCAGCTCAGCCTCTTCATCATCGAGCACCGCAAGCCGGCAGGTCACTCACCGCTCTCGCCGCACCAGTTAACGTCGGCACCGAACTCCAGCAGCAGTTCGCAGAGGATGGCGCGGCCAGCCAGGGCGGCGTGCATCATCGGGCTGAATCCTTTCTCGTCCGGCGTGTCGGCGCTGACCTCGCCAGTCTGGAGCACTCGGCGAAGCTCGAATTCGTCTTGACGGCGCAGGTAGCGGTGCACGTCCTCCCCAGTGAAGGGTTTGCGCTCGGTTTTCACCTGCTTCTCGTCCGAGAAATCGCCCCAGCCGCTGTTGTTGCCGAAGCGGAACCTGGCGTAATAGTTCTCGCTGTCTTGCAGGCCTCGGCAAGTGCACTTGGTGTCGTAGCCGCGGTAGACCATGTCCCAGGCCTCGCCTTTGCGCAGCTGGACTTCAACCTTCAATTTGCCATCG
The DNA here is from genome assembly GCA_950096795.1 of Macrostomum cliftonense. Lineage (NCBI taxonomy): Eukaryota > Metazoa > Platyhelminthes > Macrostomidae > Macrostomum > Macrostomum cliftonense. Next base: position 249,359 of record CATNEM010000166.1, read on the forward strand.
TCAGGGCCCAGTGCCGAGCTCAACTTCGAATAGAAGGGCTCCCAGTTGAGCTCGATCGACTGGTGAGTCACGGCCGACACTAGAATGGTCGGCGCCTTTGGCGGAAGTGGCATCGTCTAGCAGATTGATCTGCGCTCCTGCAGTAACTTTGCAGGCTAGCCGATCTGCCTTTTTTCTTTGTTTAATTCTTTAGGGGGGCGGCTATAGTGGAACTGGAGGTTCAGGAAAGAGCTCCAGTGCCTATAATGCCGCATTTGAGTGGCCCAGTTGAAGCCTCCGCCTGCCACCAGCCGTCCCCAATGCTGCACCCATTAGCTAATGCTGAGAAGGGGAGAAATTTTTTGACGGCATGAACATCCCGGGACCAATGGGACCGGATTGGCCACAGTGTAAGTCCTGGGCTGGGGCCGTCTTCCCTTACCTGCCTCTGCTGCTGCCGTTACTGCGACTTTTCTGCTCCAGAAAGATTTTTTTACTAAAAAACTCTCTGACCTTCGCAATTACTTTTTCTGGCCCGCGCTGTCTAGACCCGGCAAGGTCTCAAACCGTATCGATCTGCTCTGGGATGGCTTTGAAGTTATACTTTGGCGTCTAGATTGATTGAAGGCCAAACTTTGGACTATCCAATCAATTATGAATGCGCTGTCTGAACCAATATTGACTCTCTCATTTATAACCGACTGCTTCAGTTTTGGTTGTGTTAACCTGCGAATCTGGATTGCAGTTGATTTTTTATAATGGAAGTACATGTACGCTCGTAGGTTTAAGGTGGCATATTTTCGTTATGATTGGTGGACAGCCTCCCGTACTAAGGGAATTGGTAGCGGACTAGGATCTGGGGGAATTGGCCGCTCAACTGGGTATCTCGGAGGCTGGTGGCTCAAACTGGGGATCTGCGAGGGTGGCTGCTCAAACTGGGGATCTGGGGGAATTGGCCGCTCAACTGGGTATCTGGGAGGCTGGCGGCTCAAACTGGGGATCTGGGAGGGTGGCTGCTCAAACTGGGGATCTGGGAGGCTGGCGGCTCAAACTGGGGATCTGGGAGGCTGGCGGTTCAAACTGGGGATCTGAGAAGTTGGCGGCTCAAACTGGGGATCTGGGATGGTGGCTGCTCAAACTGGGGATCTGGGAGGCTGGCTGCTCAAACTGGGGATCTGGGAGGCGGGTGCTTTAAACTGGGGATCTGTAAGGGTGGCGGCTGAAATTTGAATATCGTACAATCTGCCCAACAAGCCTGAGGAACAAATGAATTTCTCGTCTGCAAAGTATAAATCTGACGATGGAATAGAAATTTTTTACAGGAAAACGTAGAAACGCTCGTAGCTACATGTAAATTGGGAAGCAAAAATCAAAGCTAATCCAATGAAAGGAACTACGTTGGGACTTGCTAAAAGAGGAACGCCAGCGGAGAAGGGGCAGAAAACGAAGGCTCAGTCGTATGAAAAGCAATGCAGTGAACTTAGCTGGTTCCTCTACTAAGCAAGGCAAAAATGATAAATTAATGACGACCCATAGTTCCATGCAGCGGAGCTAAGGGGTTCAATCTAGTATCAAATTATGTACTAACAAGTGCACTCAGAAAGTGATGAAATTTAATATGAAAATTGAAGTCTAAAGTGATTGATTCGTTCTGATTGACATTTTACTAGATTAAGAACCCGTAATACTTATACGAGCGAAACTCACGATTGAGACCTCAACTCCCTACCCTGAATCATGAAGCTAAGACTCTAAAATACTTTTTTTTCAATTTGTTCAGATCTAGAGAGCACTTGTTTTCAATAGTGAGAAAATGTGTTTTGCTTATAGTTGCGAAATTGAGTTGCTTCTTACTTCCGGTCCAGGCGCTTACTCTGGAAGTCCTTGAGTTGGAGCTCTGGCTCAATAGAGTGTGCCCAACAATAAACTAAACTCACCTATTCCATCCTTTCTTAAAGCATTCACACTATAGTGCTCATACATCTCTCATCTTCTCCAGCTTCCTATTCCTGCATCCTGTATCTGGATTTCTCCCCAAATCCCCAGAATTCCTCACTGTTTCTCTATATTTCAACACCTCATTCCTAAGAAGCGATTACTAGTTACTGCACTAAGTTCTCGGATTCCACGTCAAGACATTTTAGTTCAAATGCATCGTGAAGCTAAACTTTCACGAAAGAGTTGCTATTTATAGACAAATGTATTACAGTTAACAACAGACTATAGAAATTACAAACAGTATTTGCTCTGCTTTTAACTGACAACTGACTGAAGGGGGGTCGATTTTAATGGCCTGGGGAAATCATTGTTTTATAGTGATGACGCTTAACAATGAGGAAATAAGAGCGAAGAGATCAAGGGAAAGGATGAATGATGTAAATATGAAAACAAGATTGAGATGACAGAATTATGTTCGGCGCAGTTTCATAGTTAAATTAGGGAGGGAAATTTAAAGATGGAATCAAAACACTTAAATTTGTATTTTCACAGCAATAAGTAGCTTACGTAAGAGCTTTTACTCGTAAGAAACATTTGCGTGATGTCCTGAAAGAATAGTTACTTTCAACAGTTTTTCAAAAATTTAAAAATCGTTAAGCACGCATTGGGGAATAATAATTTTAATTTCAGATTATAAAATGTGGTTTTACGACAGCCGATACATTACTTATAGTAATACGTAAATGGTAAATTGCTCGTATAGCTAACAAAAGTGACTTCTAGTGGTCATTTGTGATGTACCGATACTTTACTTTGTTGTCTATCTATCTATCTATCTATTTAATTTTAGCACCAATTTTAAGAAATAATTTTAGCACCAATTAGACCAGTCTTAGAGCTGGTCATGCTTATGGTGAAGCAATCTTGACCCAAAAACTATGATTAGCTTAGTTTGGAGTCAAACTCTATGCATGACTCAGACCCGCTTAACAAAGACCACAGCCTCCTGGTGCACAGAGTTGGCTAGTCCAGCAAACGGCCTGGTGCCGGTGACGTCATCAACATAACCCGGGATGCTGTCAGCGTGGATCCTGTCAAACTGCAGCTCCTCATAAATTCGCTGCGAATAGAAAGCTCTGCGTCAGGCCGACCACAATCTGGGCGCCAAGTTTTGGCGCCAATTCTAGCGCGCATTCCATCAGACGGCGCCCAATGCCTCGCCGACCGTGGGATTGTCGCACTGCCAACATCCGCGACACCAGCGCAACCTGAGCGTCCGGATAGGCGCCGAAATAATTGGCCGCAGTCAGGCTGGCGTCCGCCGCTCGCATGACGAAACTCTCGCCAGGATAGCGAGCCTGCAGCTCGACGTCCACCATCAGCGGATGCTTGATAGGCGGCGCAGAGCGGCGCTCAATAGCGGAGAGTCGGGCGCCGACAAGCCGGCCGGTGGACGCCTCCTCGGCCACCAGAGATTCGCCGACGAATGCGAGCTGCGGCAGGTAGGCAAGCGACAACTCGACGTCGGCACGCGACGTGGCGCCGACCTCCTGGTAGAGCGGCATCCGGCCGCAGAACTCGGTCAGCGCCAGCTCCTCGATGGCGGCTGAGTCGGCCGGCGCGACCAGACGATAAAGGATGCCGTCAACTGTTCGAGCGACGAAGGGCTGCACTGGCGGAGCTGCTGCTGCCATGGCAGTTGGATAGCTGGAAGACTCGAATGTGGGCTTCTCTGCAACGAGCGCGCTGGTAGGAGCGCCTAACGAGGTGAAAATCAGAATAATTGCTAGTCATTTCTGCTGGCTAGGGCCAATATAAAAGCTAGCCAAAAGCAGAGAATGGGGTAGGGTGTTAAGCTTTGTACAGGCCAGGGCAGGCCAGGGGTGGCCAGGGGTAGCTTTAGCTTTGCACAGCCCAAGACAGTACAGCTTATTCTCCAGTGCGACGCGCCCTTCACCTCACATAAAGTAACTATCTGTTGATACACGCTTTCAAAGACAGTAAACACGTCAAAAGTACATTTAATTTTATACGATTGAAACATCGCTATGACAACTACCCGCGTATTTGCTTAATTCTCCTAGCAAAATAAAAAAAATAAAATAAAATAAATTTAGACACCCGACCTTTCGATCAGATGTACAGCCGCAGCTAGTTGCGCGGCGCATCCGAGGACTGTGTACAGCTTTCAGCCTGACAGGCTGGGGGCCGCAACACCCACACTAAATTTACCCAGCTCAAACTGGTACCCGATCTCAGCTGGGTGGACTGAAGCAATGCGGGATTAAATGCCTTGCTCAAGGGCACAAGGGCCGTCTCCAAGGGCCGGGACTCGAACCCACGACCTTCCGGTCTTTAGGCAGGCGCCTTAGCCACTAGGCTACAACTTCTGGCAAAAACGATAGCGAAGTGTGCCTCACTAGCAAAAATAAACAGTAAAGAAGTATTTTAGAGACATATGATACAAGATACGTTAGGCCACGACTTAACCCCCCCCCCCTGCTGGTTGCGGTATCTATAGTGAATGTACCAGTAAGCCTGACTTGGATCTACGCTGGCCAATGGCGACTTAATTGGACTTTAAGGGCGTAGGCGGGGAACGACCGAAGTTGGGCCAGGAGATCCCCGAGGGTGTTGTGGAAAATTTCCTGGTTGATGCATGATATAGCCTTTTGGATTCACCATAGAACTCAGAAGCACAATAGCTCGGATGTACGAGATTTGCCCGCAGGAGTTTTTCTTCCTGATAATGATAACTATGCAAGCGTTTGGAGCCAAAATGGTCAGAAATTCACTCGCGGGGAAATCTCATGCGGGAGATAGTCATGGTGGACAAAATGCACTACGGGAAAAACTCCTAAAAGCTCGGCGGACAATTCGTTTGCGGGCAAATCTCGTGCTCCCTAATCATTCTTGAATTCTAGACTTCTCATTCCTGAACAGATTCGGAATTCTTACACACTACTGAAGTTAATAATGCCTTCAACTTACAAATCTATGACTCAGGCCAGTCCTGCTTTGCACTTTAGCTATCTAGCATAATCTTTTCTCTACGGCTAAAAAAATTTTGCATAACCACTAGAAATTATCGAAAAATCACACTCAGTTTTTTCGGCTTTAGCGATCCAAGATAATCGTCAGTCTGTCGTTAGGAGAAATACAGGTGGCTACCGCATGCTGACGGACTGCGAATTCTCCATGTCGAATAAATATTTTTAGGCATACATAAAAACTACTGAGAGTAGATAATGCAAAAATAGTTCCGAATCTGAAAGGCATTGTCAGCATAATATGAAAAATAACAACCATTTCATGACTACCGATAATCAGAATAATTTAAACCTAAATATTGTTTTCAATAATACAAAATGTATAGAACACTTTAAATCTTTAAAAAATGGACAAGACAAAGACTAAAAGAACTCTTGGGTAATTTTTTTTATGTTTTCATGAACTCATCGGGACCTTTTCATTGGTCATTTAATGCAATATAGTTTCCAATAAGTGATATTAAACAACTTAAACAGACAAGAAGTACAACAGTTAGTAAAGAGCTGCTTAACAATTAAAACTATCCAGCGCTAAACCGTCCGTGAAGGCCCATTCTTATGCTAGTTAGAAAAATCGTACCATTAATTTGTTTAACTACACATGTTAAAGATAAAAGCACGTCTATCTTGGACACCACACAATACCGTTATTCGTCATTCAATTTCTATGGTGGCGCCGATCGCTTCTAGCGCAGCTTTCATAGCCTCGGCCTCCTCCTTGGTGAGATCGTTGAGCACTACAGCGGGCGCCGACTCGACCAGTTTCTTAGTCTGCACCAGATTTAACGAGGGATTGCGCGTCTTCAATTCTTTGATGAGGGCCACCTTCTTGGCTGCGTCGAATTTCACCAGCTTCAGATTGAAGACCGTCTTCACCGCCGCCCCGGCGCCACCGTCCATAGCGGCGGCGGCGGCGTCGGCGTCGGTTTGTCCACCGGCGGCTGAGGCGGCCCCGCTGACCAGAGCCTTCAACGCGTCGGCTGGCAAAGCCGGCTGAGCGGAGACGCCCAATTCTGACTGCAGCTGGCGGCTGAGCTCGGCCACTTCTAGCAGGCTGAGCTGGCAGATTCGCTGGGCGAGGTCGCGCACAGTCGGGGAACAGTTGGCGTCAGCCGGGCCGCCATCGATGCCGGCTGGCTGCAACTGCTGGGCAGCCTGGGTGGATGCCAGACGGCGAGTCGGCTGCTGACACTGTAGCCGGCGGGGGCAAGCGAAAACTAGCGAGGCAGATTGGCGCAGGGCGAGGATGCGCAGGGCGGCAGCTAAGGACATGGCTGTGTTGGCAAAACTGTCCAAGTCTGAAATAATTTAGCGCCATGTTAACAAGTCATTCTATCGACTGATTATACAGGCGTGCTAAAATACAAATTTTAAATTCCTTATTCCCAATACTAGCAGACTTTCGACTAGCAGTCGAAAACAAATTTACAGCACACAGTAGAAACAGCAAGTTGTGTAGCAGTTGTAGATTTCACAGTAAATCTAAGAGCTAAGGCTTAGTAGTTAGGCCTTATGTCTGCAAGGAGCAAGGGCTCAATACTGAACTGCTTCAGTCCAACAACAACAACAACAACAACAAATCACACTGTCAGATGGAAAAGCATCGCCTCAGAGCCTGATGAGACTATACCTAGATGAGACTGGTAGTAGTACAAGATTAGGGTAAATTTTTTGCAACAATGTGCATATAGATGGGGATATAAAATGCAGCTAGCTATACTATAGGATGTGTATATGGATAAAAGTTTAGGGAAAAAATTTTCTCTCCTATAAGTGCAAACTAATATCTTTTTTAATTCACAGATTAACTAATTAGTTAATGACTGCAATCTTTAAACAAACTGTTCCTTTGAATAAATATTAAACATTTAAGTTGGTTGGTAGATATTTTTGTAACTTAATCAAAATGTTGGAATATATCATTCTACAAGATAGCTTAAGTAAATATTGATAAGAATTTGTATTAAAAAAAGAAAGTAATATAAAAATAAATACTTAAAATATTTATTCAAACATAATAATTACTTTAGCTATATACTCAATATTATTTTAGATTGAAACTTTATATAGCAAAATTAACAATAGGTTAAAAAAAGAATAACATTTATATCAATAATTCATTTAAAAAAGCTATGCTATAAAAATACTGAATAATTATCCTTAAAAAATTAATTAACAATAGACCATTTTATTAGACCAAAATGATTATACTTGACAATCAAATTTAAAAGGATATAAACTAGGCTTATTGATCATTTGGATACTAGCAATACTAATACTTAGATATTTGTACCTCCTAGGCTCCTATATATTTATATAGAGATATATCTTATAGATTCTCTATATCCTATAGAGAATAGTTACTATTAAACATTGCAAGTTTTATACAATTGCATATCATTTAATTACTTAAAAACAAAATAGAAAATACTATGCACGAGTACATTTTTTTATTTTAGCTAAGTTAAGTAGCAAAATGTTATATAAGCTAGTAAATTGACAATGCATTATATAATAAAAATTTGTTTGTAATAAGCCTTTGCAATAAAATTTTGCTACTAAATTACTAATAATATAACTTTATTACAATAAAAAAATAACTAATTTAGAAAAAAGCAAGCAAAAATCTGTCAAAATAGTTAGTAAATTTTAGATTTTTAGTATAGGTACTAAGGTACATTGGTGATTTTGTTTTGAATCCTTGTTTGTTTGCAAATAAAGGGCTGGAATTGCCTTTGCTTACAGAAAGAAATCTGGGACAAAAATGATTTTCATTGAGGGTAGGCTAGTGGTTTTTTCAAACAAGGACACCTTTGGCTTAAGCTTAACATACTTAGACATACTATACATAGTATAGACTTTGGGAATCCAGGTTTTGGTTAGAAAAAACAAGTAGCCTAAACAACTGGTTTCAATCAGTAGACTCAGTACGTTTATTCCCTGGCCAATTTTTTAAATTTTTTTCTCGAACTTGTTTTGTCAGCGGATGCACGGATTTCACGAACGATATTCAGATTTTCCTGCATGTCAATTTTCAGCATCCTGGGACAAGCAGAAGTACTCGAACTCGAATATGAAATTATCAATCTAATGCACTTTCGAAATAGGAAAGCATGAGTATTTTGCATTTTATGCAAAAATAATTGGACCAAGAAATCTGAAATTTTACTAGTAGTTTTATCTCGTGGGTAAATTTTTTCTGAAAAATTTGACACTCTCCGTGCTCCAGAAGCAGAAGTTTCTGAATATCAATCTGAATATCGTTCGTGAAATTCGTGCATTGTCCGCGGGTTGCGTACTTTAAATTGCTGTGCGGATTTAAATAAAGTTAGAAATTGAATAGGGATACTCCGACTGTCAGTGCGTCATTTATGAAGGAGCTGGACTATAGGTAGTCAGTCTAATAAGCCAAAATCGATTAATAGACGGTTGAATCGAATGGTAGATAGTAGGTCAAATAGAATGCCGGCATGACCAGGGCGCTGGCAGGTGCAATAAATGAGAAAATCCACTTTAAGCATGCAAATATAAGCCCTGAACGGCTGGGCTGCGATAGAACTCGTTGTATCCATCTGGTATTCCGTCTTGGAAACTTTTGAGCGACTGATAAGCCGAGTTGAACGAACAGCGATTTGAAAAATCTCTCACAAATAAGCCGATGATACATAGATTAAAGTCGTAAGAACATGTGCATGTATTAAGGTGGATCCTGATATCGGCATTAACCTTCTTGGATGGTTCCGCAGATATCCTGGAGCTTCAATGAACACCGCAGCCAGATTGAAGCCATACCATAGCGCTAAAAAGCAGCGAACTCGAGCGCAGTGAGCTCTTAATCAGTTTCCTCCACGGTAAAAAAACACAGCCCAGAATTTGGCTAGGACCACTAGAGGGCCCTTGTTCACTACTTAAGATGTTCTTGAATTTTGGCTGCTCCACATACAGCATAGGAAACAATAATACACCATGGCCGTTAATAAGCCTCGCAATTAAGACGACAGAACTCAACCAACTGGAACAGAGTGAATCTTGCTTGTTGCACCACCGAGTCGATCGTTGTCGTCGCATTCAAGCAGAATTTGCACCGACCAGCAGAAGTTGCACCCCCGCACTTGGCCAATTGCAGCTGACGGCTAAGCAAGACCTATGTGCCCTTGCACACTTGTGTGCCCTTGTGTTCGACCAGGCATTTGTAGGCTGAATTTTTTCGTGTGCAGGGTCACATTATTTGGGACCTTGTGCATGAATTGGTTGAGCTATGAGCAAGTTGCGCAATTTACGCCCATTTGGGCAACCCCCAAGGCATAAAGAATGCACATAGAGAACTGCGGCTTGTACACCCCACGTGAGTGCGTGGTTGGGTGCTATACTGGAATTCCGTTGCGGACCGTGTGAGTGTGTCTATGCCTGTATACCGTGTGGGGTATCACTATCCCGAAATTTCACTTTCTCGAAAAGTACCCGTCTTTCACTATCTCGAAATTTCACTATTCTAAAATTTCAATTTCTCGAAACTCAAATAGCAGCGACATAGCCAGATTTTCGAGGAAGTGAAATTTCGGGATAGTGATCGAAAGACATTGCTAGATTTTCGAGGAAGTGAAATTTCGGGATAGTGAAAGCGACCCCACCGTATTTTGTGTGACTGAACGCGCTTCAGGAGTCAGCGCAATTATGGACAGTAATGTCCCGTCGCAGGTTGTGGGAAATTTATGCTTAAGCGTCAATGAGCCTATGACTTACTTGACTTAGCTGCAGGGGGCATCCGGCCGGGCCGGATACAGCGACTGGGCGGTGGCCGTCCATTGCGCTAACCCCTGGCGACCACGGGCAGCTAGCGCTGCGGTGTCGTGCAGGGGGATCCGGTGGCGCCGGGTCCTGCAGCGTGGTCCTCCTCCGGTAGATCCTGGAGGTGGATGTTTGCTCGCCCGGTAGCCCGAAGGTAACGGACGAGCTGGCAGATATTCTCGGGCCTGCAAACGTCGGAGAGGTCCGGGTTTGGTCCGAGATACTTAAGCCTGTCCTGGGTAAAGACGGGGCAGTCACGAATGAAATGCGCCGCGCTTTCTGCGCCAGAAAGGCAGAAGGGGCACTCCTCACTGTAGATTTTACCCTGCAGGTAGCGGTGCCTAGCAAAACAGCCATGGCCAGAGAGGATCATTGACAGCCCTGATGTCCCTGCGGTTGAGGCTAAGCAGGGACTTACGAAGGGCAGGCGAAGGGCAGGGAACAGCCTCGCGAGACTGACGACAATCGGGCGTTCTCGTCCATCTGTCCTTGTGGAGAGAGGTCACCCACTGGTTGATCCTAGCGGTGACGACAGCAGTAGGGGTGGGAGCCGCGGGCATGGGGCCGAAAAGCGACCCGGAAGAGCCGGCCTTAGCAAGGCTGTCGGCCAGCTCGTTGCCGGGGTGCCCGGAGTGCCCGGGGATCCACCTTAGGGACACCTTGTTAGATGCACCTAAGCAGTTAAGATGCGAGATGCAGTCGAGGACTGTCCGCGAGCAGGTAGAGGTGCGAGAGGTGGATCGCCGCTTGGCTGTCTGAGTGGAAGGTGATGTTCTTCCCCCAGATTTGCGAGCTCAGGAGCTCCGCGGCACAGGAGCTGATAGCAAGAACTTCGTTCTGAAAGACGGTAGAGCCCGTGCCGGTGAACTGGGAGTAGGTAGCCGCGGTACTCCCTCCAGACACGATGCAGTAGCCGAAACCAGAGACAGAGTTGATTTGAGAGCCGTCAGTGAAGCAGTGGATATCACGGGAGTTACCGTAATTGCGCGCTTCCTGACGGGGGGGGATGCTGGTAAGGAACCTGGGCTGCGGGCAGAGCGTCGATGGAATACCATCGGAAAGGACCGAGAGGCCTCCCGCAGCGTCGAGGTCACGCAGGCTGAGGTCGCCGTGCGGTCTAAGGTTCCGTTTCCTGAAGGCGAACTGCTTCTGGATGGTCACGCCCGCGTCAAGCAGGCGGCGGGCAGTTTTGGCGTCAATGAGCCTATACTGCCCTCCTGCAGATTTAGCTTTTGCTTTATACAAGTAGTTAGATGTTTACCCCATTAATATTGCTATAATTTTTTAAATTGCCGTGCTTAAAGAATGACTAATACCAATAAAAGTTAGCTAAAAATTATTCAAGTCAATAAAATGTTTCCATTTGCATATTTACTGCCAATAAAAAGGCAAATGTGTAGTAGTGTTTGAAGTTTCAAAATTTACGAAACTATATTTATTCCGTCACATGTTCAGCAATAACGACAAATACAAAAACTCTAAACGTGTAATTAAGATAAATGTGGTGCGTGCTGCGAACGAGAATAAAATTTAAATCAAACTAATTAATTTGATCCACCGGAAAACGGTAAATTCTAGTACAATTAATAAGAATGAGAAAAAAACAGTTTGTGATTACATTCTACATGACTCGGTCAGCAGGGCTAATTATTATTACATAATAATATAGAGTAACAGCATTGTAATAGGAGGGAATTAGCGCAAAATATCTACCGAATTAGGCAAAAACTGGTTCATAACTAAATAATGCATAATGGTACACTTAATTAGTGTTATTGTACAGCGGATGCTACGAGCGTATAATACTTTATGAATGCCATAAAACAAAAGCAACAATGCACTGCTTTCGCTACTAAATTGAGTCAGTTAAAGTGCGTGAGCGGCAACCTCAGTGCCCACTCGTTTACTCGGCCGGCGCCTCCGTCTCCATGGGAACGTCCTTGAGCTGCGGCTTCTCCTGGGCGGCCGGCGCCTCGAACGGCGCCTCGATGCACAGCCGGCCGTCGTGGCTGAGCTTGCTCACCACCTGGTCCAGCTTGGTGCCGTCGGGCAGCTGGTAGATTCGCTCCAGCCGCTTGTGGACCCGCTGCCCGCCGGCCTCCTCCTTGTGCTCCGCCTCCACCAGCACGCAGTCGCCCTGCTGTCGCACGCGAATCTCGCTCGGCTTGAACTCGCGCACCGACAGCTCCGCCTTGAACCGCTTGCTGCCGTCTTCCGCGTCCACCACCTGGCCCGACGCCTCAGACTGCAGGTCGCCCCGCAGCAGGCCGCGCAGCTCGTCCCACACGGAGTCGCCCTGCCGCTGCACCTGCTGCTGCTGCTGCTGTTGCTGCTGCTGCTTCTGCTGCTCCTTGAACGGCGCCTGCAGCACCAGCATGCCGTCCCGGGTGAAGCCGCTGTTCAGCTTCTCAGCGTCCACTTCCTCCGGCAGCTCCACCGTCCGCTTCACCTCCGTCACGTCCTCGCCATTCTCGATCCGCGCCACCACCCGCACCTTCCGCTCCTCCCGCTTCACCGACACGTCCTTCGGCGAGAAGCCGCGAAGGTCCACAGTCCGGCTCCACTGGCGCGGCCGCCTCGGACCCCTGTGCCTCAGCAGCTGCACCAGCGGGTCATACTCCGGCGTCAGCCAGTCGTCCAACTCGCTCATGGCCGCCACGAGCGGCAGAGTGTGCGAGAACGGCGTGTACACGTTGCTCGGCGTGATCCACAGCGACATGCTTGCTGATTATTCGCTTTCAATGAGAGAGCTTGGCGGTTAATTCGCTTGGCTTGTTCGCTTTGCTTGCTTGCGCTTGGTTGGCTTGCGATTTCTTGCCTGGTTGAATCCTGGCTCACTGGGCAGCGGCTGTCTCGCTTTTATAGACTGCAGCGGGGATTCTTCTCGAACTTTCCTTTCCGCTGATTCATTCTAGAAATTTCTAGAAATGCAGTCGTTTAATCAAATTTAGACTGCAAAATGCTGATATTTCTACTGACAGTAAATGAATCGCAAATTTTAGTGTTTTGCATTTTGATTGCACTTGAGCTTGGCGGTTAATTCGCTTGGCTTGTTCGCTTGCTTGCTTGCGCTTGGTTGGCTTGCGATTGCTTGCCTGGTTGAATCCTGGCTCACTGGGCAGCGGCTGTCTCGCTTTTATAGACTGCAGCGGGGATTCTTCTCGAACTTTCCTTTCCGCTGATTCATTCTAGAAATTTCTAGAAATGCAGTCGTTTAATCAAATTTAGACTGCAAAATTTTCATGTTTCTACTGATAGTAAATGAAGCGCAAATTTTATTGCTTTGCATTTTGATTGCACTTAGCGAGAGGGTACGAAAATTGCGAGAAAAAAGCTTTCTCGCTAGAATTGAGCCCAGTAATTCTATGACACTCTTAACCTTAACATAACGTACGTAGAAGTAACAATTGTAGGATATCTCGATAACCTATAATCGCTGTGTTCACTTTAAATCAGTACCATGCCCGTTTTGTGAAATGCGCTGCAATGAACTAGCTCGTAAAAAGTGATCGCAACTTTATAGAGCATAAAACCTTGCTTTTACTGGCTTTATGAAGTTTATAGAATTTTTGATCGAGTTTGGGTTTTTTTGGAAAGAAAACAGCGAAGGGCCATCGCACAGGAGCAGGTTGGTTAAGTCACTATTTTAATCGAAAAGTTTAGAAAAAAATATTTTACTCGTACAAGCAAACTATTCTCTATGCACAAATTATTGTGTTGCACGGGCGTACACAATATGCGGTTTAACCTACTGTTGTGCTTAAATGGCCCTAATCCCAATTTGGTGATTGGACGAATTGGCTTATTGGGCACTAAATTCCCAGTTTGAATAGGCGGCAAGCACGAATACAGTGAGGTCCCTGGAAAAGAGGACGAATGCAGACGTTAATGTGGATGGTAACTACAAAGCTCAACTTGCACTAAGGCGAAAGCCATGAAGGCGAGACAGCTCTAATGGCCAAACCGCATTATTAGCCTTCTGTGACCCCCTAATCCGGTCAAATGACTTACCTACAAGAATTGCCTTGCTGTTAAGCCCTTCCTGCATTGACCGCCATTGCTCAGGCGGGATCAAATCGATACGCATTCGAACCCATCGTAGACAGGCTCCAAGCAGCTTCTCAAAGACGGGGCTCCCATATTTGCGGGGGGGCGTCTTCCAGGTTTTCCCACTCCAAAGGCAACACGTAGTAAGAGTCCGTTCAGGTTGCATTTTGCGTTGTGATCACCAATATTACCACAAAAAGAAGTTTAATCACTTTTTAGTCAATTGCAGCGCTATTCACAAAACAGCATGGTTAAAAGTGAACACAGCGTTCATAAGTTGTCGAGATAACTTCAAGGACCACTAGAAGGCCCTTGTTTAGTAGGACGTGACACGGGTGTTTCTTAGAAAAAATTTTTAAGGCCGAATTTTCGCAAAAAATACACTAGCGAGATTTCATGTTTTTCAGCAAAAAGTAGCCGTCCTGTTGTACAGCAGCGTTAGTTTTTTAAGATTTTTTATATGTTGTCACAAATTCTTCATTCTACAATATAGAAGTGTGTTTTCGGGCTGTCAAATTGAAGTAAACGAAAATTTGAGCTTGTTCAATTTCGTTTTTTCATACCACTCTAGACTTCGACTACAGTATGCAGTATGTATTAGTGTTATTGCACAATTTTTCGCTTGAATAAAACAGGCACTAATGTGTACTTTGTTACTTCACTGTTTTAGAATATTTGCAAGGTCAATAGCTATCCATTAAATTAGGCATAGGCCTTGGAATATAGCTTGTTCTTGGATAACTCATGATCAATACCTAAGCCAAGAGTGTCAGGATCACTAGGCTCAAATTCGCATCCATGATCAGTGTTAATTTTTTCTCGCAATGTTCGTACCCTCTCGCTAAGTGCAATCAATATGCAAAACACTAAAATTTTCGATTCATTTACTGTCAGTAGAAATATCAGCATTTTGCAGTCTAAATTTGATGAAACGGCTTCATTTCTAGAAATTTCTAGAGTGAATCAGCGGAAAGGAAAGTTCGAGAAGAATCCCCGCTGCAGTCTATAAAAGCGAGAAAGCAGCTGCCCAGTGAGCCAGGATTCAACCAGGCAAGAAATCGCAAGCCAACCAAGCGCAAGCAAGCAAACGAACAAGCCAAGCGAATTAACCGCCAAGCTCTCTCATTGAAAGCGAATAATCAGCAAGCATGTCGCTGTGGATCACGCCGAGCAACGTGTACACGCCGTTCTCGCACACTCTGCCGCTCGTGGCGGCCATGAGCGAGTTGGACGACTGGCTGACGCCGGAGTATGACCCGCTGGTGCAGCTGCTGAGGCACAGGGGTCCGAGGCGGCCGCGCCAGTGGAGCCGGACTGTGGACCTTCGCGGCTTCTCGCCGAAGGACGTGTCGGTGAAGCGGGAGGAGCGGAAGGTGCGGGTGGTGGCGCGGATCGAGAATGGCGAGGACGTGACGGAGGTGAAGCGGACGGTGGAGCTGCCGGAGGAAGTGGACGCTGAGAAGCTGAACAGCGGCTTCACCCGGGACGGCATGCTGGTGCTGCAGGCGCCGTTCAAGGAGCAGCAGAAGCAGCAGCAGCAACAGCAGCAGCAGCAGCAGGTGCAGCGGCAGGGCGACTCCGTGTGGGACGAGCTGCGCGGCCTGCTGCGGGGCGACCTGCAGTCTGAGGCGTCGGGCCAGGTGGTGGACGCGGAAGACGGCAGCAAGCGGTTCAAGGCGGAGCTGTCGGTGCGCGAGTTCAAGCCGAGCGAGATTCGCGTGCGACAGCAGGGCGACTGCGTGCTGGTGGAGGCGGAGCACAAGGAGGAGGCCGGCGGGCAGCGGGTCCACAAGCGGCTGGAGCGAATCTACCAGCTGCCCGACGGCACCAAGCTGGACCAGGTGGTGAGCAAGCTCAGCCACGACGGCCGGCTGTGCATCGAGGCGCCGTTCGAGGCGCCGGCCGCCCAGGAGAAGCCGCAGCTCAAGGACGTTCCCATGGAGACGGAGGCGCCGGCCGAGTAAACGAGTGGGCACTGAGGTTGCCGCTCACGCACTTTAACTGACTCAATTTAGTAGCGAAAGCAGTGCATTGTTGCTTTTGTTTTATGGCATTCATAAAGTATTATACGCTCGTAGCATCCGCTGTACAATAACACTAATTAGTGTACCATTATGCATTATTTAGTTATGAACCAGTTTTTGCCTAATTCGGTAGATATTTTGCGCTAATTCCCTCCTATTACAATGCTGTTACTCTATATTATTATGTAATAATAATTAGCCCTGCTGACCGAGTCATGTAGAATGTAATCACTAACTTCGTGTGTTCAGTTCACCAGTGAATAAATATACACACATTAATAATTAAGTATTCTTTTGTAATTAGAAAAACAAACTACAAAAATCTTTTCACACTTGTACATGCATGTATATTTAACGATGCAGGCGGGATAAGGCTCAGATTAAAATGCATGAATATTATCACACTGAAACGAGGAATATTCTCTGAGTCTCAGGGTGATAATAAAATGTATCTCACGCAAACAGGGAGCGGAGAATATTTAGGCGCGCGGAGAATAAATTCTCTCATATTCTCCGCACCTTTAAAGTCCTTTATGTTGTCTATGGCCGCGGAGATTACTTACTGAGAATCTCCGCTTGCAAGGCATTAGCAAGATAGACAAGGGGTACGGGTTAAGTGAGATACATGCCAAGAACTGCTTTAGATAAAAGAACGTCCCAAGACAGTAATTTGTTAGTCCGCCTCTGTTGGACCGATTTGAGTCCTCATTTTGTAGTCTATGGCAGACAGACAAGTCCTTCTAAAAGATGAGTTTTAAATTCGCACACGAGCTTTAGTGTCAGTGAAAGCAGCGATAGACAGGTGGCTGCAATTGATATTTATTTGCCTGGTGCGGCCCAGTTTTAGCGTTCACTAGTGGCCATTAGCCAAATTGATTGAAAGAGCGCACAGGAAATCAGGAATGCAGGCGCTGCAGGAGACAACAACCGTGGTGGACAGGCACCGGCTGCTATCAAGGGAATTCTCCCATGAGAGCAGCGTCGAATGCGTGCAACTGAAGGGCACGAAGAATACGAATAACTATGGCAGTCAAGCCCAGATCACCAAACGCTACCTGGTGTACATGGAGTTGCCAAAAGTCAAGGTAAAGCTATTGATAGAAGCAAAGCTAAGCTTTGGTCTGAAGCTTGTTGCAGGGTTTTTATTCGGTTTATCGTCCGATTGCAGATCGGCGACTATCACAAGTCCAGCTGCGTGGTCGGCAGCATACTGCGCTTCCACTTTCTCATGAAAATCTCGGAGAACGAAGACGTGCCCCTGACTCTGCTGCCAATCAAGGCCTACAAGGTGCCAGTGGTCAACGTGGCCGTCATTCACCGGCCATTCATCGAGGACGAGGACGCCAGGGGTCCGATACCGAAGAGTCCGGACGTGAAGAGTCCTCTGATTCGTTACAATCAGGATGACGCTGGCGGCGAGGGTCAGCAGGAGAACCTGGAAGAAGACTTTCGCAAGGGCAGCGCCGCCGCCGAGGAGGAACAACAGCGGAGACAGCAGGAGGAGGAAGAGGAGGAGCGCCATCGACGGGATGAGGAGGAACGGCAAAAAGCGGATGCGTCGCCTGATTCCGGTGCTCAACGACGTCGACGGGACAGCAGCCGGCAGCGCCACGGCGATAAGAAGCGGAAAAAGTACTTTGTGTACTGCGAACTGCCCAAGGTGGCCGTCGGAGACTACCGGATCTCCAGCGTGACCTCCTCCGAGCTGATCCACTGCCACTTCCTGTTGAAGATCGCCAAGGACGAGGAGAACGGCCAGCCGGTGCTGAAGCCGATCAAGAAGTATCGCCGGCCGCGCGTCAACTTCGCCGTCATCCACCGGTCGCTACTAGTCGACGAAGAGGCGGAAGGCCCCATCCCGCGCAGTCCGGGCGCCAAATCGCCGATGCTTCGTCAGGGCAACGAGGACGACGAAGACGAGGAGGGCGACGTTGGCGGCGTGCTGCACACCTTCTTGGGCTTCAAATACGGAGAGGCGCCGGCCTCCAAGTACGCGCTGGTGTCGCAGTGGGCGCTGGTAGCGGACGAGGCCGGACGGTTGGTGCCGGAGCTGGTGCTGAGCAAGGCGAACGGCTAAGAGCGGACCTGGACGATTCGTTGATAAATAGGAGAGGGGACAGTTGGAAACTGTTTTGTGCGCTTCCCATTCATTTTCTGGCCGCCATAAATCACTACCGCGCTCAGTCTGTCAATCAGTATAGCCAGAGCGCTTCCTGTTTTCTGTGTCGGCTTTCCCGCATTTATTTGTCTCAAAAAATAGAACGCACCAAGCCGTCTGCGGGCTGCTGCGATAGCGGCTCTCTTTTAAGCAGAATAAACGGCGGCAAATAAAATATTTATGTTTGAAATGGTGACACACTAAGCTTTATTATGTTCTCATTAAACCTTCAAAACATAATATTATTTCAGCACAGCAACCCGCCCCCCAAGTCCCCAGTACAGACGCTAGTACCAGCAGAGACGTGATCCCATGATCCCATGATCCCATCCGCATAGCAACCAGCCTTCCTAGTACAGACGATAGTGAACAACAAAAAAACGTGACAAGAAAACTTGATGATTTTGTTGGTATAACAGTTCACGTTACACTCGTATAACATCGGAATATATCGACTTTATGTGCGCGAAACGACTGCTTTGCTGAATAATGCACAGATAAAAGGGTCACCGTAAGTAGTAATACGTTTGTACGCACAAAGCAACTTTTAAATGGAGATTTTAATGCATTTCCAAATGGATACCCTAACATGCAAACTTTACTTCAATTTTTGCTTTGAAAAAATTCGTAAAGCCAAAGGAGCTGGTGCGTAAAAGAGTCAAGAAACAATTTCAGCCCAGTGTTCATATGAAATTTAAATAAAACCAATTGCCGGAGGCGCTTGACAGCGTTTATTAATGCAGTAGAATCAAACAAGCAGTTAGTTTAAAAGAGAAAGGCGCAAAAGAATAATCTTGGTATTGCAATCAGTTCCAAAAACTGAGGGGCAGAAGCAAAAATTTCTTAAAAGAGACCTCTAGAAAGCAGAAATGAATTTTTTTTGGGGTTCAGTCTAAGCATAAAAAACTTATCCATGCAAAAATATCCACTACGCATGCAGTAGTGGCACAATAACGTTACTGAGAAACAGTCGCAAGTGTTTGTATGATTGGTCAAATGAAACAGGGCTTGTTGGATGCCCTGAAAGCGAATAGTCAAGAAAACTTCTTAGATCAGATCCAGTAGAAAGTTTGTAGTGCAGATAGAACAGCACGAATGCCCCACAATGAGAGGTAATTGGGTGTTGAACAGCAAAGCGCGTGAAAGTCCAATTTGAGCCCGCACCGCACTGCGTAGTCATCCAGTTGGCAAAAACCGGAGATGGAATCAAGCCCAACGGATCGAAAAATTCGCCAACACGGCGTCTTCCGGTGCTGATACCGCCCGGGCCAAGAAACATTGCCACCCAGTGCCTTCCCGGTAGATTGCTCGAGTCAGTGTTGGCAATCAGAAAGTAGGTGCGGCAGTCCAAGACTCCAGGCTGCAGCTCGGGCTGTGGTAGATTGGGCAGGCAATTGCTTGGAAATACACCCAAAAAGACAGCTCTGGGATATCGAGCTTGAAACGAATTACAAATTCGTCGCAAAAAGGAATCCGTTAGCCCACGCAGAAGGTGATTAACGCTGCTGCTACTGGCATTGCGGCTGCTGCTGCGGCTCACTTCCATAATGTGCTCGGCACAACGTCCCGAAATTCAGTCAATTGTAGCTCGCGGTCAAAGACACCAGCGACAATCACGTTATACACTGTTGCAGTCTGTGTGCTGAATTTCATCTCCAGCCGTACATTTCCACCTTTTATAGGCTGTGCGTCGCCACCAACCTCAAGCTCTGGGCTCAAATTCGCTGCGTAGAGACAGTAGCCATGCAAATAGTCGTCCATATCAAAACCAACATCTCTGTTTCGCAAGTACAGTCCCAGCTGCTGCAGAAACCATGTGAATTCCATTGCACAACCTTCCTGCTGTACATTGGGCTGCAGAGGTCGTCCTGGGCAAGGCTCACCATTAACGTAGACTCCCAGAAAGGAGACGTGTGCATGCAAAAAATTAAATGGGTTGCTGTCTAAACTGCCGTTGAATGCTCGGTTTGTTACAAAGGCAACTATGAGCAGTTTTGGGACATATCCTTGAAACAGGTTTTCTCTTGTGTAGCTGGATGTTCCCTGTGGCACGGTGAAGGTACTCATCTGCAGCGAATTCATCGGATAGAGAGCATTTTGATGCTTTAGCCCATCTGTGTGTGCAGCAATAACGCTAGGAGATGGTTGAATATAGCGCACACGGAGCTCTGCACGGACGATTTCGACATTGTAGGTCTTTAGGGCATTAGTGCCTATGCTTGCTGCCATTAGCACGAACTTGGCATCCGAAGGAACCAGCTTGATTCGCAATCCGAGTTTGGATATTAAGTAACGAGGCTGTCGGAGAATGTCGAGAAACAATGGACCCGAAATCACGCAGAGTCTATCGTCCGCTATCATTGCGCGTCTATGCATGCATCCGATATTTCTGTCTCCAACAACATCCATTGCACCCGAAGTGTCTTTGTGGAAGCCCCATGCCTTCATCGCTCCGTTTTGGGCGCTTTTTCCATATTCCAACAAGCACAGAAAAATGGCCTTGTACGGGTAAAGAAAATTCCCTCCTTCTATTACAGTGTCTCCAACACTTATTTGCACATCCTGGAACAGAGTGGCCAATGGAAGATTGCTCAGAGACACATAGTTTTTGTCTGCTTCTATGGCCACGTTGTCGGAATCGCGAACGCGAAAGCCAACCGTCAGCACAGTTTGCTCGGCATCAATGTAAAAATCTCCAGGGGGAGGCAATTCAAATTCAATGGGAGTTCCTTTTGCCAAGCCATGCTGTGGTTGGTAATGCGTAAACTGGCTTTGAATAACACTTGACTGTACAGGCGGTGGATCAAAAACAGATAATTCACTTTTCAGCGCAAGTGCCTCGGGTCCCAGTAGCAGATTCATAACAACCGTTCTAGTTATCAAACAACTGAAATAGCTTAGATGACGCTTTACCAGATCTCTTACGACGCTGTCGATGTTTCTTTTGCTTTCCTTTGCTTATACCCTTTCCAGAGACCCGCCTCTTTTTACGAGCAGGCTGCTGCGCAGAATCTTTTTTAGAGCTAGGGGCAGAACGTTTTCTGCTGTCGCCGCTGCCACACACCCCATCACCATGCTGGTGTGCCGGATTTGGCTTGGATTTGAGATAGTGCCGTGCAGCAACAGAGGTTTTTCTGTGGTTTAGATTGCTTAAAAAACCATAGCCCTGATAAATTGGTATCGAATTTGGAAAACCTCCAGCTCCTTTTACTGTGCGAGGCTCTTGGTTTAAATTGGGGCCAGAATAAAAAGAATAAATGGGGTCCATTTCGAAAAGAATTCTTGATGTCTTAATGTATTGTATATTTACAAGCATTTCACTTATAAACTTTACGAAACAGAGCTTTTGTTGCAGGGGCAATGTCTGCCTCATCGAGCCACTGAGCTCGATGCTTGGAATAGCCCTTCCATTTTATCAAATAGCGTCTATGTTGACCCGGAAGTTTTTCAACGTCCAACACTTGTTCAATCTCACCCGGTTCAGTGTCTGGCCCAGCGACAGGCTGAAGCTCAGCTTCATTAAAATTCCCGTGCATTGGAGCATAGTCGTCTTCTGGATCCAACAGCAGGTACATGGGTGGTTTGAAATGTGGAGCACCAACAACTTTCCCAATTTTAAAAACAGAGTTGCTCCAAGATGAAGTGTAGCCCTTTTCAAATGTTCGTTTCTGTCGAGAAATGCGTACCCAATCCCCTTCTCGAAATTTGGGTTTTGATGCAGGGCCATTTGATCCATGCAGCCCTTCCCAAAGAAGTGCCTGGATATGAGGATCGATGCTCATTTGATTCGGGGTTGCATTTTCGATAACACTCGATAAGGTCCGATGCTCAGAGTTGTTAAAGTTGCTCTCAAAGTGCTTTAAAGCATCAAACCAGCGCGGTGCATTAATTGTTCTGAAATAGCGCATCAGACGCTGTTTCAGAGATCGTATAAACCTCTCTGCCAATGCAGCCTTGTTGCTGCTTTGCGAAACGAAGAACGTGACAGCCTCGTCTTGCAACATCTTCTGTGTCGCTCTGCCTAAAAACTCCTTCCCAGCATCTCCTTGTAAATATTTAGGTTTGAAGCCGGATCGGAATATTTTTCGCAGTACAAGTGCAACCTCAGCGGGGGACTTGGTTTTTAAAGCAGCCAGCCGTACTTCTCGAGTTAAACAGTCAATGAGCACCAAAATGTAGCGATAGTTTTTATTATGTGACGCATATTGCTGCAAATCTGCGAGGTCAAGTTGAAACTGAAATTTTGCAACAGGCGGCACACGAATAGAAGGAGATGCGAAGTTTTTTCTCGCTTTTTTAAACAGTGTGTATTCCTTATTTTTCTGCAGCCATTTCGCTACCAAGCGTGATATTTCTCGATTTGAATGACAAGGATTGTGTCTCTTCACCGCACGAACTAAAGCAGATTTACTCCCTTGATATGCAGTTGGCTCTTTCAGGTCGTAAAATTGCGTCTCCAAAAATTTTTCTACCTGTTCCTCAGTCAACTTCTTCGTCTTGGTGCAGTTTTCCCTTTTTTTCATGGCTAGTATTGTCTTGATGGATGTCTAGCATTTCTCCCGAACAGCAAGAAATGTTAGAATTCACTTTGATGTGAACAGAGTCGGTATCATCTGCACCAAAAAGGCGCCCACAAAGAAGAAACACCAAAAAGTCACGCAAGTGCTTCAAAACTAGTCTCCAGCACTCTGGCATTGTTTTATTGAGTTAAAAATTGGCGATGCATGCAGTACTACCACGCAATAGTTTGCTTATAGCCAATCAAAAAGTCTCTGAATCTGGCAATTCAGTCGCATAATTTTCCAACAATTTGCGCAAGACAGTTTTCGAAATTTCGGAATTTTCGGCAGTTTCTCTGCTGCCTTCGTCAGGCAGTGCCACTTTCTGCAGAAATTGGTCGCGCACATGCTTGCCGAGCAAGCCTGACCTGGCTTGCTTTTCTTGTAGAAACTGTCTGAACTCCATCCATTTCTCAGGGGGTGATTTCGCATGTTTTTTCAACGGTTCATCTCGTACGGTGTAGCCTAACAAATCTTCTAAAGTGCTTCTGCTCAGACTAAAATTCTCTCCTAGATTTATTTCTTCTCGAGCAGGCATGCCTTCGGGGAACAAATCCTTTGTGAGATTGTACAATCGAGCAGAGTATCGCTCTGGAACGCGTACATTTTGTCGTAATACATCAACCAAAGATGGATGCTGTTGACCAGTCACTGTGTGTGGCTGAGTTATCTCAGATCTCGGATTTGTAGTAGGGCGCAGTAGCACTTTTCGAGCCTCTAACAGTTTAGATTCTAGATTTGAACGCTGCAGCTGAGCATCAGCTAAGGCAGCTTGCGATGGATCGAAATCACGTAACTTTTTATCCATTTCAGCAAGTTTTTCTTGTAAACTCAGTACCTGCTGACTCAAGGCTTCTTGCGGACCACCCAAAACTATTTTTCGAGTGTCAGTAATTTTCTCAGGGCAGCTCTGCAAATTTTGCATGCACTCTGTATATACATGCTCCGGTATCAGGACCATACGTTGTAAAGAGGTGGAATTTGACATTAGGAGATGCTATTTTTTGTTTTTTCCGTCCTTGTTCTGTAGAGTGCGAATTAAATTGGCTGTGCCTGCCGCAGTCCCCGCCAGGCCAGAAGTGACTCCAAGAACTTTGCCAATAGTTGGCAGGGCAGATCCAATGGCTGCAATTATAGGGGCAAGAAATGGTAGAAAGCCACCCCTCTGCACCAGTAATTGCTTTTTGGCGGCAAGGGAGCGATTTTTCTCCAGTAGACAACGAATCGGTCGACCGTGCCGTTCAAGGTTCTTTTTGTCTTGCTCGCGCACGGGAATTCGGCCATTAACAATGTTTAGCAAAAACTCTACAAGACAACGTACCTCACAAAGCGTTAGAGATTTTAAAAAAGATTTTCGTTGTTGCGCAGTTGCTAGACGAGAAAAGCTGTGAATTAGAATCGCGCACTTTGATAAAGAACACAAAGTCTTCTCTGCAGTAGCAGTAGCAGTAGTAGTAGTAGTAGTAGGAGCAGAATGTTTGCTGCTAAGCGGCATTTAGCCAAACGTTGCAGTACGTGAATGAGGCTGTTTTGGCAACAAGTCGTCGTCAGTATTGCTTATAATCATACTTTCAAAGATCAACTTTCGGGCGAAAATGAAGCACAGCGACAGTTTGGCCGTCAGGGACGAACGAAATATCCCGACCCTTCTGATCAGCTAATCGAATGCCTATTTCGTTAATTTTCTGACGATTGACTCGCAAGTAGTAGGGATTTAGAAGAGCCGTTTCTTGCTGTACATGATGAAGTTCAATTACGCGTAGTAGAGGCACAGAAGTGCTTCCAACCAATTGATAATTAACAATGTCACTATAGCAGTACATGTACAAAGCTTCAGCAAGCGATGATACCTGTTGAGGAACGTATTCTTTTTCAAATACCCAGACACGGTTACTTGACCAGTCACGAAATATTGATGCTGATGCTGAGGCTGAAGACTGTTGCATCAACTGATTATCTCCTTCAAAAAGTAGAATTTGGTATGCATCTAGAAGCACATGAAGGCAATGCCTGTCCACAGCCTCCAACTGATCAACTGTCAATTCATTCGTAAATAATGAAGCGTATGTCTGCCTGAAGTTGCCTTCATAGAGTTTTGGGCGTCCAAGTCTACAGCTTTCCATACCCTCACCTGAAGGAGACAATCTCGAGCAAAAATCCTTATCAGTGTTGCAGACCCACCATCGCTCGGCATTATAGCAGCGTAGAAAGCTGAGTGGTAGTTGTAGCCTCATGGCCCGACTACCACGATTGCGAAGTATCCATATGAATCGCATTATAGCAGGTGGATCTTCTGCACTCGGTCTCAAGCTTATAAAAGCCTCCATATCGTCTGCGCTCCAGATACGCATAAAATGTGAACTATCATTGTTCAACAAGGATATTGGATGATGATACAGCACTCTGGAGGGTGCTCCGTACAGCTGCGCTGTTTCATTTTTTCCACAGCACATTAGTTGAACCAATGCTACTTCATATGAAACATTGCCAAAATCCAATGATTCTTGCAACCGAATTCGAAAATTAGAGGCGTTATTTTCCGGGTAACTTGTGTCGTTAGAGGGCAAAAAAATAAAGAAACTCATTTCGATTCTGTCAAGCGACAAGCAGCAGAAATTCGCGGAATCGATCGCTTATGCTTTTATTTTTATAGCTTTACATATAGACAATATGCTTGTCTCCAGGAAAGATCCCAGTTCGCAGCCGCAAAATATCTGGAGTTGTTTGACGCAAATCAATAAAAAGATATGAGAAAGCTTGATTTTTTGTAGCATCTTCAAAAGCACGCACTAGGAAGCTGGAGTGCTTGGGAAACATTTGTTTGCCAAGATGCAAAGCAACAGTACGATCTCTAATATTTCGCATCAAGCATATATAGCTGGCAGAAAGGCTACGAGAGCGCGCATGTACATCCGAGCAATGGAAAAAATTCTGGCAAATGTAGACACAAGTCAAAGGTTTGTGGTGGGCATGCTTAGTAAAAATATTAGTAAAGGAGCTGGATTTCGTCAGCTCACCTTGTAAATCGTCGGAAACAATGAAATCATGCGCTTCAAGCTCTTGTTCTAAGCTGTCGGGAAAACCGCGGACAAAGTGTAAAGCAGCAGCACCACCTCCTCCTCCTCCTCCTCCTGCAATCCAGCTCTCCTGAATCTGTTGTTTTCCTACAGTGGATAAGTCAGTTCCATGGCACCAAATCAAGCGCTTTGGGATAATGTCGAACATGGCTTGCTTGTGGCGCAGAAGATTAAGGGTCCAAATAGTCTTTCCGCTGTTTGAGGGTCCAGCCAAAATTATGGAGGAATCGTGAGCAAGTCTCATATCAAAGACTTGCTGGCCAGAGCCGTTACCCTCGCTGCTGAGTAGCCGTGCCATTATTTCTTTCTAAGCGCCCAACTTCTGCTTCACTTGCATTATCTTTTTAACGAATTTGGCAGCTAGTTTCTCCCCCCAGCCAGTATTTGGATCGTCAGCTATTTTTTGAGCTCCAATTTCCAGCTCCTTGTCTGCAATCAGTCTGTTTTGAATGTCCTTGTGCTTGGAATATGCAATGTCGTGGTGCATGCACAAGTTGTCAAGACGGTTAATACCTCGTTGTCCTGCAGCCAGTCGTTTTTCAAGCTTTGTAGCGGGACCACAAAATTGAAATCCAGGGAGATGCAACTCAAAAGGCAAATTGTTGATTAGCCAATTTACAACCCCTTCGCCAACCTGTTTCCTTCTGCTGCTGGTGCTGCTGCTGCTGCTTCTTGGCCTGCTGCTTGTGCTGCTGCTGCTGCTGCTCCTAACCTGCAGTGCTGTCGCACACTTTTTACTGCTTCTTCCTCTTCTTCTTCTTTTACTACTACTACTACTACTCGTACTACTCGTACTACTAGTCTGTTTTTTTTTCGTTGGTGGTGGTGGTGGTGGTGCCATTTAATAGTGTGTCAGCAGTTGTTTTGCTAAAAAAAGCATATTTGCTTATAGCCAAATTTTGTACTGCGCGCTCTATACGGGGGCATAAAATTGTCACAGCGCAGTCGAGCAGCATGGTGAGCGGCTCGCTCGCTCACCATGCTGCAAGCCTGCCACCTCACTACTCCGGGGCGGCGGCGGCGGCGGCGGCGGCGGCGGCTTCGGTAGTAGATTCAATCTGAAATGATGAATAATTATAGTATAAGTTATTACTTCAACAACCATCAGTAGCAGGCAGTAGTGCTGTGGCAAAAAAAATATTGTCTAGCATTCACTTACGCTGCTGCTGCTGCTGCTGCTGCTCTAGGCGATAGTGCCCAAACGGGAGTGATTCATTTTCATCGAGCCAAGCGCGTTTTGTGTCAAATAGACCGAGAGCCTGTTTTCGCTGCTCCAGTAAAAAAACGACTTGCTTCTTGGACGCCAAGTGCCTGCAGCTAGCAAATTGCACACGACGTTGGTGTAGAACTTGCAAAAATGCTTCATGCGAAAAAGACTTTGCTACCAGTTTAGTAATGCCTTTGCAACGGGAGTACTGCTGCTGCTGCTGCTGCTGCTGCTGCTGCTGCTGCTTTGTTGCTTGTGCGCTGAGATTCCCTGTGACGGATTCATCTGCCACGTAAAGGAACGAGTAGTTTTTAGGACGGAGAAATATCAATTCCACTGGCAGTTTTCCTCCAAACTCGTCCTTAAAGCAGTACATTTTACCTTTGTGTTTATCAGTGTACAGAGGATGGTTTGTTGCAAAGTTACTTGTGTCTAGTAGTCCTTTTGAAATTAGATCCGGGTACAATGTCGTATATGGCGTATCGCCCCTCTCTGGATGCTTCATGATCAGGGCAAGAAATAGCGAATCGGTGTCACCACCAAGCATTCGTGCACAGGCAAGCGAATGATGCCGTTGAACGTAATTGTAGTAGAAATTGTACACGATTGCCTTGGAAATGTCTAGAATGCTTGTGCCAATAATGACGGGCTTGTTTAGCGTTACCCGACTTGGAGCCAAATGTACTGCGGCCAGGCGTTCCGTGTAAATGATAACGTCAAGAAAATTTGGTGCACCAAGAAACTTCTCCAATACATCTGCCCTGTGACACATTTTAAACTGCATTCGATTACGCACCGACTGTAGAAACTTTCCAAAAATTGAATTCGACAGCAGCTTCCAGAAATCTTTTTCAAACAATGTCTTGGCCTGGTTCCTGCGCTCAATGTTGTGCACAATATACGGTCGAAGTATTGGCTTCTCGCTGAATGCAATCACTCGATTAACTGTAGTCACTCTCAAACCCAGTTCCAAATAGAGACGCAAGGCTCTATGATGCACAGTATAGCCGGGTTTGTGACACACTGATCCAATCAGTTTTTTGGTCGGGCTTCGAAATAATTTATTTCCTAGAGCAGCCCGTTCTGGAAATAGTTGATGTTGTAGATCCATCCAATCTTGCTGCATTTGAGGGGTCAGATGATGCTGTTCAATCAACTCATGCCTAACTGCGAGTGGAAGATCAGCAGTAGCGTCGTGCAGAAACTGCGGATAATAGAGGTTGACATTGCAAATAATGCCTGTACCATCGCGACAAAACTCTGTCATCCAGTCCAGGAAGTTGCTTTTGTACGCTGGATCTTCTAGACAATTTAATTTATTGTCTGTTGGAATTCTTGACAGCTCAGCCTGTTTTAACCAACGGTAGTCCTTAAAGGGCAAAGCTTCGTGCATGCAAGTTGCATAAAGGCTATTAGCATCCCACAGGGCCAAGTAGGTACCCTCTGGCATATTATTTCGCAACTGTCGAAACTGCTCTCCAGCGCCTTTATCATCAAATGGATCCAGCTCGCGTATCGAAGCATTATTTGCTGTGGTGATGTGCCGAGTACCGAAAGCAAAGCCACCACGAACAGACCTTTCTATTTCGCGGTACATTTCTGCATCTGTAAAAAGTGCTATGGGCTCGCCAATCAGGGACAGGCAGGCTGCCAGACTAAAATTTGGCGCGCTTAGGTAGTGTGCTGGATCCAGTTTGAGTGTTGTTAGAGCTTGATTACGGAAATTCTCGAATACATCTGCAAGCAGTAGTACATCGAGCTGTAAGTAGGCGCAAGTATAGTCCTTTAAATTTCGGCATCGAAATTGTTTCCAACTGGCCTTTGCGCGTGCATATTCCTCATCGGTGCACGCCTGCTGCCTTAGGCTGTCATAAAATTCCACTTGTTTAGGCAATTGCGTTGTAGTTTCCAATTTGGCTGGATCGTCTACAAAAGAGTATGGGTATACACCCTTTTTTTGCAGTGTTGCACCCTTCAGATGTGGATAGCGAGTCAAAAGCTTTTGAGTGTGAATTAAAAGATCATAGGGCAAGTTTGCGGCCAGATTTGCGAGGCTTGTCGAGAGAAAGGCGAAACTGTCCTTGAAATGAATCGTAAACCTTTCTTCACCGCAAAGAAACTTGATTGAAAACGTCTTGAATTTCTCGCGAGTCTCGGGTAGCACATTTAACTTACCGTCAGGGATGGCATTGAGAATTTCACGAATTAAGAATTTCCCATCGAAGCCAGAAAGATTATGTAGAAAAACGGTCAATTCACGCCGTTTTAAGTACAGTTTTCGATTACAGGATGCACACAACACAGAGCGGGCCTCCCCAGTTAAATGATTGTGGTCCAGAATCTTCAACTCGTCTGCATCGAATTCTTTGCCACACAGCTGGCAACTCGGATGTTTTTCCTTCAATCTGCGCCGAACATCTTTGCCTAGTAAGAGGTCAGCGTGGGTGTTGCCGTTTACATTCGTGCAAATGTCTTGTGCAAGTTGTCGCAAGTTGCGAAAAAAGGCAAGAACGCAATTTTCTTTACGCGTTGAGTAAAGAACATGACACGGGTTATTATCCTTGTCTGGAACAAGTTGCAAAGGCTCCTTTAGTTCACGACATGCGACAAGATAATAGCCAATACACATTGGCACATGAATACTGTGCAAAACTTGTTGTTCAGAGGCTTTTTTGGGGACATCCTCCATGGGCCATGCAACACTTTCGCATGCTTCAGCGGCTGAGTGCAGAGGGACGGAAATGGTTTCCATGTCTGCATAGCACACGTACAGCAGTGGTAAACGTGTCTCGAAACTGGTGAAGCACAATTCGGTCTTACTTTTCTCAGGCATTATTTCTTTGATTGGTAAAGCGCTCTGCGCATTTTGCTCGATAATACAAGACTTTTTTGACGATTTCCAACTAATTCTGTGTTCCTCTGCAGTAGCTTCTTTGCAGTTATGAATATTCAGAATATAGTCCCACGTTGCGGTATGATGAAATCGTGTCAAGCAGTCAGGACAAAACTTTCGGCGTTTTGTGCCCGACGATAGCAATGCATTGACATTCTTCACTGCCATATAGTGCCCGATAGTGTAGACTCCGTAGGGTGGTATGTATAGCACGTCAGCATTGTGCTGCTGCTGCTGCTGCTGCTGTTGCTGCTGCTTCGAAAAAAACACACTAGCCGACTTGCTTGAGTGATCCCAAACAAAAATACGCAATCTTTTAATGCATGGATTGCGTCGCATTAGTTTCATATAGCTTGCCTTGTGATGACGAAATGGACCACCGCCTATCCGGCTTAAGCGTTGTCCAAAATCCAGCACACGCTCTACATAGTGCGTATAACTTGACTTCAGATGGGGTCGTCGTTGCTGCTTCATCACCACCTCATCATGAAACATGCTTGCGGCTAGGGCATAGGCAAAACAATCCTTATTCGCCCGGCGAGTGCGTCGTCGTCGAAAGTCGCGCAAGTAGAACAGGGCACCGTGCTTTCTAGCCAGCGACATCGGCACCTTAAATTCTGTGTCGTTAGTCCCCCTGCTGCCCCCAAATTCGCCTATCGTGGTTGCCGCTCGAGCATTCAACTTTCGAAAAATTGATACCATTAAGTCAACTTGTTCGACACGCAGAAACCTCCAATTGCTTCCCATCTGCTGAAAGTTTTCCACCTTTACCTCAATCTGCCCAATTGCACGCAGCATCCAGGCAATAAATTCTTGGGTGGGAATTTCACCGCCTGCACCAATTGTCACCACGCTAGAATTGAAATAAGGAGAAATGCTCTCAGTATCGGCATTTCCTGCTTCATCAAATTTTTCACGCTCCATTTTTGCCTTGACGTGTAGACAAACACGCAGAAGCACTCCTTCCCCTGCATCACGAACAACGGAATTGATAAATTGTTGCAGAGGTGCTTGCAGACTCACCAGTTGGTCCCTCGGCAGCAAAGTTTGCACTGTGGTTGGTGCTGTAGGATAGAAGGAAATGTAATTTGCAATCCCGCGGTGAGCTGATTCAGAAATACGCGCGCTCCAGTTGCTGTTGTTCTTGTTTACTTCAGCCACATGATCTTGAAGGCGAAACTGTTTGTAGGGCAAAAAACAATCATCTGAATGCACATGCGCGTGCAGCGAAATACTGTTGGTAAATCGTCTGTTGCACACCCGGCACACATGCCACCGGGTGGGCATGGCTGAAAGGATTAGTAATGTTGGGTTTTGGCTGCAGTACAAATCAGTTGCCTAACTGCCTTGCATGCAATTTGCAGTTGCTCTTCTGATTTTATGCCCAAAAATGTCACCCGTCCGCTACAAAAAATATTTATGCAGACTCCACTATCGACTTCTGGTATACGCAATTGAATTGCTGGCGTAAAAATTTCCGGCTCATATTTCGCATTTTTCTGTGGATTTTTTTGCAAAAATTTAGTTATTGTAGTGAAGTTCACGCCGTGCTCAAATCCCACCTCGCCAACATATGTAGCAGAACAAATTCTAACTGAATTGAAGTCCACAGGATGCAGAACGTTATGGAGTGCGTGCAAAGCCTTCACTAGTGCAAGTTTTTCTTTTACACGAAAAATTGTTAAACGACCCTTGTTAGTAATCTGGGCTGTCCAATTTTTAGTTCGAATGCAAAGCATGTATGGTCTAGGAGTCAGTAATTTGATCTGCCACAATAGTTTTTCTCGTGTTCTGATTTTCTTGACAACCTGTTCCAGCTCCCAACGCATATCCCAAGCATAAAACTGTGCCTTTGCTATCAACTGGACTAAGTGGCTCGAAATCTAAAATGAGTAGCAAAAATAAGAATTTAAAAACCAAAAAAGCGATAATTTTGAAACTATTTATTTATTCAAAAAGATGGTTTAGCACAAAATAACCTCCCGACTAACTTCTCGTCACTGGTTCTAACAAAAGTCCATGTAATTTTCAACAGACTTTTTACGAAACTAGATTTTCACACAATATCCATCTCAAGTTTTTCACACAGCCCACTTTCTTCACTCTTTTTCTGTTGCATCAGAATCTTCATCATCAGAATCCGAGCTTGCCCGACATCTAGCAATGTCCTTGCTCGCCACGATCTTGCCTGGCGGTTTGTTGCGTACCGTGCTGGCGACTGGATGTGGCTTCTTGACGATGGTGGTGGTAGTCCGTTTCAAAGCCGGGAGATCCTCAGAAGCCGCTGCGGTACCCGGTTCATCCTTGTTGTTCGACGCTTGCCTTTTGGTCCCGGCAACGGTACTGGTGCTGCCAGCCCGTGTAGTGCAGCCAGGAAACACAGCAGAGAAACTCCATCCGATCGCCTGTTCAGTGGCATCGACAACTCGCGTCAACGAACGCAGTGCGAAACTGGCGCGCCACACATTGCTTTCGGCGGCAGCAAACACCGAATGCAGTTGAAACAGGAGCACGTAGCGCCCTTGAGTTCCCTTGAACTTGCGCACTGACTTCTCCTCGTAGACTCCAGTACTCGTGTTGACTTCGTAGCCGTCACATTCGTACCTCGGGTGCAAAGCAATAAACAGGGAACCGCCATTTTGTTGTGATGGCTCCTCCGAATCCACAGGGCAAAACCGATGCAGGCTGTCCGTCGAAGGTAGAATCTTGAGTAGCTGTCGCTCTGTGTAGCGAAGTGCAGCTTTCACCTTCTCGCAAAAGTCGGGATTACGTAGATTCACCGCCACACATTCCTTGCCTGTGTTGTTGCCCTCTCCTCCGGGTTGCTGCATCAGTCCATTTGTGAGGA
Organism: Macrostomum cliftonense; assembly: GCA_950096795.1. NCBI lineage: Eukaryota > Metazoa > Platyhelminthes > Macrostomidae > Macrostomum > Macrostomum cliftonense. Next base: position 281,927 of record CATNEM010000166.1, read on the forward strand.
ACACGGAGCAGAGCGTCTGGAACAGCAATGGCTGCAACGCTCCATCCTCCTGTCTCCACAGCACAGGGCGCATCCGACCATGCGAAAACGCAATTTCTTCACCGACCTCCAGTTTTGCCTTTTGGCGTAGTAGATCAGCATTTGAGAATATCGATGCCATTGCTTGCTTGAAGTTGTGTCAAACAGGAGGAAATTTTTAAATCTTGCCTCTACCACTGCTTGGGGCGTCCTAAATATATAGTGAAGATCCAGCTACTGACCCTTGATCTTTTCACACGCTTCATCCACGAAACTACATGTTTATTGTCTCTTGCTATTATTACGTAGTTCCCACGTTTTAACGCGTTATTTCTGATGCTACAGTCAAAATACGAGCAATAACCGAAGAAATTGGAGACCTCGACATTTTGGATTTCACACGCTCATTTTTAACTGGACCCTTGACCTACCCACACGTCTCATATATGTGATAACAGGCCTGTCTCGTTTCTGCGCAGTTTCCCCGATTCGATTCCTTATAAGACGCTACGGCTTTCTTCTTTCCCACGCTGACAAAAACTATTCTGTGTTTTTTATTTGTGCATCCTAAATTAGTTTTTAGTGTAGGAGGAGCTTTTTAGCGGCGCATAATGTTGCCGAAGGCTGAAAAACGGCTTCAGAGTGCTCGAGCACGGCTACCGCGATTGGTATTCACAAACGCGTTAACCCCTCTCCCGTCTTACACACCCTCGACACCTGCACCAGAAGACAAAAACAAGCCGTTTGTATTCACGCGTCCTCTGCCAACAATAGGCGCTCCATCGATTGAGTCTCAACAGCAACCACCAACGGAGGGTCTTGGCGGCCGAAATTTTCTACGGGTCATGTTGTTGAATGGGAATGCCCAAGTTCCAACCCGACAAACTCCAAGTGCTATTGGCTACGATTTGACAGCGTCGGACGATGGTGCTGTGCCCGCAGGAAAATTCCTGCTTGTCCCCATTGGAATTAGTTTCGTCCCGCCACCCGGCACCTACGGGCGAGTTGCTGCTCATTCGAGTCTCCTGATACGGGGGCTGCAGGCCGCCGCGGGCGTTATCGACCCGGGCTACTCCGACCCGATTTCTGTGCTGCTGTTCAACCATTCTGAAGAGGATTTTTTCTTCAAAACCGGAGACCGAATTGCCCAACTGGTGCTCGAAAGGGCAGTGACTGCCCCTCTGGTAGTCTATAGGGCAAACGATTCTGTGGACGAGTCTGTGGCGGGCCCGGTGGATGGTTCGGCCGCACTGAACCAGCCGATTACTGAGCAAGTTAACTACGTGCGTATGAGAAGCAATGAATTAAAGGAATGAATTGTTGGCTCCTAAAAAAAGAAAATTCCCAGATTTACAATGAAATAGAAATAATATATTTTGTTCCCATGCACCTGGTTGTAATCTGATATCAACTTTTTAATAAAAAACGGGGAGAAGAAATTTGTTTTTTTTTTTGTCCAACAAAAAGGCCATGAATATTTCTCATACGTTTTTGCTTTTACGTGATTAATTGACTACTATGTTCTTCCATCTAGTATTGAACAATATTCAGAAAAGTTTTTTACGCTTTCTTCGACGCTCGTTTAGTCAACCAATCCTACAATTTTTTGGGAAAAAGAAATTACTATTGGTTGGGCGCGCACCTCTTTTGAAGGAATTTACTGATTTAAGGCTCCAATTATATTGCGAAAGGGCAGTGACTTTCACACAGAATCTTCTGTATACGCTCGTATTACCGAAAATCTTGCTAAATCAATATGGCTACAGCTAACCCATTTAAGGTCCCCTGTCCAGCACCGGGTTGCCTTCCCATTATTCACCGTGTGTCATCCGATGGAACGCCCTCTGTCTGGTATTGCGGCGAATGTGGCCCCGCTTTGTCATTTGATTCTTACGAGGATGTAGAGCGCCATTTTGGTACTGTGCATCGGTAAGTGAAAGTTTTTTACACATTTAAAGCGTGCATCACTACTTGCAGTCTTAAAATACGTTTGCGGGCCTTTTTGCAGCGTTTTTCGAGTAGTGGGCTCCTTTTTGTGCAAGGAGCGCGGCTCTGAGAGCGCTTCATTCGAACAGCTAAAAATTCATCTATCTTCCACGCATGGGTAAGAAACTTTTGTTTTTCTGTGTCGAAATTTAGTAGAAATTGGAAATTCTTGAATTTTCGTGCTACTCTACAGTGTCGATGTAACCGGGGAAGAGTGGGCTCGGTACCTACCACCACACTACGAAATTAGGGTGAGTTATTCTACTTTCACACTATGCTTTACGAGTTTGGGTATTGATTGCCATGGTTTCTGTTTCAGGATTAGATGCAATAATGTTTTACAACAGTCGAAGGCAAAAAAGTCGATGACAAAGAAGAATTTGATGGCAAAGAAAAGGATCCAACTGCGTAGAGTGCTTGTATCGACTTTATGCCAAAAAAGTTTGTATTTGTATGGTACAATGACTTTTAAAATAAAAAGTTTGGTCGCGTTGCACCAAAAACCGTGCAGGAATTTATTTTGTCTCGTCTATATTTTTTAGCCTGCTTTAATTCATTGCGCAGATGTGCCTCTTTTGCTTGAATTTTTTGAGGCTTTAAGACTTTCCTAAGTAAAAATTTGTGCAGAGAGGCCGTAATGTTAGGGTATCCATTTGGAAATGCATTAAAATCTCCATTTAAAAGTTGCTTTGTGCGTACAAACGTATTACTACTACCGTATAAAATATCGTGGCTGGCTACTTTGAGTACGAAGTAGGAATATAAATTTCTAGGGCGCAAAAATTGATATTTAAATTCTTAAACAGTCTAAAGCCCAAGGCAAGACCGTCTTATAAAAGTAAAAACAAGCAAAACAAAAGCTAGTAGCCTTGAATAAAAATAAACATAATTACGAAAAAATTCCCACGTCCATAACGTAATATCGTGAGTCCATCGAGTTAAACCAATTCAAGAAACAGGAGTGGTGTGGGATGCGTCAGTAGCTGGAGCCGGTGTGTCAGCAGCTGGAGCCGGTGTGTCAGCAGCTGGAGCCGGTGTGTCAGTAGCTGGAGCTGGTGTGTCAGCAGCTGGAGCCGGTGTGTCAGCAGCTGCAACCGGTGTGTCAGCAGCTGGAGCCGGTGTGTCAGCAGCTGCAGCCGGTGTGTCAGCAGCTGGAGCCGGTGTGTCAGCAGCTGGAGCCGGTGTGTCAGCAGCTGCAGCCGGTGTGTCAGCAGCTGGAGCCGGTGTGTCAGCAGCTGCAGCCGGTGTGTCAGCAGCTGGAGCCGGTGTGTCAGCAGCTGCAGCCGGTGGGTCAGCAGCTGGAGCCGGTGTTTCAGCAGCTGGAGCTGGAGTGTCAGCAGCTGCAGCCGGTGGGTCAGCAGCTGCAGCCGGTGTGTCAGCAGCTGGAGCCGGTGTGTCAGCAGCTGCAGCCGGTGGGTCAGCAGCTGGAGCCGGTGTGTCAGCAGCTGGAGCTGGAGTGTCAGCAGCTGCAACCGGTGTGTCAGCAGCTGGAGCCGGTGTGTCAGCAGCTGGAGCTGGAGTGTCAGCAACGGAAGTTGCAGAAGCTGAAGCAGCAGTCGAGGCGGACTCCTGCTGCAGCTCCTGTTGCTGCTCTTTCTGCTTCTTGATAGGCAGTCGCAGTGTTGGGAAGTACTCCGGCAGCAGCTGGCTGTACAGCCGATAGTCCGTGTCCAGAAACACGCAGAAAATGACGCGCTCGATTTTCTCGCCGTACTCGTCATTGGCTAGAAAGTTGCGCACGGTGTCCAGCGCGATTTTGGCGGCCCGCTTAGCCGGGAAGTCGTAGACCCCGGTGCTGATGCAGGGGAAGGCCACGCTAGCTAGGCCGTGCTGCCGCACCAGCTCCAGGCAGCGACTGTAGCAGCTGCGCAGATCCTCGTCGCCGGATCCGATGGGACCAACCGTGTGCAGCACGAACCTGAGGGATTGAGGCTGGCGGATCAAACTGGGGATCGCGGAGGCTGGCGGCTCAAACTGGGGATCTGGGAGGGTGGCGGATCAAACTGGGGATCTGAGAAGTTGGCGGGATCATGGAGGCTGGCGGATTAAACTTGGGGATCTGGGAGGCTGGCGGTTCAAACTGGGGATCTGGGCGGCTGGCGGTTCAAACTGGGGATCTGTGAAAGTGGCTACTCAAACTGGGGATCTGGGGATCTGACAATCTCACCTAGCGGGCAGCCGGTAGCCGCAGGTGGCTTTCGCATCGCCAGTGTCGCAGCCGCCAAGTTGGGCGCACTCCGCCTTCAGCAGTGGTCCGGCAGCCCGGTGGATGGCGCCATCGACGCCGCCGCCGCCAAGCAGGCTGTGATTGGCGGCGTTGGCGATGGCGTCGATCTCCAGCTTGGTGATGTCGCCGACGAAAAGCGACACTCGTCTGGCCAGCGGATCGACGTCTTCGTCCGGCCCGAGGCTGGAGCCCGCCTGCTGCGCCCCGCTGGGAATGTCGGCCAAGGTGATGAATTGCTCGCCGCAGGTGTACAGCTTGCGACGCTCGTCCAGCGGCATCGACAGGTATTTATCTGCGCGGCAGGGGATTCGGGATTTGGAGATTCTGAATGGCAGGCCTTGACAGAAGGCCTGGCTAAATCACTCAAAATAAATTGATCACAATCGAGTGATCAGAATAACCCTTATAGATTAAATAAGAATGCAAAAAAACGAACCTCGCTCCTTGGGATCGTAGCGGAATCCCGATTTGCTGTGCAGTTTGGCACGACCCGAGTTAGACATGACTGCGGCAGCAGCTAATGCAGTGACACCAAAGCTTGCAAATGTTGGGATGTGGAAACGTTTGTAACTACTGTTCGCGAGCTTGCCGAATCTGCTTCTGCTGATTGTCAACAAGCTGACTGCAGCTTTGGCTGCAATACGAAACTGTTGGGGATATATTTTACTAGTGACTGTTATCAATGTGGCTCAATTCACTAGTGACTGTTATCAGTGTGGCTCAATTCTCTAGTGACTGTTATCAGCGTGGCTCAATTCACTAGTGACTGTTATCAGTGTGGCTCAATTCACTAGTGACTGTTATCAGTGTGGCTCAATTCTCTAGTGACTGTTATCAGTGTGGCTCAATTCACTAGTGACTGTTATCAGTGTGGCTCAATTCACTAGTGACTGTTATCAGTGTGGCTCAATTCACTAGTGACTGTTATCAGTGTGGCTCAATTCACTAGTGACTGTTATCAGTGTGGCTCAATTCACTAGTGACTGTTATCAGTGTGGCTCAATTCACTAGTGACTGTTATCAGTGTGGCTCAATTCACTAGTGACTGTTATCAATGTGGCTCAATTCTCTAGTGACTGTTATCAGTGTGGCTCAATTCACTAGTGACTGTTATCAGTGTGGCTCAATTCACTAGTGACTGTTATCAGTGTGGCTCAATTCACTAGTGACTGTTATCAATGTGGCTCAATTCTCTAGTGACTGTTATCAGTGTGGCTCAATTCACTAGTGACTGTTATCAGTGTGGCTCAATTCACTAGTGACTGTTCTCAATGTGGCTCAATTCTCTAGTGACTGTTATTAGTGTGGCTCAATTCACTAGTGACTGTTATCAGTTTGGCTCAATTCACTAGTGACTGTTATCAATGTGGCTCAATTCTCTAGTGACTGTTATCAGTGTGGCTCAATTCACTAGTGACTGTTAACAGTGTGGCTCAATTCACTAGTGACTGTTATCAGTGTGGCTCAATTCACTAGTGACTGTTATCAGTGTGGCTCAATTCACTAGTGACTGTTATCAATGTGGCTCAATTCACTAGTGACTGTTATCAATGTGGCTCAATTCACTAGTGACTGTTATCAGTGTGGCTCAATTCACTAGTGACTGTTATCAATGTGGCTCAATTCACTAGTGACTGTTAACAGTGTGGCTCAATTCACTAGTGACTGTTATCAATGTGGCTCAATTCACTAGTGACTGTTATCAGTGTGGCTCAATTCACTAGTGACTGTTATCAGTGTGGCTCAATTCACTAGTGACTGTTATCACTGTGGCTCAATTCACTAGTGACTGTTATCAATGTGGCTCAATTCACTAGTGACTGTTATCAGTGTGGCTCAATTCACTAGTGACTGTTATCAGTGTGGCTCAATTCTCTAGTGACTGTTATCAGTGTGGCTCAATTCACTAGTGACTGTTATCAATGTGGCTTAATTCACTAGTGACTGTTATCAGTGTGGCTCAATTCACTAGTGACTGTTATCAGTGTGGCTCAATTCACTAGTGACTGTTATCAGTGTGGCTCAATTCACTAGTGACTGTTATCAATGTGGCTCAATTCACTAGTGACTGTTAACAGTGTGGCTCAATTCACTAGTGACTGTTATCACTGTGGCTCAATTCACTAGTGACTGTTATCAGTGTGGCTCAATTCACTAGTGACTGTTAACAGTGTGGCTCAATTCACTAGTGACTGTTATCACTGTGGCTCAATTCACTAGTGACTGTTATCAGTGTGGCTCAATTCACTAGTGACTGTTAACAGTGTGGCTCAATTCACTGGTGACTGTTATCAATGTGGCTCAATTCAGTAGTGACTGTTAACAGTGTGGCTCAATTCACTAGTGACTGTTATCACTGTGGCTCAATTCACTAGTGACTGTTATCAGTGTGGCTCAATTCACTAGTGACTGTTATCAGTGTGGCTCAATTCACTAGTGACTGTTATCAATGTGGCTCAATTCAGTAGTGACTGTTAACAGTGTGGCTCAATTCACTAGTGACTGTTATCAGTGTGGCTCAATTCACTAGTGACTGTTATCAGTGTGGCTCAATTCACTAGTGACTGTTATCAATGTGGCTCAATTCACTAGTGACTGTTAACAGTGTGGCTCAATTCACTAGTGACTGTTATCAGTGTGGCTCAATTCACTAGTGACTGTTAACAGTGTGGCTCAATTCACTGGTGACTGTTATCACTGTGGCTCAATTCACTAGTGACTGTTATCAGTGTGCCTCAATTCACTAGTGACTGTTATCAGTGTGGCTCAATTCTCTAGTGACTGTTATCAATGTGGCTCAATTCACTAGTGAATGTTAACAGTGTGGCTCAATTCACTAGTGACTGTTATCAGTGTGGCTCAATTCACTAGTGACTGTTATCAATGTGGCTCAATTCACTAGTGACTGTTATCAGTGTGGCTCAATTCACTAGTGACTGTTATCAATGTGGCTTAATTCAGTAGTGACTGTTATCAGTGTGGCTCAATTCAGTAGTGACTGTTATCAATGTGGCTCAATTCACTAGTGACTGTTATCAGTGTGGCTCAATTCACTAGTGACTGTTATCACTGTGGCTCAATTCACTAGTGACTGTTATCAGTGTGGCTCAATTCACTAGTGACTGTTAACAGTGTGGCTCAATTCACTGGTGACTGTTATCAGTGTGGCTCAATTCACTAGTGACTGTTATCAATGTGGCTCAATTCAGTAGTGACTGTTAACAGTGTGGCTCAATTCACTAGTGACTGTTATCAGTGTGGCTCAATTCACTAGTGACTGTTATCAATGTGGCTTAATTCAGTAGTGACTGTTATCAGTGTGGCTCAATTCAGTAGTGACTGTTATCAATGTGGCTCAATTCACTAGTGACTGTTATCAGTGTGGCTCAATTCACTAGTGACTGTTATCAGTGTGGCTCAATTCACTAGTGACTGTTATCAGTGTGGCTCAATTCACTAGTGACTGTTATCAATGTGGCTCAATTCACTAGTGACTGTTATCAGTGTGGCTCAATTCACTAGTGACTGTTATCAGTGTGGCTCAATTCACTAGTGACTGTTATCAGTGTGGCTCAATTCACTAGTGACTGTTATCAATGTGGCTCAATTCAGTAGTGACTGTTAACAGTGTGGCTCAATTCACTAGTGACTGTTATCAATGTGGCTCAATTCTCTAGTGACTGTTATCAATGTGGCTCAATTCTCTAGTGACTGTTATCAATGTGGCTCAATTCAGTAGTGACTGTTATCAGTGTGGCTCAATTCACTAGTGACTGTTATCAATGTGGCTTAATTCAGTAGTGACTGTTATCAGTGTGGCTCAATTCAGTAGTGACTGTTATCAATGTGGCTCAATTCACTAGTGACTGTTATCAGTGTGGCTCAATTCACTAGTGACTGTTATCAGTGTGGCTCAATTCACTAGTGACTGTTATCACTGTGGCTCAATTCACTAGTGACTGTTATAATTTAATAACTTAATGAATACTTTTGTATCGAATTAGCGAAGCAAAATTTTCCGATTAGTGAATGATCAAATATATTTGCTTAACAGCTCATTTTTAAAGAAAAGCAGGGTAGGAAAATTTAAACTGCAGCCTAAGTTTGTCAAGAAACTTTCACATTAAGAAACAAAATGCAAGCAAAAAAACTACTAAACACAGGCTTGAACAGAAAGCTTAAAGCCCAACTAACACATGGGAATTGTTTGGTCTAGTTATTCCACTGTTTCAAATAGAGCACCGAGTTGAATCAGGGACAAAAATATTCAACAAATTTCAAAAAAATTAGACCTAATCCTACTAGAATGGAACAGCAAATCTAAACCGCTACTAGCAAAGTCAGTTGTAAACATAGAAATCAGATTAAAGTACTTTACTCCGTATTTCGATTGCGTCATCACGTCAGAGCGAAGTGTGCGCGCATTGCTAAAATTAGAAACAACTCAGACCCAATCGACGGGCTCCCTGAGCACTCGCATGAGCTGAGCCTTGACCGGATCAGCATCGGGATTGTGGCAGTACTCCCATCTGGCTAGGGGCGGCAGGCTCATTAGGATGCTCTCAATTCTGGCGTCTTTAGTGTGCAAGCCGAACTTGGTGCCCCGATCGTAGACCAGATTGAATTCAACGTAGCGCCCGCGGCGCAGCAGCTGCCACTGCCTGTCGGCGTATGAGTAGCCTCGGCCCATGTTCTTGGTCACTATGGGCAGGTAGGCCGACTCGATCGCGTGGGCGCAGGAGGCTACAAAGTCGAACGCCGCCGGCTGGTTAGGCGTGTCCACGTCGTCAAAAAATATGCCGCCAACTCCACGACGCTCGCCGCGATGTTCGACAACAAAATAATTGTCGCACCAGGCTTTGTACTTGGGGTAGAGTGACCTGGCGGGTGGGACAAGAGGTTCACCTCTGTCGCTTCTCAAATTCTCTCTCCTTTTGTTCGGCTACCCTTGCTGTCAATCTTCTCATTCAGTGGAGTATCTAATTAGCAGCAATATCACCACCAGCTCTTGATCTAAACTCTTTCTATCCGTTAACTCTCTAGCTCTAAACTCTTTCTATCCCTTAACTCCCCAGCTCTAAACTCTTTCTATTCGTTAACTCTATAGCTCTAAACTCTTTCTATCCGTTAACTCTCTAGCTCTAAACTCTTTCTATCCCTTAACTCTCTAGCTCTAAACTCTTTCTATTCGTTAACTCTCTAGCTCTAAACTCTTTCTATCCGTTAACTCTCTAGCTCTAAACTCTTTCTATCCCTTAACTCTCTAGCTCTAAACTCTTTCTATTCGTTAACTCTCTAGCTCTAAACTCTTTCTATCCGTTAACTCTCTAGCTCTAAACTCTTTCTATCCGTTAACTCTCTAGCTCTAAACTCTTTCTATTCGTTAACTCTATAGCTCTAAACTCTTTCTATTCGTTAACTCTATAGCTCTAAACTCTTTCTATCCGTTAACTCTATAGCTCTAAACTCTTTCTATCCGTTAACTCTCCAGCTCTAAACTCTTTCTATCCGTTAACTCTGCAGCTCTAAACTCTTTCTATCCGTTAACTCTGCAGCTCTAAACTCTTTCTATCCGTTAACTCTGCAGCTCTAAACTCTTTCTATCCCTTAACTCCCCAGCTCGAAACTCTTTCTATCCGTTAACTCTCTAGCTCTAAACTCTTTCTATCCCTTAACTCTCTAGCTCTAAACTCTTTCTATTCGTTAACTCTCTAGCTCTAAACTCTTTCTATCCGTTAACTCTCTAGCTCTAAACTCTTTCTATCCGTTAACTCTCTAGCTCTAAACTCTTTCTATTCGTTAACTCTATAGCTCTAAACTCTTTCTATTCGTTAACTCTATAGCTCTAAACTCTTTCTATCCGTTAACTCTCTAGCTCTAAACTCTTTTTATTCGTTAACTCTATAGCTCTAAACTCTTTCTATTCGTTAACTCTATAGCTCTAAACTCTTTCTATTCGTTAACTCTATAGCTCTAAACTCTTTCTATTCGTTAACTCTATATAGCTCTAAACTCTTTCTATTCGTTAACTCTATAGCTCTAAACTCTTTCTATTCGTTAACTCTCCAGCTCTAAACTATTTCTACCCGTTAACTCTGCAGCTCTAAACTCTTTCTATCCGTTAACTCTGCAGCTCTAAACTCTTTCTATCCGTTAACTCTCCAGCTCTAAACTCTTTCTATCCGTTAACTCTGCAGCTCTAAACTCTTTCTATCCGTTAACTCTGCAGCTCTAAACTCTTTCTATCCGTTAACTCTGCAGCTCTAAACTCTTTCTATCCCTTAACTCCCCAGCTCGAAACTCTTTCTATCCGTTAACTCTCTAGCTCTAAACTCTTTCTATCCCTTAACTCTCTAGCTCTAAACTCTTTCTATTCGTTAACTCTATAGCTCTAAACTCTTTCTATTCGTTAACTCTATAGCTCTAAACTCTTTCTATTCGTTAACTCTCTAGCTCTAAACTCTTTCTATCCGTTAACTCTCTAGCTCTAAACTCTTTCTATCCGTTAACTCTCTAGCTCTAAACTCTTTCTATTCGTTAACTCTATAGCTCTAAACTCTTTCTATTCGTTAACTCTATAGCTCTAAACTCTTTCTATCCCTTAACTCTCTAGCTCTAAACTCTTTTTATTCGTTAACTCTATAGCTCTAAACTCTTTCTATTCGTTAACTCTATAGCTCTAAACTCTTTCTATTCGTTAACTCTATAGCTCTAAACTCTTTCTATTCGTTAACTCTATAGCTCTAAACTCTTTCTATTCGTTAACTCTATAGCTCTAAACTCTTTCTATTCGTTAACTCTCCAGCTCTAAACTATTTCTACCCGTTAACTCTGCAGCTCTAAACTCTTTCTATCCGTTAACTCTGCAGCTCTAAACTCTTTCTATCCGTTAACTCTCCAGCTCTAAACTCTTTCTATCCGTTAACTCTGCAGCTCTAAACTCTTTCTATCCGTTAACTCTGCAGCTCTAAACTCTTTCTATCCGTTAACTCTGCAGCTCTAAACTCTTTCTATCCCTTAACTCCCCAGCTCGAAACTCTTTCTATCCGTTAACTCTCTAGCTCTAAACTCTTTCTATCCCTTAACTCTCTAGCTCTAAACTCTTTCTATTCGTTAACTCTATAGCTCTAAACTCTTTCTATTCGTTAACTCTATAGCTCTAAACTCTTTCTATTCGTTAACTCTCCAGCTCTAAACTATTTCTACCCGTTAACTCTCTAGCTCTAAATTCTTTCTATCCGTTAACTCTCTAGCTCTAAACTCTTTTTATTCGTTAACTCTATAGCTCTAAACTCTTTCTATTCGTTAACTCTATAGCTCTAAACTCTTTCTATTCGTTAACTCTATAGCTCTAAACTCTTTCTATCCCTTAACTCCCCAGCTCTAAACTATTTCTATTCGTTAACTCTCCAGCTCTAAACTATTTCTACCCGTTTACTCTCTAGCTCTAAAATCTTTCTATCCGTTAACTCTCTAGCTCTAAACTCTTTCTATCCCTTAACTCTCTAGCCCTAAACTCTTTCTATCCGTTAACTCTGCAGCTCTAAACTCTTTCTATCCCTTAACTCCCCAGCTCTAAACTCTTTCTATTCGTTAACTCTGCAGCTCTAAACTCTTTCTATTCGTTAACTCTGCAGTTCTGAACTCTTTCTATTCGTTAACTCTGCAGTTCTGAACTCTTTCAATCCATTAACTCTCCAGCTGTGCACTATTTTAATCGCTTGACACTGTAACTCTAAAAATAGCATTTTAATATATTTTGGGGAAGCGGGATGGGTAGTTGCAGCCTTTTATTGAATGAATTTCATCCTGCCTTAACTGTTCAGTTTAAAAACTTGTCTATGGTTTTAAATGGGAAGTATTGTGCTAGAGAACAAAGAGATTAAAAAGTTTAGTTAAGAGCCTCTCATTCCCATTTAAAACCATAGACAAGTTTTTAAACTGAACAGTTAAGGCAGGATGAAATTCATTCAATAAAAAGCTGCAACTACCCATCCCGACTCCCCAAAAATGCGCTCACTTATCGTGCTTATCGCAGGCGGCCTTCAACGTCCTGTGAAAATGCGACGCGTCCTCTCGATCAAGAAAGAACGGCGTGAGGTCGGCGCCGCCGCCGTACCACCAGGAGACGCCGCCATTGCCGTCGTCAACCTCAAAGTAACGATAATTAAAGTGCATAGTTGGCACGTGCGGATTCCGGGGATGAATAACCGAGCTAATGCCGATAGCGCTAAACGGCAGTTCGCGGCCTTCGGGCAATTTGTGCTTATCTGGCCTGGAATTCATCTGGCGCACCGCCTGTGGGCTGAGCGAGCCGTGCACCACGCTGATGTTGATGCCGGCCCGTTCGAACACGGCGCCGTCGGTCATGACGCAGGAGATGCCGCCGCCGCCAGACGGCCTGTCCCATTTGTCAACAACGAAACGGGCCTCGCCGTCAAGCTCTTCCATGGCGCGGCACAGGCGGCCCTATAAATGCCGGCAGGCAAGAAGGGATTCAGTGGTTTTGTCCAGTAGCACTTTGGGCTCATATTGAAGATTGGGGAATGCTTTTTATTATGCAAATGAAATGTATTTGCATGCGGTGCACACATGCGCATCTTTTGAATCCATCCGGCCGTTTCTAATAGTTACGCACACGGGGTAAGTCGCTATTGGACGAAACAGCCACGTGACAGCCACGAACCAATAGCGAATAAGCTCAAGTCATGACTCATTCAAAGCTATTGATGTGAAATAGAGACACAGTAAAGCCAGCTGACCAACCTGCACGTCCATACAGAGCCGCTCCATGCTGACCTTGGGCGCGGCACTGTTAGCCGGATCGCATAGCCAGGCAATTTCGGACACCGAGTCCGACATCCACTGCCGCGGCCGGCCGACACTGGCCGCGCTGCACACAGAGGCTGACGCCGCAGTCGCAGCATTGGGCTGAACTGGCGACCAGACCCTGTTCCTGGTGGACAGAATGAGCGCCGTGCCAGACGTAGCCACGGTTGCTATGCCAACCAGAAGATGGGGCCGACGTCGACAAATGGCCGCCGTGCTGGCGGCCAATCGAATAAGAGGACGAAAATACTGAAAGTTGGTGGGAGCAGCAATGCACAGCACAGTTAGGCTGCTATGGGCTCATAGACTTTCTTATGGGTAAAATATTTTTTATGAAGTATGCAATAAAATATTGTAGACTGGCAAAGCAATCATCAGTTATGCAAAGCATTAAAAAATTTTACTAGTGATTGGCTTTTAATGTGATCCTTTTATAATTATCTTTTTGCTATATTATAAGTAGTAGTATGTAAAACTTTTTACTTGTATAAAATATTGGCCTTTCAATACATTTGCCTTCTGCTCTGATACCAGCTAGTAGACATACTCCATAAATTTAGTAATTAGCCTAAAAGTTCAAATCCAGGTTATAGAGCTCAATCAATGACTTAAGAAAATGCAGAGCAAAAATATAAAAGAGGCATTATAAGTTGTTTATCTATAATTAGATATTTAAACAGCATTTTTATAAACAATATAAATACAAAGCAAATATTTGAAATGTTAATATTTAACTTTGTATCTTATTGTTGCTACCAACAAGAAAAAAACTATTTATTATACTAAAATTCACTCTGTTTGTTTGTCTGTTTATCTGTCCAGCTGTGACAGTCTACAGATCAAACCAATTGACTATTTTGTGCTATCTTTTATCAATTTTAAAGGTATTAAAACAGAAAACCCATTTTTTGCCTAAATCTATTTCAGCACATGCATGCTGGACAGTGAGGGACTGGGGAGTAGGAGGTAAGGCCTGCACTTTAAAAGCCCTGCTTGATGCTCATTGGTTAATAGCCAGCACTCTCCTGTTGTGGTCTTGCCTTACCCCAACCCAACTTAATAAAGCCCCAATGGCTGGCATGTGACTGCAACAACCTTGAGCAATTATACTTGGTAGTCCTAAATTGCTTTGTGGTGCTCTCCAAGAAATAAATTGTATCATATTAACGGGTATTTTCTATCAATCAACTTTACTAACAGTGGGTTTTATATAGGTCCCCATAAAGGGCATTATTACTAGTATAATACTAAAATTAGAGCCATTTTTTATTTTGCAGTGCTTATTGAAGGTGCCAATTGTTTTGACTACTGCCAGTTTGTCTCTTCTGTAAATAAAGTAATTTTTTGAAGATTTGTTTGCTAGTCTAAAACAATGGCAAAAGCTAATTTCTTTTGCTATTTCCATTAAGAGGCAGGGACTCACAGGAAAATCTTTTGAAATTTCAATGAACTTGGTTAAATGACTGCACAAAATCCAGTTAAGCCAGTGCACTTTTTGAAAAAATTCAATGCATAAGGAAGTCACTTAAAAAAAGAACCATTAATTACAAGAAAAATATTGCTTTTATTTACAACAAAACAATACTTTTCATTCTATTTCATTTTTTCCTATTTACTGCATGGCAAACAAACTGATTTGCAACTTTGTCTACCTAGAAAATAAATAGATAATAAAGCAAAAGCACTGAAAACCATTATTGGCATGGATCTATATAAACAATATTTTCCTTATTAGCATTGATAAATCTATAATATACTAATATATTGTGACATTATTTGCTAAAAAAATATAATTTACCTATTTTAGAGTCTAGAAAGATAGTAGAAATATGAAAGTTAATAACATAGTAGCAATAAACTTTAAGGTTTCATAAAGGCTACCTAAACAAATTGTTTAGGCCTAGCTAATTGAAATTTCTCTAAAAGCTAGAGCTATAACTTAAAGTAAGAAAAACTTATTTTTATATTAAAATATACAAAAATATCCTTAATTAGGCCTATATTTTGTTCTACAGTACCCAATTGCAACCAAGGGTCATTTTCATAGATAGTATCTAGTGCAGTTGTAGAATTTTATAGTATGTTGAAATTTTAGTTTTGGCATCCATGCAATAAATAAATAGTAATTGTATCTATGACTATCTTTAGGTACTAAAATGCCTTATTATCTAATTAGTCAACATTATGATATTTAAAATTAATTCAAATTATGTTAAGTAACTAAAGAGTGCAAGCAATTTTTTTATAATATAATAACAAATAGATAAAAATTAAATTATAAAAATTACAAACTAGGTCCCATTTTTTTAATTAGCCATACTTCTGAAAGAATAAGTAAAAAACAATTAGACCCTATAATAGTATATATATATATATATTTCTATTATTATAAAATGGTAGAATTTCAAGGATCCTTTTACCATTTTATATACAAATTAAGCCTAAAAAGACCACAATATAGCCTATAGGTAAGCATTTACAATATGTTTTTCATCTAAATAAGTTTTGCTTCATTGAATGCTATTTTAGCACTCAAGGCCCTTTGATAATTATTCTTATTTATAAGACGCAAATCAAAAATCGAATTCAAATGAAAAAGATAAGTCTTGCTATAAAAAGTTGAAACAGAGTAAAAATATGCATAGTTAAAAAAGCTAACCCATAACTGGTTAACATAGGTATAGCTTAAGAATAAGAATACTAATGAGTATCAAGGTAGGCCTAATAATATAATAGTTCTACTAGGCATAAAAGTTATTAAAAAGTTGGGAAAGAAAGTTGCAAAACAGCCTAAAATAAGGTACCACAACATAAAAAATAAATATTTTGCTAGCAACCTACTGCCAACAGAAATTTTTCGCTTTCGCTATAATGTTTTTTCGCTGAAATATAGTATTTCAAAACTTTTTATCAATATCACCAATCAAAAAGACAAAAATTGCATTTAATATAATCTAAAAACTACTCAAACTAAAAAAAATATATTTTCTGAAACTGAAAAATTTTTTCTTTGAGTCTGATTGGATTTTGATCATATACTTTCTGTACATAATTCTTGATTTGATTTTGAAAATTATTTCGCATGGAAAACACACACACCTTAAGTATGTTTCATAGGTCCTGTTTCATTGCTGCGTTGATTTCTATTTCTATTTTAATCTTGTGCTATTTTTAATATTCGTCCACATAGAAATTACAAAAAAATCTATTTCCAGGTATAAAACCCAATTGAAAATGTTTATAATAGTGTCAGGATCTAATCTCTTATTGTTTACTAGTACTATACTATGTCTAATTTGCTACTTTTAACTGCATTATAGACACTGTTTTACAACTTTTCTTGCCCAGTAGACAAATAGAAATCAAGTGCATAACATTATTTTTTTGTTGATACTTATTAAACAATCAGCATTCTTTTGGTTTAATGGACCAGAATAATACTTAAAATCTTTGGGGGACCTTTGAGATTTCGTAGTTTCGGTTTATGGGACCGACAAAAAACCTTGTGACACCAGTAGCTACACAATTTTTCACTCCTAACCTAAGCATGCAAGTAAATGGAAAAGCCACTATTTTTTCCAGATCAATGGCAGTGATGTGGTCAAGAGAACTGAAAAAGAAAATGGACATTATAATTTTGTTTTGGTTTAGGGGACCGGCAATGGAGAAGTTATACTAAAGCCTTTAGTCCCCTAAACCAAAATGTGGTAAGTTGCATTTTAACAGCTAAGAAAAAGCTACAAAAAATCATGTTATTAACCAAGGTTTCCAGCTATTTTGTCTACTACCTTTTCGTCTGCTAGGCAGACAAAGTTGCAAACCATTTTGTCTGCCATGCAGCCAATAGGAGTGAACTGAACTAGAATGAAATGGGTCAAGAGGGATTGTTTTTAGGTAGACAAAAGCATGGATTTTTATTTGTTAAATAATGGCTGTTAGGCTCTATAAGTGACATTCGCGTAGGGCCTATATTGTCAGGGGTTAGTGCAATGGAGGGCCACTGCCCAGTTGCTGTATCTGGCCCAGCCGGATGCCCCTTGCAGCTAAGTCAAAGGGCCTATATTGTGGATTTTGACAGACGACAGATGCACTGGTGCGCCTGGCCTGGTCTGGACTTCATGCCATCATTACACCATTCAATTTCTGAAAATCGATATTTAGAATCCTATGGCTCTTAAATAATAAAATTAGTTAATATATTCAACTTGCTCCTATTGGTTAAGGTCAGCAAACAAAGTCTTAAATACTAAAAAACCATTTCGTCTATTGAGCAGACGACTTGGCAGCAGACAAAACGACTGGCACCCATTAACCAACACCAAAGATGGACATTATATTTTTGTTTTGGTTTCAAGTTTATTGGGGACTAGCAATGGAGAAGTTACACTAGCTAAAGATCCCCTAAACCAAAATGTGGAGACAGTTTTTTAAATTCAAAACTTGTGCTAGTTGGACACTTTTGGTGATTTTCATGAGTAGATACCTTGCATTAGTACTACATACTTCAATGCTAGTTTTGAATTAGGCCAATTAGGGGATCCTTAGGCCTAGTGTATTTTTCCTATTACAGGTCCCTTAAACTGAAACAAAGGGTAGCAACAGCAAGCTAGTGCGAAATTCTGTTAGCCCTAATTTCTCTATAGGTTGAATTGATAGTTACTGACTCTTTACCTAATGCAACTCTCTTAGTCATTCTACATGTACTTCAACTTACCACATTTTGGTTTAGGGGACCTTTAGTGCAAATTTTCAATTGCAGGTCCCCTAAACCTAAGCAATATTATAATGTCTGTCTGTGTGATATTTTGAGTTCTTGTTGTCATTGATGCTCATAGGTACGCAACTTGAAAATTTTGGTCAGTTGGTGCAACTTAGTTAAAAAAAAATTGCGACTTACTTTAAGTCAAAGTTTGAAGGACCAAAAAAAGGTCCGGCAAAACACTTTTGCCTGAATCTTCCCAATTCTTCTCCATTTTGCAACTTACCTTTTCATTTTTGTGACTTACCCCTTGTTTTTGCAACTTACCCCTTCATTTTTGTGACTTACCCTCTCCTTTTTGTGACTTACCCCCTCATTTTTGCAACTTACCCCTTCATTTTTGTGACTTACCCCCTCCTTTTTGCGACTTACCCCCTCATTTTTCACCAATTTTGCAACTTTACATCACCTATTTTTCTACTTTTATCAATGATTTTGCGACTTACCTTGGTCAGCCACCAAATCAGTTGGCCGGATCAGCTGATTTGGCCGACTGTTGCACACGTATGCTGATGCTACTATGCAATAAAGAATTGTTGGTATAATTGCTTTCATGCATGCTCAGGATTTGACAATTGCCTTCTTACATCTTGGGGCCTTTCATTGGTCCCCTGAACCAAAACTACAAAAATTGGTCTCATCAAAAATGTGAGGTCCCCTAAACTGAGACTAGGAATATCCAGAGGTCCCTTAAACTGAAAGAATGCCAAACAATATACCAAGTATACCCAGTAGCCTAGCTATATTAACCAACATCCAAGGTATAAATATTAATTTTAGAAGCAATGCCATGTACTTTAGTCATTATTAGCTAGCCTATCAAGCATATAATATGTAAATATACAACATTACAATTTTTATATGGCTTAACTAAAATAAAAATATGTTAGCAGTAACTAACTACTTTAGATTCTATAGAACTTAACTTTTTTCATTTCTTAAAATCATAAAAAATGTCATGAAAAATAGGAAATGCTAAAGTTCTTACCCATATTTGAGACAAATCAAAATCTTATCTAAGTCTAACTCTAACTTCTATTTGCAACTTCATTCCAATACTAGTTGCTTTTTTCAAAAATGTAGTGAAAAAAACTATCCCTCTTAAGAGACTTATTTCCCAATTATGATACTACCTACAATTAAATTATTAATACAATTCTAAGAACTATTGGCTAAATTAATGAATACTTTGCTAACTTTTCTGAATAAGGCCTAGTCAAAGTTATCTGATGCATAGTTAATTTGTATACAAGGCATGACAGTAGCCAAAGCCAAGCCATAGATACTTTTTGAGTTGTTTATGTTTACTATGTCGGAAGTACAGGTCAATTGGGTAAAGTGAAATAGACAGGAGCAAGAGAGCTGCTTAGAGCTGGGAGTGACTTGGACCATGCTTGAGAGTGCATGAATAGACTTACATCTAGCTACTCATAAGTGCAAGACTTTGCTTCTTCCTTCTGCAACTGGAGAAGAGCATATCAGTCCATTAAGTTCTGAGTCTTAACATGACCTACTTGGCTATCTTATATATATAATGGTGGAATTTAACCTATGGACCAATAAAATAACTGGATTACCAAAATAAAATTTCATCAGTTTCAAATGCAAAATGTATCTGCATTTTAGGGCCTAATTGGGTATATTTGGTGTCTACAAAGTCTTAATATTCATAAACACTTTCTTCAAATTAAGTTGTCAATTAACATAACTGCTTGCTGCTTTTTAAACATTTCAGTGCCAATTAAACCAGATGCCAATTATTTTTAATTACTTTGTCAAGTAAAATTAAATATTACTGTCTGTCCTCTGGTCATTAGTTGATAAATTAATGCAAAATGGAAGTTTTAAATAGTCTTACATTTGAGGCTGGCATCAAGGATACTCCACAGTTTCGCAAATCTCTTGAGGCCAGCGAGCGCGAGGTAGCCATGCTGAAGTGCCGATATCAAAAGACGGCCTCAATTTTGTCCACAGTAACAGAGGCTGGCAGACAGTTCGCCGCCTCTCTGGGCCTGTTAACATCCAGTCTCACCGAGCTCACTGAGTCCTTTGTTGACAATGATAAAGTTACCAGTTCATCTAAGAAGCTCGTGAAAATTATTGAACACTTTCAGGAGGATTTTCAGGTAAGACTTGATTAGAGAACTGTGGGCTTTATATCTTAAAATTTTGTACTTTATTTATATACTTAATGTGTCCTTGAGAACCAAAATCACCAGTGCTTAATTGCTTTATTTTTAACTATTGCTACATAAGTATTCAACTTAATTTTAAACAATTTTAGCCATTTCTTTCTTCTGTAAAAGCTCTTAACATCAATATGCTTTTAAATTAGAGCCTAGAGCCTTCCTTTAAGTAGTTACCATAATTTTTTAATTGAGAGCTAGTAAGATTGTACATCTCTTGCAAGCAGGAGCTGGTGGCCTCCATCCGTGACACTCAGACCCGAATGCAGACCTTCATTAATACGTCGCTGCAGCCGCTAGCCGACTTGTCCAAAGTGTTTGAAAAGGCTAGCGACGATTATGAAGCGTCTTTGGCTAAGAGTCTTGGCCAATCGCGCACCAGAGTAGAAGCTGATTTGGATAATTTGGCCCAGCTGCATCGAAACCAATACTGCATTGCTAGTTTAGACTATTTGCACACGCTCAAGGAGTTGAAGGTTCGTTGATTGGCTGGCTAATTTAGCTGTGTGCTTTGAGCCAAATAATTCTGCAGTTCTGGTGTTCTCATTGTCTCTGTGATTAGCTATCGTATTATCTTTATGATTTGTCGTGTTATGTGTGATTTATTGTGCTATCTCTTTGAGCTATCGTGTTATCTGTATGATTTATCGTGTTATCTGTGGGATTTATCGTGTTATCTCTTTGAGCTATCGTGTTTTCTGTATGATTTATCGTGTTATCTGTGGGATTTATCGTGTTATCTCTTTGAGCTATCGTGTTATCTCTTTGAGCTATCGTGTTATCTCTGTGAGCTATCGTGTTATCTGTATGATTTATCGTGTTATCTCTTTGAGCTATCGTGTTATCTCTATAAGCTATCGTGTTATCTCTGTGAGCTATCGTGTTAT
The DNA here is from genome assembly GCA_950096795.1 of Macrostomum cliftonense. Classification (NCBI taxonomy): domain Eukaryota; kingdom Metazoa; phylum Platyhelminthes; family Macrostomidae; genus Macrostomum; species Macrostomum cliftonense. Next base: position 302,819 of record CATNEM010000166.1, read on the forward strand.
CTGTATGATTTATCGTGTTATCTCTTTGAGCTATCGTGTTATCTCTTTAAGCTATCGTGTTATCTCTGTGAGCTATCGTGTTATCTGTACGATTAATCGTGTTATCTCTTTGAGCTATCGTGTTTTCTGTATGATTTATCGTGTTATCTGTGGGATTTATCGTGTTATCTCTTTGAGCTATCGTGTTATCTCTTTGAGCTATCGTGTTATCTCTGTGAGCTATCGTGTTATCTGTATGATTTATCGTGTTATCTCTTTGAGCTATCGTGTTATCTCTTTAAGCTATCGTGTTATCTCTGTGAGCTATCGTGTTATCTGTACGATTAATTGTGTTATCTCTTTAAGCTATCGTGTTATCTGTATGATTTATCGTGTTATCTCTTTGAGTTATCGTATTATCTCTGTGATATAAAATCCAATAAAATCAACCCGCATTCCCAGGTGCGCAAGAATGTGAACCTGCTGGACTGCCTGACCCGCCTAGTTGACCGCTACAAAGCTTGCATTAAAAATTCGTCCGCATTTTTAAACGACACGAATCCTTGGATGGAATTTGTTCAACAACAGATGAGCGACGTTCGCGCTCAGACGGAAGCCGAACTGCGTCGGATGGAGTCTAGGCACGACCTGCTGCGTCAGGTGAGTCTCAGATTACTAAATGACGGATTTAAGTGCCAACGCTTTTATAAAACGCATCTTTATATATTATAGCGTGTGAAATTAAACAATGTGACGAAACGTGATTTTGTTGCCATGGCCTTTTATTTAACGCCACAACTGTGCGAACCTGTTGCACGAGTCTTCCTAGATTACTAGCACGCTTAAATTAGTATTAATTGCTCAATAAAATCTTTCGAAGAATATATTTGCTTTAAATGTAATGGCTAAGTCATTTCGGCAAGCAATCTATAATGTCTGTAACCCGCTTGGCTTACATACTAATTGATTTTTGTTTACTAAGATGCTTTTATTGGCCGCAATCTTCTACCAACCCCCCTCCATATTTGCAGAAGAGTCGCTGTGTAAGTTTCAAACCTTATTCAATTAAATCGATAGAGATTTTTTTAAATTGAATAATGGATCATTCAGTAAATCGCTGATTTTATTAGCCTGATGAACTGTACGAATGTGTCATATTAATCTCCTCCACCCCTCTATTTAAAATTTGTCAGTTTGATTTGCTAGTCATGTAATTTGTCTTAACCACTTGTAAGACCAACAAGATTAGCGTCTGTATTCAAATTGTTAGCCAATGAAATTAGAATTTTTGTTTACAGTAATTTTGCATGAATTGGCTTTTAGTGATCCATCTGCAGGGCTTTGCGCACCCGTGCGCTAGAGCCCTTGCGCCTATATTTGTGCGTGCGTAGGGTAATTTTATCTGCCTGTATATATCTTTTAGATGAACTGGCTTTTAGCAACATGTAGATTCCGCGCTTAATGATAGAATTTATAAATTTGTAGCATTGTAAATATTCAGGGCGAGTTCAAGATTTAAAATGCTTATTAAGAATATCTAGGCAGGGCAATGCTGTACCGTTTCATATCTGCGTATTTGTTTTTGGGGGGGGGTTACTGCAAAGACATGGCTGTTTGCTGATGGTCGGTGTGGGTGAGATTGTGGTAGTTAGACACTACATAAGCGGTGAATTACAACCGGAAAATGTCGGCCTACTAAATTTGGCTGCACTGAAGCTGACCCGTAGTTTGATGTAAGTGTGGGGCTGACTGTAATACAGTGGGTGCCAGCTGACCAGACAGTCAGTGGGTGCCAGCTGACCAGACAGTCAGTGGGTGGGATGCAGCTGACCAAACATTCAGTGGGTGGGATGCAGCTGACCAAACAGTCAGTGGGTGGGATGCAGCTGACCAGACAGTCAGTGGGTGGGATGCAGCTGACCAGACAGTCAGTGGGTGGGATGCAGCTGACCAGACAGTCAGTGGGTGAGATGCAGCTGACCAGACAGTCAGTGGGAGACAACTGACCAGACAGTCAGTGGGTGGGATGCAGCTGACCAGACAGTCAGTGGGTGGCAGCTGACCAAACAGTCAGTGGGTGGGATGCAGCTGACCAGACAGTCAGTGGGTGGCAGCTGACCAAACAGTCAGTGGGTGGGATGCAGCTGACCAGACACTCAGTGGGTGGGATGCAGCTGACCAGACAGTCAGTGGGTGGGATGCAGCTGACCAGACAGTCAGTGGGTGCCAGCTGACCAGACAGTCAGTGGGTGGGATGCAGCTGACCAGACAGTCAGTGGGTGGCAGCTGACCAGACAGTCAGTGGGAGACAACTGACCAGACAGTCAGTGGGATGCAGCTGACCAGACAGTCAGTGGGTCGCAGCTGACCAGACAGTCAGTGGGTGGCAGCTGACCAGACAGTCAGTGGGAGACAACTGACCAGACAGTCAGTGGGTGGCAGCTGACCAGATAGTCAGTGGGAGACAACTGACCAGACAGTCAGTGGGTGGGATGCAGCTGACCAGACAGTCAGTGGGTGGGATGCAGCTGACCAGACAGTCAGTGGGTGGGATGCAGCTGACCAGACAGTCAGTGGGTGGCAGCTGACCAGACAGTCAGTGGGTGGCAGCTGACCAGACAGTCAGTGGGTGGCAGCTGACCAGACAGTCAGTGGGTGGGATGCAGCTGACCAGACAGTCAGTGGGTGGGATGCAGCTGACCAGACAGTCAGTGGGAGACAACTGACCAGACAGTCAGTGGGTGGGATGCAGCTGACCAGACAGTCAGTGGGTGGCAGCTGACCAAACAGTCAGTGGGTGGGATGCAGCTGACCAGACAGTCAGTGGGTGGCAGCTGACCAAACAGTCAGTGGGTGGGATGCAGCTGACCAGACAGTCAGTGGGTGGCAGCTGACCAGCAGACGCTCCAACTTGACCGCAGGAGGCGCCGGCGTCCCCAACAGGCCGCAACCAGGAAGGCTATCTATTCCGCAAGGCTCACAAAAAATTCAAGCCCTGGGTCAGGCGCTGGTTCTTCATCAAAGACAACCGCCTGTACTATTGCAAGAAGACTGAGGCCTCCGACGTCACCTGTCTGGAAGAGGATTTGCGAATCTGTACGGCAAAGTTGCGGCCGCTAGATGACCGGCGCTACGTGTTGGAGCTGATCGCGCCGGAGCGGAGCCACCTGTTGCAGGCTGAGAATCCTGCCGACCTGAAACTGTGGTGCGACGCCCTGCAGAGCGGCTGGCAGCACCATCGCTCCAACACGCTCACCTCGGCGTCAACTGCCGGCTCCGCCTCCGACGGCTTGCACTCGCCAGAGTCCGCCACCGGCTCGGCGTCGACCAATTCTTCGAACACGGCGACATCGGCCGCCGCGCCGCAAGCGTCCGCCTTCGATGCCGCCGGCGCCGCCGCCGAACGCGCCGGCCAGTTAGAGTCGCAGCGTCAGGAGGCTGTGCGCCTCATCCAATCTGTGCCTGGCAACGCCGTCTGCTGCGACTGCGGCGCCGATAAGCCGCGCTGGGCGTGCGTTAATCGGGGCATCCTGGTCTGCATCGACTGTTCAGGCGTGCACAGGTCGCTGGGCGTCCACGTGTCCAAGGTCAAATCGCTCACGCTCGACACCTGGGAGCCGTTCACCCTGCGGCTCATGCTGACGCTTGGCAATGCTAAGGTGAGCTGAGCTCGGAGTCTCGGCTTTGCACTTTTATAGAATCTAAAATCGCCCTAGTGGCTAGGGCGCCTGCCTCATGACTGGAAGGTCGTGGGTTCGAGTCCCGGCCCTAGGAGACAATTTGTGCGCTTGAGCAAGGCACTTAATCCCGCATGGCTTTAAGTCCACCCAGCTGAGATCGGGTACCAGTTTGAGCTGGGTAAATTTAGTGTGGGTGTTGCGGCCCCTCCAGCCCGTCAGGCTGAACAGCTGTACACAGCACACGGATGCGCCGCGCAACTAGCTGCGGCTGTGCCGTGGGCTGTACATCTGGTCGAAAGGTCCCAGTCTCCCATTTTCTCTGTCCAACTCCGCCCAGGTGAACGCCATCCTCGAGCACAGCCGCCCGGACGACCAGCCGCGACTCGGTCCCGCCGCCGACCCCGCCCGACGCAAAGAGTACATCACCGACAAGTGGCTTCGCCGGCGCTACCTGCGTCCCCTAGCCGACGGTCTAGAACCGGACGCCGCCCTGTCCTTGGCCGCCGACGCCGGCGCCGATCTGTGCGGCATGCTGACAGCACTGGCGCACGGCGCCGACGTCAACCGGCCGGATGCGGCGCCCGAATCCGCCGGCCGAACCCCGCTAATCGCCTGCGCCCGAGCCGGCAGCGTGGCCGGCTGCGAGCTGCTGCTGCTGAATGGGGCGCGCGTCGACCTGCCGGACGGTCGGGGTAGAACGGCGCTGCATCACGCCTGCGAGCTGCAGCTGACCCGGTGCGTGTTTCATCTGCTGCGCAGGCGGGCAAGTCAGCGGCTGGCTGACGCGGACGGCGACACCGCGTTCGACTTGGCGATGCGCTCGGCCAATGCGGACTCCGTCACCCTGCTCCGGCTGGCCCAGCTCAACGAACTCGGCGCCGCCGAAGCCTCTTACAACGGCGGCAGCGTCGGCGGCGGGGCTGGCGGCGGCGGCGAGGATGTGCAAATGTGCCACGAAGTGTTTCACGACTTTTTTCAAATAGAATTCGACCAGATTTTCAAGGACGCCGCCGCCCTGACCGCCTGTTGACGGAGGCGCTGCAGCGGTTTTGTTGGACTGGAAAAATTTGCCTCTCAGTCCATTGGTGCTAGGATTTTGGTAGTTCGCTCCGCGTTGGGGAATAATCAATAAAATCTAAACGAACCGAGCAGATTTTGTAGTCTGTAGTGAATTTATCTTGTCTATTTAATCTTCTTATTTTAGTAGAGCCGTCTGTTTGTATTTTGAATCTTTAGAGGAATGGAATAAATCTATCGTACTGTACGTATGCTGACATTAGTTTTTTATTTAGTAATGCTTCTTTGTTTTAATGTCTTGTGATTTTTTTCTACTTTCGGTGCCTCATTATTAACCTGAATGATAAATTCCCTAATTTAGGGTATGATAATGCCACCTTGAATCTTTAAATCACCTATATTGAAGCTTCTGGTCCCGATGCCACCGAGCTCGTTCTCATTTAACGAAATCAATCAAAGAATGTGTCTAATGAATTTGCCAGCTTACTGCACTGTTTTTACATGTAAGAGTTATTGTACTCGTTTGTACTCGTATATGCTCTTTTTGTGCATAAAATTTTATTTACAATTGCGCAAACTGTGTGCATTGCTGAGTGTCTTGATTATTGCCTTTTTTGATAATCGTTTTTTTCAAATTAGTTATTTTACGCGCACGTTAATTGTTATTTTCATATAGATAGTTTATACCAATACGTATTGGCCCCATTCTAGCAGGGTTGCTGATTTAATAGGTCGAAAAAAACGAAATAATTTAAGCGAGGCCCTGCGTTGCGCTACTAAAGGTAACCATTCAAATGTTATCCCTTTTGATCTCTCATGGATGCATTTGCATATTTTGTTGTAGGTGTGCAAATTCTGTACAATATACAAATAATTATATTCCCGCGTACTATTATTTACAGTAAAGGCGTTGTACAGTAGCAGTAGAGCGGCATTGAATATATTTAGATCTATTTGCCGACAGTAGTTACATTCGCCCCAATAAGCAGATTTGATTTATTCGGAACCAGCATTGCAATCATCTGGTAACTAATGCGCACATGACCGTTTTTGCTTCCGTTTGTTGATTGTTTCATTCAATAAAATACAATTTTCTGGCAGATGCAAAGATTATATGAGCCGAAAAAATCCTGATAAACTGTATGCGCGGCTTCGTGTAATTCTGTTAATATGCTCGTAAATAATACTTCAAAATTGATTGCACAAGCGTTGGCATCCAAATTGCACATAAATCACAATACAGAAAAAGCATTTAGAAATACTTAATTCAGACATATTTAACAATGCAGCACCGATAGTTATTTGCATTACTACTAAAAGTAAACGCTGTCTTCGTTGCATTATATACTGATTGCGTCATAGTTGTTGATGACGTCACAATTAAACCATTTTCACATCGTCGCCACCGAAAGCGCGCAAGTCCAATTGTAGACGTTCAACTAACAGGGCTGCGCGTCTGAACTTGTGCAGGGTGAGCTGGTGATAAAATACCAGGGCGAATACCACGAACACGACTAGTACGGGGGTGATGATGGCGGTGGCTGCTATGGCCGCCGCCTTGGAGATAGAGTAGAACTTCACCCAGGTCTGCAGCACCACCACTATTAGGAACAGTAGGATGCCCAGACCCGTGCTAAAAATCCAAGACGTCTCAATATAGAAGCGCATCTTCTCGTGCGGCGAGGCGCGGATCGTCCTGAGAAGGATAGATTGGAAATTCAAGGATTATTTGCTGTATTTGAATAAAGTCTAAGAAACAGATTGTAGGATGCTGTTAACATAGCTAACACACAAGCAGAGTTATCCAAAATTTAAAACATGGGAATAGATCAGTCAAGGCTATCAGATCACGTGTTATTGGGTTGCGTGTCAGACCAGACGGGACAGTACACAGCGAGGCAAATCACAAACCTGGCATCGGTCTCGCTGACGGTCTCCAGATTAGGCAGCAGGCAGGTGCTAATCATCAGCGCCAGCATGTGCACAGCAATGAGCAGCGCAGCCGAGCTAGCGAACAGCACCAACAACCAGCTGGGCACCGGTGGCGCCTCTGCAGACGAAGGTGAAGAATAGGAGCCGCCAATCTCCAGTTCAACCATGGCGACTATGGCGAAGCCGGACAGCAGAGCTGAGGTCCGGCTGCTGGCTTTCAGCTTCGCCCGGCTGAGCTGGAGCTGACGCCACGACAGCACGTCCTTCACAGTCAGCGGCTTGCCGCGGTATCGCTGTCCGCCGCCGTTTTCACCAGTCGATTCGTCCAGTCGAGCCGCTGATTCGTTTTCAGCCTCGTCTTTCTCCATGCGTATTGGTGGAATATCGGCTGCTGACATTGAAAGCACTTCTGCAGTATTTAACGACACAAATAGTTCAAGTGTAATCTTACAAGATGTAATCTTACAAGAATAATCTTACAAGAATTGAACGTATACAGGCATATACAAGAGGGAGTGAGGTGCCCGTGCTGAGGGCAGACAAAAAGGAGGGAGTGAGGTGACCGTGCTGAGGGAGGGCATATACAGGAGGGAGTGAGGTTGCTGTGCTGGGGGCTGGCATGTACAGGAGGGAGTGAGGTTGCTGTGCTGGGGGCTGGCATATACAGGAGGGAGTGAGGTTGCTGTGCTGGGGGCTGGCATGTACAGGAGGGAGTGAGGTTGCTGTGCTGGGGGCTGGCATATACAGGAGGGAGTGAGGTTGCTGTGCTGGGGGCTGGCATGTACAGGAGGGAGTGAGGTTGCTGTGCTGGGGGCTGGCATGTACAGGAGGGAGTGAGGTTGCTGTGCTGGGGGCTGGCATGTACAGGAGGGAGTGAGGTTGCTGTGCTGAGTGCAGACATACAAGAAAAGGCAGTATTGTTTACTTGCTGGGAACAGAAATATACAAATCAGAGTTTGGCTAAATGCGGGCAGTATTGTGCAGAGTGAAATACAAAAGTAAGCTTAAAGACAGAAATACACGCTCTTGTACATTCTCACTTCATGTAGTGAGCGGTGGCAAGGGTCCAAAAAGGGATATGGAAAGATTTGGAACAGAAATTAAGTTGGGGTGGGGCAATGTGCTTGTGTAGAAAGCTACTGGGGTGATTTTCTCAAGCAATAATTAATTAAGAAGGTTATACCAGGCAGTGAGGTTACCCGTGTAATAAAGACTTTTAAACTACACCTAAACTTCTGATCTTCAAACTCATGCGTTTAGTATTGAATCTCATATTTTTAATACTTAACAAAGAAAGTGCTTCTCAGTTAGATAGGATTATATAATTAAGAATTTGTTTTAAAAACACAGTTTATATTTTTTAAATATTCTTTAAGGCATCAAAACACAGCGACCGAAAAGCAGTAAAGATGATTGACGCGAGACGCAAACTGAATTATCTATTCGTGTAAAATAAACAATTAAGATATCTGTTTGATTTAAACAGGTGTCCTGATAAATAAACAAATAAATTTGAAAACAAAATAAATGAAAAATTACTATAGTAAAATGATAAGGCTATCTAAAGAACACAACAGTTTACATGCAATCATACCTAAGATGTGCTAGTGCAGAACAATACGAGCTAATAATAACAAAGACTAAAACTGCATGTACAAAGAGTTCAAGAACAATGACAGTTGATAATTGATAGCAAGATCTAATAATCTGAGATAGAAATGTACAGCCAAAAAAACTGTTCCGTTAACTTGGACGGATAAAAATTCGGAATGTGGGAGCACAAATATGGGAGCCAGGTCAGTTCCAAAAAAGCTGCATTAAAAACAACACGCCAACTGGACGGATAACAAGGACACATTAAAACAAGAGCCGCCTAAAAAGTTTTCATTAGAAACTTTACAATGCAAACAAAAATTATAATATATAATATCATACTACCGCTTAACATTTTAGGTAGCAAAGTCAATTAATCCATCTAACACGATAAGAAAGCAAAGAAAACAAACTGCATCAGCTGTTTAACCAGTGGAGAGTAGTTATTTTCTAAAAAAAACAAGAGAGCCTCACGTGACTCGGGAGCGAGGTGGGTGTCAAGAAAAGGAGTGAGGCGGGTGTCAAGAAAAGGAGTGAGGCGGGTATTAAGAAAAGGAGTGGGGTGGGTGTCAAGAAAAGGAGTGTGGGTGTCTAGAAAAGGAGTGAGGCGGTTATCAAGAAAAGACGTGATGTGGGTGTCAAGAAAAGGAGTGAGGCGGGTATCAAGAAAAGGAGTGAGGCGGGTATCAAGAAAAGGAGTGAGGTGGGAATTTAAAAAGGAGTGCGGTGGATTTTGGCACAAAACATGCTGTTGTCAGAAGAACATGCCAGTGAGATAAGATACCTAAGCTAATGTTTAGATGTCACAGACTAGCCAAGGTCTGCGCTCAAGGGCTGGGTTTAAAGGGTGTATCAGGCTTCTTCTAGGATAAAATTTTGTATATTTCTGACCGTGAAAACCCAAGACTATAGTGTTCGCAAGCTACACGAAAAAGAATCCAACAAATTTATCGCTTAAAAAACAGAATTGCACAAAAGATATGGCTAGCTACAAGTAGAAAGACAGCCCACTGCCAGCAGATCAGCTGTAGAGAGGAAAAGCGATGGGAACAGGCGGTATAACATGTGCGCAAAACTTGGTGACACCTAGCGCAAAAAGCAACGCAGAATAGAATTTAAAAAGTCACAAATACAGTTCTAATATCGATTTTCTGCGAAGAAGTCATGCAAAATAAATAGTTTAACAGATGCATATATAGCAAACAAAAACTATACTATTAAAAAGCCTAATAATCTACAGTAACTAGGCACTGCCAACTACTTTAGGAAGTAGTATAAGAGAGACATATTGACAAAATAATATTAAAACAATAGAGGCAACACATTGATTAAAGCACTTGGTTCGGAAACGGATTGTACTCACACAGCCCTGTCTCATTCCAACTAAACCCGCGTTAAGTAGCAATAAATTTGATAAAACCACATGAAATTGTTTGCACTCGAGAGCTCTGTTGCAGGCTCCATACTGTTTAAATTAGCCCTTGCGGCTTCCCTTGTCAAATCTGAAATTGAATTATAGGAAAATATGATTCATTGAATAGTCTGAGTCTGACTTTGAGCTTAAAGCTTTAATTACTAAATTAATAGAATGTTCACAGCACACTACTGCGACTTGCAGTAACACAAGTAGGCACGTCAGTCTTCTAAGACATTTTAAACTCGAAAAAGAAAATAAATGGCTTAAAAAAGGTCCTCGCTCTCAACTCACACACTCCTGAGGTACTCGGCGCAGACGTGCCGGCCGGATTTGTCAACGCAGCTGCCTTCGATGCCGTACGCGTCCAATAGGCAATCCGCGGCGGAGTTGTAGCATCCGGCTGGCGCTGAGGCGGCCGCGGCGGCAGCGGCTGATTGGCCATCCTCAACGGCGTGCCGGGCCTCCTCCAGCACCCGCGCCCAATCCTCGGTGTCGTCGCATTCCTCCTCGTCGCTGCTGGTCTCCTCCTCCTCCTCCTCTTCCTCCTGGTCGTCGTCGTCGTCGGCATTATCGTCGTCGCCGCGACCGTAGCGACCGCCGCGGTGCCGACTGCTGCGACCGCCGGCGCGGCCCGCGTTGACCATCTCGCGGTCATCGTCGTCCGATTCGTCCGAGCTGCTAGCGTTGTCGCGCATGTCAATCAAATCATCCAGATCGTCCGTCTCCTCCGGGACGATGCCGCCGCCGCCGCCGCCACCTCCGCCACCAGCCGCCGACGACCAGCGAGGCCTGGGCCGGGGAGTCTGGATTCGCGACATCCGCGACAACGGCCGCTCCGCCACGCTGCCTCGGCCGCCGGAGCGGCGTGGAGAATCCGACGGTGAAGCCGAGCCGCCGCGGCCGCCGCTGGCCCGGCTGCTGACACCGCCGCGCTCCTCGGCGTTCTCCTCGGCCAGGCAGCGGAACTGGGCCAAGTGGCGCTGAACAAGGCTGGACTGCAGAAGCCGCCGGCAGGAGGGCCGCTGCTCCCAGGACATCTAGGGATTAGTGAGGATTAGCGAGCATTTAAATAGGGATTAGTGCGGATTCGAATAGGGATTAGTGAGGATTCGAATAGGGATTAGTGAGGATTCGAATAGGGATCAGTGGGGATTCGAACAGGGATTAGTGAGGATTCGAATAGGGATTAGTGGGGATTCGAACAGGGATTAGTGAGGATTCGAATAGGGATTAGTGAGGATTCGAATAAGGATTAGTGAGGATTCGAATAGGGATTAGTGAGCACAAAAAATAGATCCGCACCTGCAGCAGATCCTCAACCAGGCCAGTTAAAGCCGAGGACAAGCCCAAAGAGCGGCGGTCGAGCTTGGTGTGGCTGCCACGCCGGACCCGGTCTAGCAAGGCGCGGGCGCCGGACTCCAGGTAGAAGGCCGGACGGAGGCTGGCCAGCTCGTACAGCAGGCAGCCCAGGGACTGCGCGGTTTCAAAGGAGCGGCAAAAAAACTTTTTTATCTGAATTTATACGAGCGTATGTATTCTATGCATAATACAGTCTTTAAACTTTAATACGAATGGGTCAGCTGTTAAACAGACTGATCAACTTTCTGACAAACGGGTCACCTGCTAGTAAAATGGGTCACACGTTGGACAAATGGGTCACATGTTGGACAAATAGGTCACATGTTGGACAAATGGGTCACATACTGGTCAGCTGGTGGACAAATAGGTCGGTTGATGGACAAATGGGTCATATGCTGAACAAAAAGGTCAGCAGATAGACAAATGGGTCAGCTGATGGACAAATAGGTCAGTTGATGGACAAATGGGTCACATGCTGAACAAAAGGGTCAGCAGATAGACAAATGGGTCAGCTGATGGACAAATGGGTCAGTTAATGGACAAATAGGTCAGCTGATGAACAAATGGGTCGGTTAATGGACAAATTGGTCACCTGCTGGGCAAATGGGTCACATTTTGGACAAATAGGTCACATGCTGAACAAATGGGTCAGCTGATAGACAAATGGGTCCGATGCTGAACACATAGGTAATCCCTTGGGCAAATGGGTCGCCTGTTAGATGGGGCCAATCGTTAAAGACATTAAGAATCATCAAAAAATTTCAGTCAACTGTTAGACAAATCAGTTTGACGGGCGTCATTTGATAACAGACAACCAATTTAGGCACAAACCTCAAATTTAAACCGATGTTTCACTTACCCAAACGTCGCACTTGGACGTGTAGACGCTGAAATTGCAGGCCTCAGGCGACTGATAAAACGGTGAGCCAACCACACCATTAATTAGATCGAGGAAATTGTCGACGCATTTCGAGAAGCCAAAATCGCACAGTTTGGCTACGTTTCTATTAGTGAGATTGACGTTGCTAGGGCGAAGATCTCTGGAAGAGGAGAAATTAATGACAAATCTGAGATTGGGTTGTCAACTCTAAAGCAACTTAACGTCGACATACCTGTGCAGTATTCCATTATTGTGCAAATAGTTAAGGCCGAGGGTGACTTGAACAAACCACTGAAATAAAATTAGTAAGTATATTAAAAATCATTACTAATAATTTCTACACGAGCCCTCAAATCAAAACTAGAAGGCAACTCACGTGCATAATCTCGTCCTCATCAAAGCTTTCGCTCAACTGAAATAATTTGTAAAAAATGCGGATTGCTCTATTAACAGAACTATGATAAATTTAAAACATTGGCGAATACCAAAACAATCATTACCATCTTCTTGCAGGCAATGTGCTTGGCGAGATTCCCGCCCTCGCAGTAGTCCTGCACGATATTTGCAACCGGTTAGAAATCTTATGCGTACTTTTAAATTACTAAATAAATTATAGATTTTTTTGTCATTAGAAGTAAGATAACAAGAAAGAAAGATAACTGGATAGATAAATAGATAGATAGATAGATAGATAGATAGATAGATAGATAGATAGACAGATAGATAGATAGATAGATAGACAGATAGATAGATAGATAGATAGATAGATAGATAGATAGACAGATAGATAGATAGATAGATAGACAAATAGATAGATAGATAGATAGATAGGTAAATAGATAGACGGATAGAGCCCAGCAGCTCACAGTGACAATAGAGTAGGTTGTGCAGTCCTCATTGATGAAGGCTGCGTAGCACCAGACCAAATGCGAGCAGGAAAGACGCTTCAACAGTTTGGCCTCGCGCTCAACAAACGATCTGGAACGAGTCTCGTCCGCGCTGTCCAAGCAGACCTTCTTCATGGCAAAGATTCTGGAATTGAAAAAATTTCAAAAGATATTCTATGTTAGATTTACTTTAAGGGACTGTTAATAATCATACTAACTAATAGTAATAGCAAAAAATGAAAACCAGTAAATTTAGGCGTTTTCTTTATGTTTTGGTGCCTTTACCTGGCCTGGGCATTGTCCACCACTTTGTAGATGACCACGCCGGGCCTGCCGCGATCAATTATCCCCAACACCTGGTAGTTTTGCGACATTTGCCCAAAAAAGAAGGCAGGCTGAAATTTAGGACGATTTTCTTAGTTTACAATTGCAAGATCATTTTAAATAGGCCAAGCCTAACAAGTCCTGATAATGCAAAAAACCATAGTCAAATGGTATAAAAGCTAGATAGATGGATAAGTGTAAATTTTATAAGCTCCCAAAAATGAATAAACTACAAGTAGCTAAAATAGCTAGGAATCAATAGGAAATAAAATTTAGAAGAAAAAATTGACTGATATTAAAATAATATCTTAATAATATTATTTCTTCCTTTAAAAGGAAAATATATAGTTTAGTATAGCTTGAAATTTTTGTAATAGATTTTTTATAAGCAAAATGTTAGCTATATAAAATGATACAGATGCTCAAACTATTTTATTGAGTTAATTTTTCTAGTATATTTTACCAATTGATGTAATTTAGGACTATCATGGAAATTTATTTATTCACTTTTCTAAACAAGCAAATGAAAAAGCTATACATTTTTGCTTATATTTACTTATATAGGCTTATTCAAATATAGAAAACTTTTGTATATATAGTTCATACATTAGGTTTTTTAGTAATTATACACAAAAGTATTTTGATACTAAGTTTAAATAAAAAATTGAATCTATAAATTATATGGAATTTATCCCACTTTGATTTACTTGAGAGAATCTACAATGGAACATTTGGCTTCTGATTCATTGTTTGTCTAAAATAAGCATAGAGCCAAGCATAGGTAAATTTTTGCTATTATTAGCTATAACAAATTATCCTATTATAGCATAGCATAGTAAAGACAAATTCCTACATATAATTGACTAATCAATATTTTTTCTAAAATAATTATAGTCAAATTATAATTGTCAAATACCATAGTCCACATTATTGGCTAGTCTTATAATATTGAAACCAAATTTTATCCTACGGCAATCAATTTGTGATTATGATTTTCTGATTTTCATTTGTAAATAAATTCTTTTTTTACCAAATAAGTTGGACTAAATGAGTTCAATTTTTACATTAATATTAGTGTGTTGAGTTGTTTAAAAAGAGCAGAATGATTCTAGACTCTGCAATATGCCCCTAAATAAAAACCTACACTTCTTTTAAAATTTTAAAATTATAAATAATAACTTTAATGCTGGATATGCAATACTTAAAAAAATATATGTTCAGCCATTGCGCTTAACAAATACTATGTACTGGCTATGCACCAGTATGAAGATGACGGCTTAAAAATAGCGATACTAAGTTACTTTAAAATTGTGCTAGCTTTTCCATGAATATTCCTAACTCTCCAAATGATAAAACTAAGTATTACCTAACGTCGTAGTAAAGGCTGAAGCAACGATTGTTAATGTGAAAAAAATAAAACGCTTGTTTGTCGGCGGTAATTTTGTCTAATTTATGTAAATCATTGAAGCAATTAATCGTCCCTGCTAGCCAGACGACATGTTAGCGATAATTTCCTATTTACAGGTCAATTAAAAAACGATTTTTAGAGAGTTCGATCAACTGACTTACATGCAATACAAGCTATAGCTACCCAGTGTTAATCTCACAACAAGCACGCTGCACTCATAATTCAACTAAATCTTTTGCCTATTTTCCATTAAAAGATGCACTGGCAGACTGAGAAACATGCCTTTTTTCAACAAGTCATCGATATTTATAAGTCCCTCCAACATTTTGGATTTTCTTTTGAAAGTTTTTGAGAATTAAACTTAAAAAACATCTTAATAAGTGTCCCGCCTCCCGCGGCCGTCTACATGTACATGTAACACGCTCCTGGTGGTCCTTGAATCGAATATGAAATTTTTTCAAACTGTACTGTTCTACAAAAGCACTAAGCAAAAATCGGCTCTCTTTGAAATGAGCACCACTTACAGTATGCAGTACAATGCAGTATCACAAACTTACACAATTAGCCGCAATTACATGCAAACATGCATTACACCATGTTTACCCACTTAGAGCGCACTTTTCTGCATGTGGTAGCCATTTAAACGTGACATGCGCGAGTCTGCCTTTTCATATTGGGAAAATTTCCCAACCTCAACGGTCCAGTCAACCCACTTTGCAGTTGAAATTCAATTAATCAAGTCCATTTATCATTCCAATGCTGCAGCGGTTGATTCGCATATCTCTCAAACTATGCATTTCAAGATTTCAGTAACGCTACATGCGTAAATTAACATTTTATCAAAAAGTTATTTTATTGGAGAATATATCAGGCAAGTCACATAGCAGCGGCGCGCAATGCGGCCATGACGGCAGCGCTGACCGCGGCGCTGACTGGCAGAGCCACCAGCCAAGCTAGCAGGATGTTGCGAAATGTTGACCATCTGACGCTGTCTCGATTGCGAAAGTAGCCCACTAGCACCACACTGCCGACCTTGCAATGCGTGGTGCTGATTGGAATGCCAACATTGGAGGCCAGCAGGACGGCGATAGCTGAGCCGAGCTCGATGCAGAAACCACTGCAGTGGGAATGTAAGCTGTTTACGCTTGGAGAGGGGAGAATGGGGAATGAATGGAGAAGGGGAGAAGAGACGAGAAGAGATAACATAAGCGAAGAGGAGAGGAGAGGAGAGGAGAGGAGAGGAGAGGAGAGTAGAGTAGAGTAGAGGAGAGGAGAGGAGAGGAGAGGAGAGGAGAGGAGAGGAGAGGAGAGGAGAAGAGAGGAGAGGAGAAGAGAGTAGAGGAGATGAGGGAAGAGGAGAGGAGAGGAGAGGAGAGGAGAGGAGAGGAGAGGAGAGGAGAGGAGAGGAGAGGAGAGGAGAGGAGAGGAGAGGAGAGGAGAGGAGAGGAGAGGAGAGGAGAGGAGAGGAGAGGAGAGGAGAGGAGAGATAATTTAGAGAGATATTTTAGATCGAGCCGACATTAAAGAGGAAGAGGAAGAAGGCCTTTTGCGGTACACAACGCACCTAGAAGGTGTGATGGTCGTGAGCTCCTCCCCGAGGGTCCGGATGACCCGACGGCCCCACACCCAGAGTCCGACGCTGATTCCGACTCCGCCAAACAGGAGGATTGGCACCGGCGTCATCGCCTTCTGGCCAACTTCGCCAGTGGTGGCCACAACCCAGATGCCGATCAGCGGCCCGATGGCGTTGCTGACGTCGTTGCCTCCGTGTGCGAAGGAGCCGAACACGGCTGTGAGAATCTGCAGCCAGGCGAAGATGCTTGACTGTTCCGGCCTGTCTTTATTCACTGCAGAAACTTCCGTTAGCGAAGTTTCGTCTTCCTGTCCAAGCAGATCGCTGTTCCCGGGTGCCTCCGTTTCCTGGTTGACTTTCTTGAAATTTTTCACTGGCCGCCGTCTTGAATTATCAGACTGTCGAAGAAGCTGCAGCCGAATTTGGGAACGCTTTTGAAAGTCACCTACAGGTAGGAGGATGGCAAGCAAAATTTGATTAGGATTTACAAACAAAATAGATCCTATTTTAGATCGAAATTTCAATTCTCAAATGTCGGATCAGGATTCCTATTCTATTTCACCTTAATACATCCTTGTCAAAAAACGGATCCCTGATCCTGACTCCACCTACCAATCCTCGATCCCAATACCAAATATTGGATAAAAGATCCTAATCCCAAATCTTTGATTGCAGATTGCAGATGATTAAATCCCGACCCCAGATCCAGTTCCTACGCTCGTAGATCGAAATCCCAGTTCCGAATCCCAGATAATCTCAAGTCCAGATCCCAGATCCCGATCCGAGGTCTCGTTCCCAGATCCCGATCCGAGCTCTCGATCCCAGATCCAGATCCCAGATCATCCAGATCCCAGATCCACATCCCAGATCATCCAGATCCCAGATTCAGATCCTAGATCACGAGTTCAAATGAACCAAACCCCTTACCCTTGATGCTTGATCCTGCAACCCAATCCGTAGTCCCTATAATTTTAGATTTTCCTATCTCCCGACTTACTAGCTTGCAACACCCTCATCTACCTGTCCTTCAGTAGCTTGCAACACCCTCATCTACCTGTCCTTCAGTAGCTTGCAACACCCTAATCTACCTGTCCTTCAGTAGCTTGCAACACCCTCATCTACCTGTCCTTCAGTAGCTTGCAACACCCTCATCTACCTGTCCTTCAGTAGCTTGCAACACCCTAATCTACCTGTCCTTCAGTAGCTTGCAACACCCTAATCTACCTGTCCTTCAGTAGCTTGCAACACCCTCATCTACCTGTCCTTCAGTAGCTGCAACACCCTCATCTACCTGTCCTTCAGTAGCTTGCAACACCCTAATCTACCTGTCCTTCAGTAGCTTGCAACACCCTCATCTACCTGTCCTTCAGTAGCTTGCAACACCCTCATCTACCTGTCCTTCAGTAGCTTGCAACACCCTAATCTACCTGTCCTTAAGTAGCTTGCAACACCCTCATCTACCTGTCCTTCAGTAGCTTGCAACACCCTCATCTACCTGTCCTTCAGTAGCTTGCAACACCCTCATCTACCTGTCCTTCAGTAGCTTGCAACACCCTCATCTACCTGTCCTTAAGTAGCTTGCACAACCCTCATCTACCTGTCCTTCAGTAGCTTGCAACACCCTCATCTACCTGTCCTTCAGTAGCTTGCAACACCCTCATCTACCTGTCCTTCAGTAGCTTGCAACACCCTCATCTACCTGTCCTTCAGTAGCTTGCAACACCCTCATCTACCTGTCCTTCAGTAGCTTGCAACACCCTAATCTACCTGTCCTTAAGTAGCTTGCAACACCCTCATCTACCTGTCCTTAAGTAGCTTGCAACACCCTCATCTACCTGTCCTTCAGTAGCTTGCAACACCCTCATCTACCTGTCCTTAAGTAGCTTGCAAACACCCTCATCTACCTGTCCCTTAAGTAGCTTGCAACACCCTCATCTACCTGTCCTTAAGTAGCTTGCAACACCCTCATCTACCTGTCCTTCAGTAGCTTGCAACACCCTCATCTACCTGTCCTTAAGTAGCTTGCAACACCCTCATCTACCTGTCCTTAAGTAGCTTGCAACACCCTCATCTACCTTCTGTCTCACAAAAGTTTTCACACCTTCCACTATACTAAAAATGAAATGCTTGCTTGCTTGTAATTGATTTTCTCCCGAACGGCACAACCGATTTTCACCATTTCTTCACCAAAAGATGCCAAATATGGGGACAATTGTACACGTATTTTTATTCAGCTTAACTTCATTGCTAAGGGGATTAAATATTCGAAAAACGAGTTTTCCTTATGCTGTCAATGCGAGGCTAAAAAAGGTCAAACTCGGCACTGGCAGAATGGTGATTTTATTTTAGATTGCGTCATAAAGTTTCTCTTGTTAATTATTGAAAAGTGGGGGCACCAAATGGTCAAACACTGCATCGTCAAAATTGTGATTTTAAAAAGTTGCGTAATAAAGCTAGAGAACACTGTCCCAATTTCGGTTGAATTGTGGTGTCAAGTAAAGAAAATAAAATTTCTCACCTAGCTAGAGTACACTGTCCAAACTCTGACTAAATGGTGGAGATAAAAGTAATGCTGAGGCATCGTGTACATTTTTACTGCTTAAAATATTTATTTTGCCAAGCTAAAGTATGCTGCGGTACTTGTAACCCCAACAAAATTGATTTAAAAGTTGGAGGAGGGGAGAGAAAAATTGCACGAGGCCAAGAGTGTGTACAATTATTCATAATTAAAGTGGGCCCTCTCGCTGGCTGGCCTCTCAATCATGGTTCATAGCTCTGTTTCACACTGGCCAACAAGCTGTTGAAACTGTCTTATCCGAGAATAATGGTAAGTAATTGTCCGAAGCATTATCATATTTAATAAAACGCTAATGTTGGCAGGATTATAAGTTTAACAGTGCCTGTGCTCCTAGGCCTCAAAGCATCTCACTATTCTAGGCTTATAAGTCTAACAGTGCCAGTGCTCCTGGGCTCCTAAAAATCACTATTCTCGGCTTATGATGTCAACCAATTTCTTGGCTTATGCATCATGACTCTATGCTTTTGTGTTATTTTGATTTTTGGCTTAATTATCAAAATAATTACCGAATTATGCTCGTGGGCAATTCTAAATGCTTGGGGATAAAAAAAGGCAGGAGAAATTGCTACATCGTGGGTAATTTAAATACTGAGGGGTTTTTTCGAATGCTTAGTAGGGTAAATGCTACATGCTCGGGAAAAAAATTGAATGCTCGGGGAAACGCTGCATGCTCAGGAAAAAATTGAATGCTCGGGGAAACACTGCATGCTAAGAAAAAATCCAGAATGCTCGGGGGAAACGCTGCATTCTCGAGAAAATTCTGAATGCTTGAGGGGAACGCTGTATGCTCCGGAAAAATTTTGAAATCTTAGAGGAAACGCTGGATGCTCGAGGAAAATTATAAATTTTTTGGGGAAATCGCCACATGCTGGTGAAAAATTTTAATTGCTGGGTGTAAACGCTGCATGCTCGGGAATAATTCTGAATTCTCGGGGAAACGTTGCATGCTCGAGAAAAATGTTAAATGCTTGGGCAAAACACTGGATGCTCAGCAAAAATCCAGAATGCTCAGGGGGAAACGCTGCATGCTCGGGAAAATTCTGAATGCTTGGGGAAAAAGCTGCATGCTCAGAAAAATTCTGAATGCTCGGGGAAAACACTGCATGCTCAAGAAGAATTCTAAATGCTCCGGGGGAAACGCTGCATGATCAGAAAATATTCTGAATGCTTGGGGAAAGCTGCATGCTTGGGAAAAATTTTAAATGCTGGGGGGAAACGCTGCATGCTCGGGAAAAAAATTAAATGCTGGGGGGAAACGCTGCATGCTAAGAAAAAATCCAGAATGCTCGGGGGGAACGCTGTATGCTCCGGAAAAATTTTGAAATCTTAGAGGAAACGCTGGATGCTCGAGGAAAATTATAAATTTTTTGGGGGAAATCGCCAAATGCTGGTGAAAAATTTTAATTGCTGGGTGTAAACGCTGCATGCTCGGGAAAAATTCCGAATTCTCGGGGACACGTTGCATGCTCGGGAAAAATTTTGAATGCTGGGGGGAAACGCAGGAAAAATTCTGAATGCTCGGGGGGGAAACCGCATGCTCGGGAAAATTCTGAATGCTCTGAGGGAAACGCTGCATGCTCGGGGAAACGCTGCATGCTCGGGGAAACGCTGCATGCTCGGGAAAAAATTGAATGCTGAAATTCTGAATTTTAAATGCTCGGGGGAAATGTGACATGTTGGGTAATTATGAACGCTCAGGGTAAATGCTACATGGTGGGTAATTATGAACGCTCAGGGGAAATGCTACATGGTGGGTAATTATGAACGCTCAGGGTAAATGCTACATGGTGGGTAATTATGAACGCTCAGGGTAAATGCTACATGGTGGGTAATTCTAAATGCTTGGGGAATCCTACAAGGGCCACCAGAAGTCACTTCTACACTAGAAGTCCTCGAATCCTACATGCTTAGGGGTAATTCTGAATGCTCGGGGGCCATTCTGAATGCTGGCGGTAAATGCTACGTGCTCGGGGGAATGTTACATGCTCAGGGAAAATGCTACATGGTGGGTAAAATAATTTTCACAATTTTTTACGTCATTTGAATGTCCGTTGTAATCAGTGAAAAGTCGTAGCATCAGTTTTGCAAACAATTGAACGTTCTTAATATTTGTGCGCCCCCCAAGGGGGGCAACGTTTGCTAGTTATTAGCACGAAAATCTTGACGAGATAGAACAGACAAGCCGATATGGCGCCGCTTAATAGAGGCGAAATGAACCATGACGCAGCTGAAATTTATTGCGGGCGCCACTGACATTAACGCACAATATTGAATATCACTCAAGAAGCCTATCTAAATACCGTAAGGCGTTACAATCTGTAGCGCAAATGTCTTCTGGTAAAAAATAATTAATATCGATAGTTCACTGCGACCTTAGTTCAAAACTGACTGATAGCGCACAGAAACTCTTAATAGTGGAAAATTATTGGCTGGTGCGCAATCCTTGGGTAAATAGGAAGCGGTTCAAAGCGGTTTTCCGCTGTTCGCCGCTGTGAATGAATCAGCTGACTAACGAATGCAGATACATGTAATTACTGAGCTTAAGGTTAACAAAAACAATTTGGCCTCCATTATTAACTAAAAGGAATTAACTGGCATTTCGACAAAGAGGAGACAATAGGATACGATTATCGGAGAGACAATTAGAGAAGAGCAGAGGATAGGGGTGAAGAAGAGAGATATACAGAGCCATGAGTTTGTCTGAATGTTCTAAAAGAAATCCGAGTGATCAATAGACAAGGCGAGATCAGAGAAACCAATCGAGGTTGAGTGAGTTGGCCTCAGGCCTCTCAGCTGAGGCCTGCTTTTTTGTCCCAGGGATAAGCAATTAGATTTTAAGTGAGATGCAGAGAGATGGACGGAGCAATTAAGGAGGCCTTGTATGGTGGGAAAACCGACAGATAAAGGGAAAACGATGAGTAAAGGAATCTTAGTATCCTCAGATGAAACTCAATAGACACTTTCTTATCTGTGTCTGAATGCAACTGAAATCTTGGAGAACTCTCCTCTCCTCTCCTCTCCTCTCCTCTCCTCTCCTCTCCTCTCCTCTCCTCTCCTCTCCTCTCCTCTCCTCTCCTCTCCTCTCCTCTCCTCTCCTCTCCTCTCCTCTCCTCTCCTCTCCTCTCCTCTGCTCTCCTTTCCTCTCCTCTCCTCTCCTCTCCTCTCCTCTCCTCTGCTCTCCTTTCCTCTCCTCTCCTCTCCTCTCCTCTCCTCTCCTCTCCTCTCCTCTCCTCTCCTCTCCTCTCCTCTCCTCTCCTCTCCTCCTCTGCTCTCCTTTCCTCTCCTCTCCTCTCCTCTCCTCTCCTCTCCTCTCCTCTCCTCTCCTCTCCTCTCCTCTCCTCTCCTCTCCTCTCCTCTCCTCTCCTCCTCTGTTCACCCATCTACTTTCTCTTTACGTCTTCTCTCCTCAGCAGTTATCTACGCTCTCATGCCCAAGAACTCACCGATGAGGCCCAGCTTGGCCCAGCGCACCCCATTGGCCACCGTTCCATTGGCCACCAGTGAGAAGCCCACGGTGGCGCCCACAATGGAATGCGTCCCTGACACGGGCACCCGCAGGAAGGTGGCCACCAGCAGCCACAGGCAGGCTCCCGACAGGCTGGACAGCTGACCCAGCATCATCAGCTTCGGGCCGTCATCATTGGCAGCATCCGAGTCATTCCGCAGCCGGGCGCTGTACAAACCGACGTCCACAATGCCCTTCCGAATGGTGTCGGACACTTTGGCGCCGAGCAGGACGGAGCCGGCGGTCTCGAACACGGTGGCCAAGACGCAGGCTTGGCGCAGGCTGAGCACTCCGGAACCGACCGAGGTGCCGAAGCTATTAGCGACATCGTTGGCCCCGATGCCGAAGGCTAGCACGAAGGCGACGAGAAATCCGACGATGACAATCCACTTCAGTTCATCTGGTATGCTTAGCAGCACGATTGGCTGGTGATTTGATTTTTTAAAACAATTGACTTTGTTTATATTTGAGTTCTCCGAACCAGCGGGTGAAATGTGTGCGTCTCTCCGGCTATCTGACTTCACTTGTGGCAGCGATAAGGATTGGAACTGCTCAGGCCTACACGGCCCCTTCACACTTGACAGCTCAAGGGGATCGCCTGGCCAATCCGGGCGCATCTTGGGCCTCTCTGACTGCAAATCCTCTCACTTCCCTGAACAATTCGAGCAGCTGAATCTCTGCCTGCTCACGGATGTACGCCGGACGAGCAGTGGATCCAGGGTTTGCACAGGACAGTCGATGTGATCGGTTTCAGATTCCCCTGTTCCGCGAAGCTATTTCTTTTTTGCGAGGGCAGGCAAAGATACGCAAGTGAGCAGTTTTGTTTCTAAATTTATCGACGACTCGAGCTTTTAGGATGCCTGTACAAGAGTGGCTAAAAAATTATTACGTGAGACTAAAGAGGATGAGCTTGACCGATTAAAAAAACATTATAGCTACAATAAGAGGTCGTTAGCTCCTATGAGAGGGCTTTGCTATGCAAGACTCACACATTGTGTGCAGTAACCATGGACATCCCTTGAGCACTCAGCTAAATAGGTTTAGCTAGCTCTCTGCAGTCACTTTTGGTGTACATGACTTTGTATACAAGCCCATGTTCTAAACGTGACTCTGCGCGCTGTTAAATTCACGTGACGAGGAAATTGTCCTGGCTCAGTAAGTTCGCCTTCGAGTCAAGCCGGGGAGGCCAAGTGCGACCGCTGCAAGGATGGACCCGCACTGGACTCACACTGACCCATTATTTGATAACCTGTACCAGGCCTATTCTATTCAAATAAACGGAATCAACTCTGAAAATTCGATATTCTCGGTGACCGAGTATCTAAACAGCTGACTCAACACTTTCTATGGCGGAGACAGACCACGGCTGGAAGCTGTCTATGGTAAACAACCGAGAGGCAACCAATCAAGGACCCCTAAAGTAGAAGGACGGGACACTTCGTTTCTTGGAAAGTTCTTGAAGTCCAATTTTCGCGAAAAATACACTACAGAGAAAGGAAATTTACAGCTTTTCGACAAAAAATTAAAGACTGCGCTCGATTGGAAGCAAATGCAAATCTCATCTTTTGATATGCTTTTCCTGCCTTCTTACTCTATCGAATTATGTACGTCTTAATTTGTGAAAAATGGATACTTGAGTTGTAAGAACATTTGTCGAAAATTATAATTTCAATAAAATGCAATTTTTCCAGCTGGGCAGGTTCTGATCCTCTGATGTAGGCCTGCTTTATTCAAAAAAACATTTGTTTCATCAGTATTTTGGATAATTTTGCTCGTCCAGTCACATGTCAATGTCCGATTCTCTCTGGATTGGCGACTTGTCATTTAGTAGTTTTTGACCAAAGTGAGTCAATATCAATGAAAATAATAGGAAGGTCGTTTTTTTCAAAAACTCAGACGTACATAATTCGATAGAGTAAGAAGGCAGGAAACGCATATCAAAAGATTTAAGATTCGCATCTGCTTCCAATCGAGCGCAATCTTTAATTTTTTGTCGAAACGCTGCAAATTTCCTATCTCCGTTGTGTTTTCTTTCGCGAAAATTGGACTTCAAAAACTTTCCAAGAAACGAAGTGTCCCGTCCTTTTACTTTAGTGGTCCTTTCGACCAAATCATTGATAAGAGTGTTTTATTTAAACAATTTTACTTTATTTTAGCATTAAAATTTGAGTGAAAAGCAGAAATTCGCTCAGTTTCAAGGCCAGCAAAGGTTAAAGCCGCTGCACGGGAATGAACAGAGCCGTCATATTGGAGCCTTTTACCAAAATGTCTACTTTAACAAGCCTATCTTTGTACTTTACAAGCAAGCGATTCACAAACGGGTACTGGTTGCGCAGGCTGAAGCAGTTCAGCTTCCTGTTATTAAAGTACTTAAACAGACACTCGGAGAGGCAGTTTTGGCCATAAACAGCGGCCAGAAACAGTTGGGGATTATTGGGCACAGGCAACATGTGGGGACCGAACGGGCGAACTCCCAGAGGATAAACATGATTCAGCGGAAACGAATACGGCGCCTCAATTCGTCTATAACGGCCAGATTCAACTCTGCCAAAGAAGAAGTCAACAATAGTTTTGCACTGTTTCCTTGGGTTGACTCGGCTGCTGTTTAATCGCCGACAAAGAACACCGAGCTGCCAGTGTCCGTTAGACCTTTCTGTGTCCGAGAATTTGTACTCGTCAGATTTGGACAGCTCCATCAGTATTTGGCGCGCCGCCGGTTTCTGATTGGTCAATATCATTACGTCAGCATCCGCGTCCCACGGTATGAAGCCCAGATGGCGTACGGAGCCGAGGAGGCTACCGCCGGCAAGAAACAATTCCAAGCCTTGCCGACTAAAATCGACGTGCAACCGGTGAACAATGTCGTACAGCTTGTCCACATCCGCATCCGTCAACAGCTCCAGCTTGGTGTCGTTTACTCGTAGCTCCTCCAGGTTCGAGCGGCCTTGCTGTTGCATTCTGGCGTACAGTGGCAACGCCGACAGATTGAAGACGGACTCGCCAATGCCGAATGCTGACAACAGGTCTGGCAATGAGTAATTCGGCTTCGTATAAGACGGCAGCTGCAATGTTGAATCATTTACGTGGATTCGATACAAAAATTTCTGGCCAAATAGCAGCCAGAAGGACACGCCAGTTAGACAAAGGACAGCGGCCAGGCTGAAGAGCCTCAGCATCGGCTGCTGGACTGGCCTCTTTGACCACATACAATTGTCGCGAGCTGGAAAGTTGAAATCAGTCAGTAAATAAAGAACTGCATCGGATGAGAAACTGCATGCGAAAACGGCATGCAGCATTTTTCAATGATTGTTTTCGGATTTTTTGTCTATGGCAGAGACCAGGACTAATTATGATTAGTTTAACATGACCTTTTTGGCTAGCGGGCAGAAAATAGTGTCCTTTAATGACCATAGTTTTTGTTGGATTTGTTTCGGGATTTATGATTATTTCATCAATTTGATGGTCGGATCAAAACTCGAGAGAAATTTTGCCACGAGTGGAGGATTTATCTGAAGAAGTACTTTTAAGAAAACAAGATCGTGTTAAACACATTATTACGAGGCAAGAAAGTATCAGATTGGTCAGAACAAAGTTTCTCGGTTGGTCATAAAATCAAAAGGTGAAGTATGGATGCCCGTGCCGTGAAAGCTGAACAGTGCTCGATAAATTTTGACAGACAAGAATTTTTTAAATCTTGTTATTTGCTTGTGCAGGAAAACTACAAAGCCATTAAGAAAATTGAGAACGAAAAAGACAAGTTATATATACGCTCGTAGATGACAAGTCTGCTGACTGGAAGTCACACGCCTTGTCCCAACCAGGTCGAAGAGCATCGAACATCGGACACCAATTCCCTTGGCGTTAATCGCGTGATCAAGATACAAAGAAAAGAACGAAAATGGATACGAAGGGAAGCGTGCTTCTAAAATCTCTGATTTCTAAAATTTTGATTCGTTCTAGTGATGTAGAGCTCAAACCCTAACGAACGCTGCTTGCACCCTAAATGTGGAAAAGCACATCGCTCTAAGTCGATCCAGTTCACCTCAAGCGTGAATTCTCCGGAATACCTAGGAAGAGCAGCAAATCAAGCCACCGCGGATGTAAACTGGACCTGTGGCGCCTGTACCAACACGGAGCCCAGGATCAGTCCAATTTATATGAACTGCACATCGCTTGAAAGCACGCGCCTTACGTATGGAGTGCAAGACATCCGTAATCCGAAAAGCAGCGTCAGATGCGTTAACATTGTGGGCAGCATCAGTCAGATGTAGTAAAAAACCGTGCCACCGTGTATGTTACACCAGCTGCAATCGCACATCCTGGCGCGCAAAATTGGGAATCACCTATTCAGTTGAAAGTTTACGTCCGAAAAAATTTTATGAATTAGGTACATGTATTCACGCATTAGACAGCCGAATTCTTGAATGCTCTCGATCTACGACACTATGAAATATCTGTACTTATAAAACTTCTTCACAAGGCGGCCTGTCGAAGACCAGACGAACCTTGAAGATCTTTTAAAGGTGCCAGTAGATAATTCGTAAATCAACTAATTTGTATTTGCAACCTTCATTCAAATTATCTTCCACTGAATACGTTAAAAACTTTAGAATTATTGATGTGCCCTTTATATTTGGCTCTGAATAATATGGGGTCGCCAGCGTGTGTCAACTGTCAATAAAAATTATTTGAATCTTAAATTTAACTTCTTATCCATTTCATGCTGGATTGAATGCAGTTATTTTTCGTTTGAGGTTGTCGCAGAAAGTGCAGAGCGTTAATTAGACGGCGCTTTTCCTTCCCCCGGCTTTGACCACACCTTTTAGTGCACTTTTTTGTGTCCGAACATGTACATATTAGTTCGTACGTAGCCCTGCTCTCTGTAACCCTATAATCTCGCGCATTGGCTTAAGTCCACTTCTATAAATTTTCACTTGTTCTTAACCTCATTCAGTATTTACGCTGATTATAACATACATGGAGAAAAAAATTCAGTAAGGGCTAGTTTACCTAATCGTAATTTTGACCCACTAAATATGAGCTATTTATTACAGACATTATCAGCGGAATGGATACAGTAAAGTAACGCTGATTACCACAGTGAATCAGTTCGGTTATGGAGAGTACTTAGTTAATGGTTGTAACTGGAATTTCTGGACAATGTAATCAGACGTTGAAAAACACATTTTCAATTTTGGTACCGGTTTGTTCCAGCGTTATTATTTACATATTTCTTCAATGTTCGTTAAAAAAAATTTATTATCGACTGCCAGCTCTTAATTTCCGCATTTTCCTACTACGAGTAGCATCTCAATAATATCGTACGAGCGTATATAGATTGAGCAAATATTTGTAATAGTATGCTGCTTGTAGCATGATAATATGCATAAAATTTTCATTTTTGAAAAAAACATGCTCGTTAATTTGCTTATCCTTAATACCTTCAGGACTGAAAAATACCATTTTAAAGAAAGCTATGCTTAAAAAACCAATGTGAACAAGATACAACAAAATTATTTTCAATACATATCGCCTGCGAAACAGGATTGCGACTTAAAATAACAACACTAACCGTGGCTTCTTAAAGAAAATATAATTCATCAAAATATTGAAGAATTTGCATCGTCCGTGGGATTATACAAATTTCAGTAACTTTTTTTGACAGTTTGTCAGCGGCGGCACTATTATTGCGTCCTTAATTTTTTATAACTGATCAGATTTGGCCGTCTACCCATTAAAAAATAAAGTATAACATTTAGCTACATAACTTTGTGTGGATTAAGAGAAATAAATGAGATGAGAAAAATAAGTCATAACATAAAGGAGAAACACAAAAGTTCTTAGGTTTCAAAAAGATGGGGCCAAGCCGGGATTCGAACCCGGGACCTCTCGCACCCGAAGCGAGAATCATACCCCTAGACCACTTGGCCGTCAATCCCATATGTGACGGAGGGCATTTATAAATATGCAGTAGGAAGTAAATTGAATGAATCACTTATTGTAATATTTAATTTTAAGTCTGCAAGCTAAATATAGCTTTTTGCAGCCTAGTTGGGCTTACAAGCATTGAAATTAATCCAAGATAGCTCAACGCTGGGCAAGATCTTTGTCTATGGCTCAAATATGTGCCAGAGCAGCAATCAATTTAATCTAGTAAGCATCAATTTGATCCATTAGACTCTCCAGCCTATCATCACCACTAACTCTCAAGCGATGAGCCATGGATTGGTGTTAGAAGCACTTGACAGAGGCGATAATCCTAAGGATATCGCACGATGGTCGATGGCTAAATATTAAAGAAAAAACAGTGCTCAGCATTCGCAGGCGGGTTGAAAACACGAGCAGAAGAAATCGCCTGTCTAGGGGTGGTACTCGCCAAGTGAAGTTGGACTTTCTTGCCTGCTTTTTCGTTGCTTATTACGATTTTATTTGTTGATATTTAGTGTTTAGTGTTTCAGTACAATGTAAAATAAAGCGGAATAATGTAGTGAAGAGAATTGCTGATGGATCAAATTGATGCTTACTAGATCGAATTGACTGCTGCTGTGGCACATCTTTGGGCCATAGACAGAAAGATTTTGCCAATCTTTGGGCTATCTCGGATTAAATTCAATGCTTGTAAGCCCAAATACGCTCGTAGGCTGCAAAAAGCTATATTAAAGCCTACTATATAGTTCTATGGCTGGTATTCGTTTGAGATAAATAGTAAAGGAAATACATTAACCATAAACAGTCTTCTTAGAGCAAAAATTAATCAAGTCAAAATATATTGTTGATAAGTAATCAAGACTACTTACTAAAGTCTAGTAGTATGCCCCAAATTTTACAACTTATTATTAGGAAAATTCGATTCCCAAACAAAATAAAGAAATTCAGCACAAAGCAAAAAGATAATAGAAGACCAACCAAGTTGACATCTGCATGTTCATCAGTAGCTCGTAGACACATTTTTTTTCGTCATTTATTTATTAACTCCGGCCTCAAAATCTATGAAATATTGACTGTACAAATGGAGTAGTACATATACGGGAATGCAGGCGGTATAAATAGCAAATGGTGTAAGTGTTCAGCTACACAAGCAAAGTATAGCGTAAAAAAATAAAACTTCAGTGTCAATATTTAGTATGAAAAGGACTGATATAAAGTCATTAAATTACCCAAAGTCAGGGATTAATTCCCCATTGAGTCATTAGAGTACCCAAAGGAGCAAAATTGACAAAATTACATACAAATTTATATAATTGCAAATCTCTCTCCCGCAAGTAAAAATTTTTAGAGCACTACAAGTAAAGCTTTCGGAAAGACGATAAAGAAATAAGAAAATCAAGAAATCAGCTAGAATTGGTCATGCGCACAAGCGGACAGCAGCTGCAGTCGGAGGCGGCCGGACCGGCGATTCGATTAATGGCCAGCAGGTCGGCGTCGAGGTCGCGCTCGGCCAGGCGTCGTTTCAGTTCGGCGTTCTCTAGCCGCAGTTGGGCCACCTCGCCTGAGCCTGCATCAGGGGCGGCCCGAGGTGAACTATTGGCTGGCGCCGGAGCTGACAAGGTCTCCTCGGGCGCCTTGTCAGCTCTGGCTAACAATTGGCGCATCTGTTCTAACTCCAGTCTCCAGGGCAACGCAGCGCGTCTCTAACCGGTTGGCGTGCAAGCGCAGGAAGCTCAGCTCGTCAAGTTGGGCGTTCCGCTGGCGCAGACTGGTCTCCGACTGGGCCAGAAGGTCGCCGAGGACGAGGAGTCTTCGCTGAGCCTCTAGAAGCTGGCGGTTGGCTGCCTCGGCCGTCTATTCAGCAGCGGAGTGGAATGAGGAATTTGTGTCCGGTTTGTCATGTATGCGCTCTTTT
>CATNEM010000167.1:0-30000 GCA_950096795.1 Macrostomum cliftonense
TTTGGGTTGTTGCTTATGACCGATTTGGCTTGTTGCTTATGACCGATTTGGCTTGTTGCTTATGACCAGTTTGGGTTGTTGCTTATGACCAGTTTGGGTTGTTGCTTATGACCAGTTTGGGTTGTTGCTTATGACCAGTTTGGGTTGTTGCTTATGACCAGTTTGGGTTGTTGCTTATGACCGGCTTGGGTTGTTGCTTATGACCAGTTTGGGTTGTTGCTTATGACCGATTTGGGTTGTTGCTTATGACCGGCTTGGGTTGTTGCTTATGACCAGTTTGGGTTGTTGCTTATGACCAGTTTGGGTTGTTGCTTATGACCAGTTTGGGTTGTTGCTTATGACCAGTTTGGGTTGTTGCTTATGACCAGTTTGGGTTGTTGCTTATGACCAGTTTGGGTTGTTGCTTATGACCGGCTTGGGTTGTTGCTTATGACCGATTTGGGTTGTTGCTTATGACCGATTTGGGTTGTTGCTTATGACCGATTTACGTGGCTGCTTATGACCGATTTGGGTGGCTGCTTATGACCGATTTGGGTTGTTGCTTATGACCGATTTGGGTTGTAGCTTATGACCGGTTTGGGGCTTGAATTATGGCCAGCATTATGATAATACTTGTTGCTATTTCTGCTGAATTACAATTTTCAATAATGGCCGAATGTGCGAGCATTAAATCGGGCTTGTGTCAAAATAAAATCGGACCTTTTTATCTCCGTGGGAGGCCAACAGTTCCAGCTCGGCATCTTCCAGCCGCGCCTGCGCTCGCATCCGCAGATTCCTCTCCTCGCCGAGTGCGCGCCGCAATTCCTGACAGAGCTCGCTGGTCGAACGGGCCTTCTCTTTGGAGTTGGCCGCTTCTTGAGCTCGTTGTTCGGCCATCCGGCGGGCCGTTTCAATCTGGCTGGCTAGGTCGGCGCGCTCTCGCTGCCATTCGGCGCGCTCATTTAACAGGCAGCTCTCCAGTTCGTCCACTCGTTGTAGAATTTTTGACCGGCCGAGACGGCGGGCGTCTTCAGCCTCGGCTTCCAGGCTGCGCAGTCGGACTAGGCGGGCCAGGAGGCGCCGGTTACGCTGGGCGTGCAGCTCCCGACGGTGCCGCTCGTACATTAGAAGGCAGCGCGACTGAAGCAGTTGGGCGCTAAGCTGTCGCTCGCGCAGGCTTGGCCCGGCCTGCTGCTTTGAATTGAACTTGTCCTGACGCTCTTCTAAAAACAATCGGTGCAGCTCGTCGGAGCAGATCACGGCGGCGTCTAGCAGATCGGCTGGCGCCAATGTTAGACACTGCGGCAGGGGCTGGCTGCAGGCGGCGGCCGGCTGGCAGTACAGGTGCGGCCCGGCGGACACGTGGCCGCATTCCGGACACTTGGCTAAGGGGAACATGGGCAGAGCGGATAGGAACAGTTCGGCGTAGGATTGGCTGTCGCGACCGATAACGTCTGGCGGCGCTTGAAGCTGCAGGCGGCGACTGCTGTCGGACTGTAGTTTTGGTTTTTTAGGGGAGGCTTGTTTGATAGCTTAAGATTATTCTGAGGGACAGTTTGGGGTGATTCTGAGGGCCAGTTTGGGGCGATTCTGAGGGACAGTTTGGGGCGATTCTGAGGGACAGTTTGGGGCGATTCTGAGGGACAGTTTGGGGCGATTCTGAGGGACTGTTTGGGGCGATTCTGAGGGACAGTTTGGGGCGATTCTGAGGGCCAGTTTGGGGCGATTCTGAGGGACAGTTTAGGGCGATTCTGAGGGACAGTTTGGGGCGATTCTGAGGGACAGTTTGGGGCGATTCTGAAGGACTGTTTGGGGCGATTCTGAGGGACAGTTCGGGGCGATTCTGAGGGCCAGTTTGGGGCGATTCTGAGGGATAGTTTGGGGCGATTCTGAGGGCCAGTTTGGGGCGATTCTGAGGGCCAGTTTGGGGCGATTCTGAGGGACACTTTAGGGTGATTCTGAGGGACAGTTTGGGGCGATTCTGAGGGACAGTTTGGGGCGATTCTGAGGGGCAGTTTGGGGCGATTCTGAGGAACAGTTTGGGGCGATTCTGAAGGACTGTTTGGGGCGATTCTGAGGGACAGTTTGGGGCGATTCTGAAGGACTGTTTGGGGCGATTCTGAGGGACAGTTTGGGGCGATTCTGAGGGACAGTTTGGGGCGATTCTGAGGGACAGTTTAGGGCGATTCTGAGGGACAGTTTGGGGCGATTCTGAGGGACAGTTTGGGGCGATTCTGAAGGACTGTTTGGGGCGATTCTGAGGGACAGTTCGGGGCGATTCTGAGGGCCAGTTTGGGGCGATTCTGAGGGATAGTTTGGGGCGATTCTGAGGGCCAGTTTGGGGCGATTCTGAGGGCCAGTTTGGGGCGATTCTGAGGGACACTTTGGGGTGATTCTGAGGGACAGTTTGGGGCGATTCTGAGGGACAGTTTGGGGCGATTCTGAGGGGCAGTTTGGGGCGATTCTGAGGAACAGTTTGGGGCGATTCTGAAGGACTGTTTGGGGCGATTCTGAGGGACAGTTTGGGGCGATTCTGAAGGACTGTTTGGGGCGATTCTGAGGGACAGTTTGGGGCGATTCTGAGGGACAGTTTGGGGCGATTTTGAGGGACACTTTGGGGTGATTCTGAGGGACAGTTTTGGGTGATTCTGAGGGTCAGTTTGGGGCGATTCTGAGGGACAGTTTGGGGTGATTCTGAGGGACAGTTTGGGGTGATTCTGAGGGACAGTTTGGGGCGATTCTGAAGGACTGTTTGGGGCGATTCTGAGGGACAGTTTAGAGCGATTCTGAGGGACAGTTTGGGGCGATTCTGAGGGACAGTTTGGGGCGATTCTGAAGGACTGTTTGGGGCGATTCTGAGGGACAGTTTGGGGCGATTCTGAGGGACACTTTGGGGCGATTTTGAGAGACAGTTTGGGGTGATTCTGAGGGACAGTTTGGGGTGATTCGGAGGGTCAGTTTGGGGTGATTCTGAGGGACACTTTGGGGCGATTCGGAGGGACAGTTTGGGGCGATTCTGAGGGAAAATCATGTTTGGGTTGCTATTTTAGTAGGAGTTCTGCCAAAAAAGGCAGATTTGTGCATGCGCTGTCAAAATTATCAAGCGTTCTCTTCAAACCTTTTCCTCATTTCCGTCGCTCTCTTTCGACTTCGAAGCAGGCACTCTGTTTGCGTCTGAGCCAGCTATCGCAGCGTCATTTTTGTCGCTAAAGCGAATCTGCCAGTGCTGCTCCTTATGCTTTTCTGTTTTCTGCTGCTGCTGCTCCTGCGAGGCCAGCTGCAAGTCAAACAGAGCTGGTGAGCTTAAAGATCGCCTCCTATGACCGGGTAGAGGCAGCTTCTGGTGCAGCTGGTAGTTAGCTAACAATAGCCGCTTCCGCTGCTGCTGCTCATGCAGCTGGCGCAGTCGGAATTGCTCGGAAAATGACGAGGCGGACACCGACACGATTGGCGAGGTGGCCAGCTCGCCTACATCGCCAGACAAATAAAAAGCCTCGGGCGAGCCGGGCTGGTGCGTGTACAGGCGGGTGCGAACTCGACGGACCAGGCTGGAGCACAGGAACGAGTCCTTGGCGGGAAATGTGCCGTCTTCGGGCAGCACCTAGGGGAAAAATTGCGGTTTTCTTTAGCGATAATTTCAGAACCATTTCCATTTCTCCATATTAAACTTTAGGCAGCTGGGCAGTAAATTTAAATATTAAATTCGCTGAATCTCTGAAAATTGCTGCCTGAAAATCTTTCCTACTCTGTCAGGCTGTGAATCTTCTCTACCCTGTCCTGAGAATCTTCCCTACCCTGTCCTGAGAATCTTCCCTACCGTGTCCTGAGAATCTTCCCTAACCTGTCCTGAGACTCTTCCTTAACTTGTCCTGAGAATCTTCCCTAACCTGTCCTGAGAATCTTCCCTACCCTGTCCTGAGAATCTTCCCTAACCTGTCCTGAGACTCTTCCTTAACTTGTCCTGAGAATCTTCCCTAACCTGTCCTGAGACTCTTCCCTACCCTGTCCTCAGAATCTTCCCTACCGTGTCCTGAGAATCTATATCCTGTCCTGAGAATCTTCCCTACCGCGTCCTGAGAATCTATATCCTGTCCTGAGAATCTTCCCTACCGCGTCCTGAGAATCTATATCCTGTCCTGAGAATCTTCCCTACCGCGTCCTGAGAATCTATATCCTGTCCTGAGAATCTTCCCTACCGCGTCCTGAGAATCTATATCCTGTCCTGAGAATCTTCCCTAACCTGTCCTGAGAATCTATATCCTGTCCTGAGAATCTATATCCTGTCCTGAGAATCAATATCCTGTCCTGAGAATCTATATCCTGTCCTGAGAATCTATATCCTGTCCTGAGAATCTTCCCTACCGCGTCCTGAGAATCTATATCCTGTCCTGAGAATCTTCCCTAACCTGTCCTGAGAATCTATATCCTGTCCTGAGAATCTTCCCTATCCTGTCCTGAGAATCTTCCCTAACCTGTCCTGAGAATATTCTCTATTCTCTCCTGAAAATCGTCCCTAGAATTTTCCGAGAATGTTCTCTAATAAGCCCGAACAGTAGAGCACTGCACTCAACGCGCACCCACCTGCTGCAGCATCAGCTCGTCCTGTCCATCATTATCAGGCGCCGCTGGAGCCACAGAATTATTAATTGACTCAGAAGCAGAAGAGCCACCGCCGACAATGCAGCCGCCGCTGCTGCCACCACCTCCGCCGCCAGAAGACTGCAAATGCTGCGACTGGCTGTAACCCAGCTGTGGGCGACTCGGCTCCGACGACGAGGCCAGCAGATGACGCGATTCCTCATCGGGCCGCTGCGGCTGCTGGTGCTGCAACTGTTGGCAAGTGGCCGCCAGCTGAATGCCGGCCTCGCCAGCGGTTGTTTCAACCAGATCTAAGCAGTAGCGGCCGCACTCCAGCAGTAGCTCGGCAGGCGTGACCCGGCGCCAGCGCTGAGCCTGAAGTTCGGCATCCTTGTTGCCGGTCAGCAGCAGAGGATGGACCCGGACCCGGCTAAGCAAGTCGCGGAATACGGAATGGAATAGCGGAGCAAAATCGCGACTATTCTTACGGAGCTGGGATCTCAGATAATCCAACAGATAGTTGGGGAACACGGCGTACAGCCGGTTAAACAGCGCGTAGACAGTGGCGTGCAGGTGCAACAACGGCAAATCGTCCGTCGTTGTTGAAGCGCCGGCAGCAACCGCTACAGCGCTAGGCGTTGAAGGCGCATTTGACGACGGCTGCGGCTCGAAGGCTCGCCGGCTAGCTGCGGCGGCCATTCGCACCAGCAGAAAGCAAATGTCGGAGAGGTGCGGCGTCAGGCTGCCGGCGGCCAGAGGCACCAAAGTGCACAGCAACAGGCCGCCGCTAATTGTCAAGGCCAGATCGGCGGCTGGGGGCTCAATTTTTAATAGTAGGCGCAGCACAGTGTGGAACAATCCGTTAGTGAATATGGAGGCCAGCCAGAGAGGCTGGCGCTGCACTAGCCGGCCGAGCAGATTCAGGGCGTGCACGCGAGATGCGTCAGCTTTCAGGTGCTCCACAATGCGGTCGCACAGGTCCTGGGCAAGTGACACAGAATTGCTTCAAACTACGAGTATTTAAATGCCCGGCAGTTGAAAACCTAATTAAATTAAAATTAATTACCTTATCAAGTGGATCCTCGATCAAACCAAACAGAGAAAGCGTGCGTTCATTTTGATAGGCAATGTATTCGTCAACTAACGCGCAGACCAGGCCGTTGCTGTCCTTGCCTATGATAGCATTTGTCAAGGGAATTTATTGACTCTTGTATAACTAGAAATTTATTAAGTAACTAAGGAAAATGTTGGCATAATTATATTATCTACCTGTCTGAAGGTGTTCACGCAGGAATGATTCAGTCTCGCGAACTGTTTGAATATCTGATGAATGCAGCAGTGCTATCAGATTGGCAGCATCGTGGTATGTAGTCATATTGAAGACGTCTCTGCTGTGGGTAAGTGTGATGGAACCATACTATATATATATTCGCTTAAAGGCTAGTGCTTACAGGAAAAAATGCTTTTTTGTGCAGTCTTGTACCCTTGCAGCAAAGCAACAAAAATGAGCCAATTTTGCAACCACTCAAGTCCAAGAACTTGTAAGAATTAACAAAAATATTTTCAATCAGATACTAGGTAATAAAAATGCCTTGCTTAAAAAGATTACAAGGAAGCAAGCATGGGCATAGGCATAGCCAGGATTTTTATTTGGGAGTATCAGTTTTCATTTTCATCCAGATATCAGAATCCCCTGTTTGCAATTTTCAGTTAAACTAATGTATTTATACCCTTTTTGAAGAAAATACAAATGAAAAAATTGGGTTATTTGAATTTGGGGACATTGGCTTATATATATTGATACCCCTGGCTATGCTACTGGAAGTAGGAAATTTAGGCTGCAAGGCTACCTATAGTTCAATAGAACTAGCAATAAATAAATTAATAAAAATAGTTCAAATTAAGGTTGCTCTAAATTAAGTAATAGACAATATTTGGAAGCAGCCACTCTTATATGTTTTAAATGGGGCTAGGTCAACCAGGGCTATATTTAAGATCTTAAGTCCAAGTTAGGCACAATGATTTTTAGATAGAATCAATAGCTTAGTGATTATTTTTATATACTATGTCCCAAAAATTCACTACAGAGCAACGTATCATGCACAGATTGGGGACAGGGTTAGATATGACCATTGGTAGGGTAGGGTGGGGTAATAAGTCTTAAAAAATGAAATTCCCAATCAGCCAATAGGAGCTTGGGTAGTTTAGTCTTCAAACAAGGCAATATATAGTGGTAGTATACATTGTGCCAAATTGCATCCACCAATGTAGTTTTAAACTACATTTGCTGGTTTAAGAGGGGAAAAAGCAAAAGTTTTGCAATAAACAGCTATTCTGGATTGGTAATGCCATGTCTCTCTGTTGATCAATGCAAGCATTGCCCCAATGCAATAATGCTGGGCATTCCTTTGGTTCACAATCATTCTAGAAGGTTGCAATCACCATTAAAATAAGGTGCAATCACCATCAAAATGAATGGAAACTCAAAAGTGCCAACATTCCAGACTAGTCAGTTATAATGGCAATTGGACAAATGGACAACTGTTTGACACTGGAAGCTACGCTGCTCCTATATATCACCTTTGGTATACAATCATTTGCATATCCCTGTGCCCCCTTAAATGATCACAAACTGAAGCTAGGAATATAAATAACACAAAATTTTCATACCTGGAGTTTAGTAATTAATCTAAAAATTTTTTATCCAGCTTTGGTTTGCAATCATTCAAAGGGTGATAGGGACACGCAAATGATTGTATACCCAAGGTGATATATAGGAGTGGCCATGTATAGCTTGCAATAACTTAAAAAATGGGTATTTATATCCAAAGTCATCAAAAAGGCACTGCCTAAGGCCCTGCTACACACCCTCACCTTTACTTCCTAATCATTAATATATAGCAACCCTACTTAAATGATGGTGAACCAAAGCTGGGGATATTAGCTAAAATTATTTTGCTATTGCCTCTTTATTTAGGAGTATTGGACTATAATGTATACTTAGCTTTAGTTTGCGATTATTCTAATGAGGATAGCTGCTTGCAAATAATTGCATACCAAATTAGATATATATGTGTGATAGACAATGGCCAATGCAGTCACTTTTGACTAATTCCTTTTGATAAACTTCAATCAGTTATTGAGAACAATCAATAGTATAATAGTATGATGGTTAATTATGAACCAAAATGTAAAAGTCAAGGAGATCATGAATTGAAGGAAAAATGGTATAAGTTTTGCTTCAATATATTTAATTGCAATGGGACATTTTTGCTCTATACTAGCTATAGTAAACTTTTTGGGACACACTATATAATATTATTAGATGTTAAACTTGAAGATTGATAAAATTATTGAAATACTAAAGATAATCATAATATTAATAGAAATATAATATTTAATAGGGCCTAGTTGTAAAGATATATTGGGACATATATATATATATATATATATATATATATTAGGGTGTCCAGTGAGAAAATTTTTTTTCTGAAATCCATGTTTTTCATAATTCCATGTTATAGCCCTGGATGTTATGAATGTAATGACACCAAACTTTTGAAAATTGATCGAGTAATAAAAAAGTTATTGAGATTTTTGTGAGATTTTTTTTCCTATCTCCAATACACTAGAAAGTGAAGCCGTTTTCATGCGAAAAAGCATATTTTTCAAATTTGAAACCTTGTAACTTTTTTATTCTATGGCCGATTTTAG
This sequence comes from Macrostomum cliftonense, assembly GCA_950096795.1. Classification (NCBI taxonomy): domain Eukaryota; kingdom Metazoa; phylum Platyhelminthes; family Macrostomidae; genus Macrostomum; species Macrostomum cliftonense. The sequence goes on from CATNEM010000167.1 coordinate 8,272, forward strand.
TGCTTCAGGTGTCATTTTGTAGCATTTTATCACTACTTTATTGTTAATTCCTTTGAAATCCAAACATACTACTGCATGTTAATATTTTTTGCTGTTAATGGTAAAAAAAATACATTTTTTAACTTTGATCCAGAGTACCACTTTTGTCTTTGCGAGGGAATATCTTCCTTTTATTTTGCTTATTGACTTAATTGTTTTCACAGCATTTTACTACTTATATACATGCTCTTGTTACTTGTGGTTTCGTGCTCATAGGATATGGGATATCCTTAATAGGACCTATACTATAGCCTACAGGTCTGTTTCGACTTTCCAGCAGCTTTAAGCCTAAGGCCAGTTGCTACTAGTACTAATCCAAGTTACTAACACTAACAGTACTGGAAATAATTTACTAACAAATTACTAATTACTAATGGCGTCAGTGAGTGGCATACAAGATTCTGAGTGTCAGACTAAGGTGACGAATGGCCTCATGCTTGCTACTTTGGAGGCCGCCATGGAAGCCAAATTGCCTTGCACTGAGGTGTGGTCTATGTTGGCTGCGTGCCTCAATCTGCCTGGCAACACCAGCACGGAGAGGCTAAGACTTTTGCACAGGGTGGTGCTGAAGCTGAAGGCGGAATCCACCGATCTGAAGAGGTCCAGGGTGCGCGAGGAGGCTGCAGGCAAGCAGAGTTCATGGTCCATCTTCATGGACACTGTATTCGTCTGTCCTGCCGGGGCGATTGAGCCTGGAGATGCGGCACTGCAACCTCCTACCCCTGGCACGCCTGTCCGCCGATCTGCTGGTGCTGCTGTTCCTGCTGTTCTGTCACCTGAGGAGCAGAGGGGCTCGGAAGCTGGCCTTCGGGCATCTGTGGTCGACCTGCGGGCCCAGCTGTCCCGATCAGAGGCGACGGTGCAAAAGCTGCACATGGAGCTTGCGAAGCGCCCACTACGGAAGGCATGGGTACAGCGGGTTCGGCGTCTGCAAGAGCGACTGAATGAAGCTCGGTAGCTAGCGCGGAGACTGAAGGCAGTGCGTGCATCAAAGCTGGATAAAAAGTATCGCCAGAATGCTCGGGTGGCTACTGCTGCTCGGCGGTCTATCTTCTGTACATGTATTGCTGGATAAATGTAGAATGAAGCAGATGATTCATATTTTTTTGTAAAAATTGCATAATTGTATGCACTGCAGTCTCTTCAGTGCATTTCTGTACATCATACCTGATTTGTTCATAAAATTCTTATCCAATTATGGATTAGTTAGAGGTGGTAGTAGGAGGACGTATACAGTGACTCTTTTTACTGTTTTGCTACACCAGAGGTGCCTGTAGCACTTTCCTTCACTTTGTACAAGCCCAGATGCACGTTTTTCCTATCTACTCAGTGTATTTGCATGTACACCTGTACCAATACAGTCCATTTTCACCCAGTGCGGGAGGGACCAGCTGAAATTGCTTCTAGGACAAAGTGTACTATCATTGACTCGATCATTTAAAGAAAAAAACTGGGAGTCGACTCTTTTCTAAAAAAAATTTTCGCCCATTTTCATGTCTCTTATGGGGATTTACATGTATTTTGATGATGTCTGGAAACCATATTGCGGGAAGGGTTAGAGTCATTCTGCTTAGCCTAAAACTTTCCTCTTGTCAACAGAAATGAATAGAAAAAAGAATTAGGGAGTCGACTCTTTCCATTCAAAAGTTATGGACTTTTGAAAATTTACATGTACATGTACATGTACATATTTTTGGTAAATTTTTTTTTACCTCAAATGACCTGCAGGAAGTTCCCTATATGCATTTCATAACAATTTTTACCAACTATGCACCCATTGGCTGAAAAACGAATTCTCCTGAATCCATATTTTCACTCAAAATCGGCACAGTTTTGAAAATTTAGATACATGTACACAATGTTTGAAAGTCTGTATCTTTTCATTCGAATTTGCTACATGTACAATGTATATGTCATTTAAAAGATCTACTTGTCTACTTTCCAACAAGTATAAGCTCATTGGTGTATCTTTCCTACATACAAAGTTATAGTCACTCAAAGAAGACTCGTTTTTTACCCGATTTTCACTTTGCACATGCTAAAAATAGGCTCACTGGACACCCTATATATATATATATATTAGGATATATATATAATATCCTACTGAAACAAGGAGAATGTCTATGCAGAATCTCCGAGGCAAAGCCAAGGATGCTCTGCCATGCACATTCTTCCAAGCTTCAGTTGGATATTGAAATGTATTCCACAAATGCAGGGAGTGGAGATTATTGACTTGATTCGCGTAGATTATAAGTAATCTCTGCTTGCTATAGGCTATAGTTTTGTCTATGGCAGTGGAGATTACTTAGTTAACTTAGTAAGAATCTCCACTAGCAAAACACTAGAAAGATAGACAAGGCATACAGGCAGAGTGGAATACATATATATATACTTCTAGATATCCATAGTTTTATTGCAAGGCAATTATGCCTCTAAATATTCTCTATTCTATTGTAGCAAAGGGTTTACTTTTTTAACAAGCCCAATGCCCCTATCAAGATCACTACCTATTAGGTCATTTGCATTGCCATTAGCAAAACAAAATTATAAATTTATAATACTTGAAAATCATATAAGAAGTCTTTTTAGAACAGAATACAGAATTATGTTTAAATTTTGAGTACAAGATTGCTGGCCTAATACTAATGCTTAAGTAGGACGGAATACATAAATTTTCTGGGAATTTTTGTAGGCCAGTTTTTGACGAAGTAAGTAGCGAAATAGAGATATTTTTCGAGGCATAACTTCAAGTACTCCTAGCAGAGGCTTTGTTGACAATTAGCTATCAAGGACAACTTAAGTTGTCCTTGTTAGCTATCTGCACGCAAAAGATACGTTTTGACCATAGACTGAACATAACTTTTCCTTTTTCAGAAATTTTTAGGATTTTGCACTTTCCCTTTTGGTATATTTCATTCATTTTATTCATTTGAAAATTATTTTTTGGCAATTTGCATAGATATCTGTTTTTTGTTTTACTTTTGTTTAAAAGACAACGAATGTCGAGGATATTTTTTCACGCGTTCAAAATATCAAATTATCTCTTAGGTGGACCCAGATTGCAGCCACCGTCGTAGCGACTAAGAAAGAAATTAGTATTAATTAATATAAAATCATTGAAGCAGCTACTGCTTTCATCGTTCTGAAAAATAAGAAGCTCAATAGCTCAATATCACAATAGTTCAGTCTAGGTTAAAGAAAGGCGGCAGTGGCGTAGCTAGGGGGGATACGGGGGTATATCCCCCAAGCGCCAGAAAATTGTGGGAGAGTTGAAAGGGGGGGAGTATTACCATTAAAATACAGTCAAATTTATTCTCTTCCATAGCTACTTTTTGAATTGTTCGTTCAATTTTTTTCATTTATCTCCCCATCGAAATTTCTTGCTACGCCACTGAAAGAAGGTTTTGTTGATTGTTATTGACTATAGCATCTTGACTATAAAAAATCGCATCCTGAAATTTGATATAGGATGCGATTTTGCATCCAGATTTTTTTTAATTTTTCACAATTAAAGATGTCTAAAATAATACTTAAAAAAATTTCATAACAAACCCTGAAATCACATCCTAAAATTAAGAACATGATGCAATTTTGCATTGTGTGCCTAGCAAAAAAATAAACCTAGTATTTACTTATATTATATTTTTAGCATTGGCATTGTATTTAAAATCTTCATTTCTATTGTTGCAAGTAAATATTTTACAATTTTTTAATTACAGTTTGAGTTTTTGAATTAAATATTATTATAGCTATATTTCTCTCTGTCGTGTCTCTCGTAACGCAAGAAGAGTTATCTACTCGTTTATTAAAGATTCGAAGTTCGCGCTCAAGAGGGGTTCCTCTTTTTACTTCACAATAAAACGCATGCCGCGCAAAAGAAAGGGACAGACAGACTACGCTAATGTCATAGAGGGTTGGAGCATAGACAGTTTGTTGCTTCGGCACCACATCCCCCCGTCACCAACGAGCGGACAGGCGATCAGGAGGGACACCCTTGTTGTTCCTCTCGCTTCTTCTTGGCTGCGGGTCAGTCACCTCAGGTCGAGCCACTTGAGGTCGTTCCTCGGCTGTTGGCTCGGCTGGGTCGCTTGTCGGTGTCTCCAGAAACTCAGACTCCGGGCCACCGTCGTCAGCCTCGGCCCCGGCCGCGGCTGTCAGAAGCCGCAACTGATCCCGGTGCGCCAAGACGGGCCGGTCCGCCTCGGTCCGGGTGATGATCGCCGTGTTGTGGCCGGCCTGCACCACGAACCGGGCGAGCTCCTTTGGAGCGCCTTGACGAGCCTGGTAGGCGACCGGAGCATCCGTCTCAAAAGTCAGCGTCAGCGGGCTCCTCAGCTGACGACCCATCAGCGCCGAGGGGCTGCCCCGGCCGTCGCTCCGTGGAGTCGCTCTGTAGTTCAGCAGCAGCTTGGCTAAATACGCTTCAAATGATCCTTGATGAGCCGCGAATGCCTTGAGTCCTCGCTTGACGGTCTGCACCATCCGTTCCGCACAGCCGTTGGACTGCGGATGGTACGGCGGTGTGAATAGCTGGGTGCAGCCGATCCGCTTGAGCCAACCGTGGAGCTCCTGGTCATGAAATTCCGGCGCATTGTCAGACACCAGCGTCTGCGGCACGCCTTGCCTAGAGAAGATCGCCCGCAGCACCCGGATCACCGTTCTTGCGCTCTTGTCGGCCACATGCACAGCTTCTGGCCAGCCAGAGAAAGCGTCAACCAGCACCAGGATCAGGCCGACCCCGGGCACGTGCGCATGGTCCATGTGCACCCGCTTCCAAGGAGTCTGCTCAGCAGGCCAGGTGTGCAGAGTGCGGGCTGGCTGCGGCCGAATGCTAGTACAGGTCGAGCACTGCTTCACGTACCTCTCAACATCGTCGCAATAACCTGGCCACCACGCCTCACGTTTGAGTCGGTTCCGGGTTGTCAGAGCTCCGCTGTGAGTTACCCCATGAGCCGCCTGCAGGATCTTGCTGCGGACAGTGGCTGGCGGAACCAGCAAGTCGCCGAGGCATACGATGCCGTTCTCAATCGTCAGCTGATGTCTCACCGCCTTGTACGGTCGCTCCGCAGCCGAACAGTTGGACCATACGTTCCGTTGGATCCGCCGCTTGATCTTGGTGAGCACCGGGTCGCTTTCCGTGTCCCGGCGGATCTCGTCCAGCTGCAGCAAGTCAGTCTCGGTCCAGTGAATGAAGCCGTCATCGCCACTAGAGTGCTCGCTGTCGTCGTTCTCGAAGGTCATCCTTGACAGGGCGTCCACGTGCGGGATGCAGCTGCCCTTGACGTAGGCGATGTCGAAGTCGAACGCAGCCAGCTGGATCGCCCACCGCATGATCCGCGCTGAAGTCACCTTGGGCAGCTCCCGGCTCGGTCCGAAGATAAATTCGAGTGGCTGGTGATCGCATTGGAGCAGAAATTTCTTACCCAGCAGAAAATGCTTTGCCCGCTGAGTCGCCCAGACAACCGCCAGGGCCTCCCGCTCGATGTTGGAGTAGTTGCGCTCAGCGGGTGTGAGGCGCCTGGACAGGTACAGCACCGGATGGCCGTCCTGGGTGAGGATGCCCGACACTGCGAACTCACTGGCGTCTGTCGTCAGAGTCGTTGTCTTCCTGGGGTCGAAGATGCGAATCACCGGGTACACTGCCAAAGCGCGCTTGAGGTCCTCAAAAGATTTCTGCTGCTCCGAGCCCCACACGAAGCAGGTTTTCTGGCTCCTCAGTGCAGTCAAAGGCTCAATCTTTTCCGAGTAGGCCTCGATGTAGCGCGCATAGTAGTTGGTGAGGCCCAGGAATGACTCCAGCTCTTTCTTTGTGCTCGGCGGCTTGACTTTCTGGATCTTTTCCACAAGCTTCTTGTCAGGTCGAACTCCGTCTGCGGAGATGCGATACCCGAGGAAGGAGATTTCGGTGCTTCTAAAAACGCACTTCTCGGGGTTAATCTCCATGCCGGCGTTCTTCAGCTTGCTTAACAGTCGGACAACCTTGGCGTCCAGCTCGGCTTCCGACGGAGCGCCCACGCAGATGTCGTCCTGGTAGATCACCATGTTGGAGACCGCGTCGCCGATGGTGGCCTCCATGGCTGCCTGGAACTGGGCGCTGGCCGTCTTGACTCCGTAGGGCATCCGCGTCCACCGCAGCAGGCCAATCGGCGTGTTGATGGTGAGCACCTCTCTGGCGCTGTCGTCCAGCTCGATCTGGTTGTAGGCATTCGTCAAGTCGACGGTGGCGAAGTGGGTCATGCCGGCCAGGGCGCAGAAGGCGGACTCGATGTTGGGCAGTGGGTAGGAGTCGGCACAGATCTTCGGGTTGACACCCACCTTGTAGTCCGAGCAGATGCGGAGGTCGCCGTTCGGCTTTCGCACCACGACGATCGGCGACGCCCAGCGGCTGCCGCCGGACGGCACGGGCTCCAGAATCCCACTCTGCACCATCTTCCGCAGCTTCTCAATCACCAGCGGCTTCATGTGGATCGGCACCTGACGCGCCTCAAAATAGCTCGGCTGCGCATTCCCCTTCAGTAAGATCCGGGCTTTGAAGCCCCGCAGCTTGCCCAGCAACGGGGCAGTCTCTGTATGGCTGATGGAGACTCCCTCCAGCTTGAAGTCTAAGGCGTCGGTACCCAGTAGTCCATGATTCTTCTCGCACGCTGTCACAGTGAACTCAACGCAGGCAACTCTGTTGCTGAGCTCCACCACAGAGTTGAAGCAGCCCAGGGTCTTGATGACGGAGCCGTCGAACTGGCGAAGCTGCCTGGGACACCGCTTCAGCCGAGGTTCTCCCAAGGCTTTCCAGAAGTTCTTGGGGATGATGCTGGTGTCGGACCCGGAATCCAGCTGCATCGCCAGCAGCTTTCCGTCGAGCTTCACATTCTTGATACTGCTCGCCTTTACTTTGTTCGTGCTGCTGACAGTGAAGACTGGGTCGCCTTCCGGTTCCTCGGCCTCGAGTTTGTGTGCCGCCTTGCTTTGGGAGCTGCTTCTGCACACTGCGGCAAAGTGGTTGCGGCGTCCGCATTTTGCACAGGTCTTGCCCCAGGCTGGGCATCAGCCGCTCTGATGCCTTTGGCCGCAGAACCTACACTGCTTGTCGGCACTCCGGTTCTTGTCCACACTGGCAATGGCTGCTGCGGCTGGCTGTTCGGCTGAGTTGCCGGCTGCAGTCTGCTTGAGCTGCTCAGAGCTGCTGTACTGCTGAATGAGCTCCAGCTGCTGAACGTAGCCGACGCAGTCATCCAGATTCACAGCTGCCGAGGCGCTCTGGATGAACTCGAGAGTCTTGGCCCGGTGCTGCCCATTCTGCAGACCGCTGATCAGCATCGTCTGGATGAGCTCGTCCTCTGCGGTCTGATGGCAGTCCTCGGCATTCAGCTTGCTGAACTCGCAGTACCGGGCGGCATCCCGGAGGCGCTGAGCGAACAGCTGAATCGATTCGCCGGACTCTTGCCGCAGAGCCATGAACTTGGAACGCTCAGCGATGATCAGCTTCTTCTTCGGCGCCACCTTCTCCAGGATCAGCGCGCTGATATCTGCAAAGTCCATCTTCTCCAGCTCATTGGGCTGCGCCATCACCGAGACTCTGCGGACCGCATCAACTCCAGCTCTGGACAGGAAGAGGTCGGTGATCTGGCGTTCTTCATCGGAGTCCTTCAGTTTTTTGTTGCGACTGAGTGCCGCGAAACTTCGGAGCCACGCCTCAGTCATGGCCGGATCGTTGAGTGGCAAGTCACTTGCTTGCGACGCCATTGTCGTGTCTCTCGTAACGCAAGAAGAGTTATCTACTCGTTTATTAAAGATTCGAAGTTCGCGCTCAAGAGGGGTTCCTCTTTTTACTTCACAATAAAACGCATGCCGCGCAAAAGAAAGGGACAGACAGACTACGCTAATGTCATAGAGGGTTGGAGCATAGACAGTTTGTTGCTTCGGCACCACACTCTCCTAGAGCTTTAGCCAAGTAAACTATACTGGAATAATATATAATTTTGGTCAAGATAGGGATTGCTTTTTGTATTTTTAAGGTATCTAGCTAGAAGTATGTTAGTATATCAAAGCAATTTTATTTCCCTATTTAGGTTAGCATATTTTATAATGACAAATCAGTTGGGAAGTGCAGACCTAATGCAAGTAAAAGGGATATGTTCCCCTTTTATTTATTTATCTATTCATTTAGAAAAAATACTTTTTCTATTACTAATTTACTATTACTGTAACTATTTTTTTAATATAATAACTGTGCTCATTGGAAAATTCCAAAATATAGTATTAATAAGCTTTTGGAATCTATTCTCTTTTGTTCAAAGTAGTTATTTATAATAAACTTCTATAATATTTTTTCCCTTTAATATACTATTCACAAGCAACTTATAGAATTACTCAATAGTGCAAAAAGTTACATAATTAAGTCATTATTGGACAAAATAACTATTATGTGACAAATGATAATCATGATACAATAGCAATTTACTTACATATGTAACTATCAGAAATAGCTAGGTAATTCCCAAGGAATCTAGAAATTTTATTTCATATATGCACAACTTGGAAAATGTAATAGCTAATGTGACTTACATTTGAAAATGTTCAAAGGAGCAACAAAAGGGTCCCACTGGCCATCTCTTAGTTTTATCCAACTTTTCACAAGATACTTCATATAAATTGCATCATTTATCCCCAAGTTTTTTACTTTCCTCCCCAATTTCAATCAATTTTGTAATTCAACTCCCTAATTTTGACCAATTTTGCTACTTACATTGCCAATTTTCCTACTTATCTTGGTCAGCTGCCAGATTGGTTGGCTGGATTGGCTGACTTGGCCAACTGATATGAGTGTATGTTTTAATATGCAAAAATGTTTTAGTTATATAGTTATGGAAAATAATAAAGCTTAAATGGCTCATTAATTTGAGCTATCTGATCCACCAAATTTTTTATACTAATAGCTTTTCATTTGATTAAAAAACAAATTGAAAATTAAAGCTAGTAAAGCTTTATATCATGATTTTTTATATGAAAATTACATTGTAAAGGCACATAGGAAGGTTATAAGTAGCAACAAGGATATGTATGGGGTATAAGGAGTAAGGCACAATATAAAAATAGCAACTTGAGAGCTGTTTATAATATATTAAATGATATTTAATAAATAAACATTAGTTAATTATCTTTATTTAATCAGCTCTAACCCAATATTCAATAGAAAATTGTTTAAATTGTTTTATAATATTGACTTCAACTCAAATTGAGAAGTATTTTATTATATATCAATAAATTTATATTACCTGATGGTTAATAACATCTTAGTAATAAAAATCTGTCATGTTTTTGGATTATCTTTTATGAACAGTTAAATGTATGTTTAACTGTTTAATTTGTAAGTAATTATAATGTAGATATTAGTTATAGTTATAATGTAGAAGTGCTGATAGTTTTTTTGGTAAAGTTTATATTTTCTTATCTGATTTAGAAATATTGCAGATTAACAAATGTCTCAAAATTTGGATGCTGTCAAAGCCTCATCTGAAGCCAACTCTACTATACCTGAGTTAATGGACGCCAAGTCCTCAGAGAATCAGGAGGCGCTGTCGTCTTTGATTGCAAATAAAAGCCAACTAGGAAAGCAAAACATTGATAAGCAGACTCTACAGGACGGAAATAATAGACAGTGTGGCAACTTGTTCAAACTGCTTACTAATAGCCACAATAATGACTCAACCTCTGTTGAATCAGTTGGCGATTCCGCTTTACGAGTAGAAGTCTCTGAATCTGCCATACACGCTTGCTCAGTTTGCTCTGTTAGGCTGAGCACAGCTCACCGACTTCGCCTTCACCAGGCTAGACACTCGCCCGGTTTGTTAAAGTGCGTTTACTGCGACAAACACGTTGGCTATCTGCGCAATATGCGCCAACATTTGCGCTCTTTGCACAAAGTTGATATTCGGGTGTGCGGCTTGTGCAAAAAGAAATTCTCTTGGCACGATGAAGCGTTAGGTAAGTTTTTCGAACTCTGTGTGTGACTCAGTGAAAGATCTGAGATCGATTTTTAACGCTCTATCGCTCACGCCGCATTCTGATTGCGACGCAGATCACGACTGTCCAGACGAGCAGCCGGAGGCGCGGCACTACTTGGTGCTGTCTCTGGACGATCGCGACCGGCCCAATAGGCGTAGCGGCGCCAGCGTCAAGCCCAAGCAGTCCAACGAGCCAAACGGCGCTTCGCAACGCCCAAGAAGACAGTTAAAACGGCCGGCGCCATCTTCGCCGACTTCCACATCGTCGCAACTATCTTTAGACGACGATAACGACAGTTGCGACGGATCGTCGACTGCGTCTTCTTATCGGCCAGGTCGGTCTTCGGCTAAGCGTGCGCGTCGGTTGGTATCGGCGCCGGCCTCCGACCAGGAGAATTTCCCTTCGTCATTGCCTGCGTCGCCAGCCTCGGCCAGCAGCTCTAGTCGCCAGCAGTCATTGAAGCCTCCACGTTCGGAGCTACGTCGAAAAGCTGTTGCCGCCGCTGCGGCCTCTGCCGCCGCCGTCTGGACGCCGCCGACACCAGTGCTGGTGCAGTCCGCCGCTGATGTTGTGGCGCCGTTTCTCAACGGGCCCGACCGATTCCGGCATCCGTTCGCCCTGCCCTGGGAGCCTGTCGGCGGGCCGGACGGTGTTGAAGGTCGTCGGAAACGCTGGCTAGGCGACGTCTTCGATCTCAGCAGCAACGGTTCCGTTGCTGACTGCGGCGCCATCGGCCAGCCAGTTCGATCCGAGGGCCGCGTGCTGGCTATTCGCCGCCGAATTGACGGCATTGACGAGCCGCTAGAGGAGGCGCTAGTGTCCTGGGCCTGGCGCCCCGACTCAGATGAAGTGGCGGCTGTGGAGTAACGAAATCTTTCTAATTAATGGTGCAGTTGGTTAGTGCTTGTGTTGGGCCGCTGTTTGTAATTTCTGATTAAATTTGTATGAATCAGGATTAGAACTTAGTTAGTGGGTGTCATTTTGCTTTCCCAAAATTTCTTTTTTTTCCGGTGATTTCAATTTCCCAAAACTTCTCTTTCCTGCAATGTCACTTTCCCAAAATTTCTCTGTCCGTTGATTTCACTTTCCCAGAACTTCTCTTTCCGGTGATTTCACTTTCCCAAAACTTCTCTTTCCGGTAATTTCAATTTCCCTAAACTTCTCTTTCCTGCAATGTCACTTTCCTAAAACTTCTCTTTCCGGTAATTTCACTTTCCCAAAATTTCTCTGTCCGGTAATTTCACTTTCCCAAAAATTATCTTTTCTGAAAATGTTTGGATATTTTTGGTGTCTATGATTATAGCAAAATTGTGAAAAATGTTGTATGTTATACTTGTCTTGAACAGTAGCAAAAAGCGGTTATTTTTATAAATAAAGAGCTTATTCCTTGTATCGGTGCCATGAATTTTATGCGCGCAATTTTTTTTTGTAATTCTTGCATTTGTCAATAGCATGCAATCGGCACGGCTTGTTGCCATTGATGCGGCTCAATAGTTTTATATGTTTTTTATTTGTACTGGCGCATTTGAAGCATTATAGTGCGTTTTCCCCTCTTTTTGCTTTTTTTTCAAGTGCTTGCTTATTGAATTTGTCTTTGATACCACAGTAATAATGAATGTGCGTTGCTTTCCAGTCTGTTCTTTGATAAATGTATTAGTAACTTACCCCGTGTGTTGTTACCAGGTTAACTAAATACATTTACCTAGTGCAATTAAATTTAAAATGGAAATTTCTAAATTTTATTCCAATGGCGTTAGTTTTCTAGACTGTTTTTACAACAGAAAAGTCCGATAGGATTATTAAAATGTTAAGGAATAGGAAATCCTTCAACCATTAAAAAAGTTGCTTTGAACCCGAGCTCCTTGGTCAATTAGAATTCCCCAGGGCGGTTCTCTCGGGACAGTCATTTCGAGTTTTCAGACAGGGCAGTCCTTGAGAGTGTTCAGACAGGGCAGTCGTTGAGAGTGTTCAGACAGGGCAGTCCTTGAGGGTGTTCAGACAGGGCAGTCCTTGAGGGTGTTCAGACAGGGCAGTCCTTGAGGGTGTTCAGACAGGGCAGTCCTTGAGAGTGTTCAGACAGGGCAGTCGTTGAGGGTGTTCAGACAGGGCAGTCCTTGAGGGTGTTCAGACAGGGCAGTCCTTGAGGGTGTTCAGACAGGGCAGTCCTTGAGGGTGTTCAGACAGGGCAGTCCTTGAGGGTGTTCAGACAGGGCAGTCCTTGAGAGTGTTCAGACAGGGCAGTCGTTGAGGGTGTTCAGACAGGGCAGTCCTTGAGAGTGTTCAGACAGGGCAGTCGTTGAGGGTGTTCAGACAGGGCAGTCCTTGAGGGTGTTCAGACAGGGCAGTCCTTGAGGGTGTTCAGACAGGGCAGTCCTTGAGAGTGTTCAGACAGGGCAGTCCTTGAGAGTGTTCAGACAGGGCAGTCGTTGAGGGTGTTCAGACAGGGCAGTCCTTGAGGGTGTTCAGACAGGGCAGTCCTTGAGGGTGTTCAGACAGGGCAGTCCTTGAGGGTGTTCAGACAGGGCAGTCCTTGAGAGTGTTCAGACAGGGCAGTCGTTGAGGGTGTTCAGACAGGGCAGTCCTTGAGGGTGTTCAGACAGGGCAGTCCTTGAGGGTGTTCAGACAGGGCAGTCCTTGAGGGTGTTCAGACAGGGCAGTCCTTGAGGGTGTTCAGACAGGGCAGTCCTTGAGAGTGTTCAGACAGGGCAGTCGTTGAGGGTGTTCAGACAGGGCAGTCCTTGAGGGTGTTCAGACAGGGCAGTCCTTGAGGGTGTTCAGACAGGGCAGTCCTTGAGGGTGTTCAGACAGGGCAGTCCTTGAGGGTGTTCAGACAGGGCAGTCGTTGAGGGTGTTCAGACAGGGCAGTCGTTGAGGGTGTTCAGACAGGGCAGTCCTTGAGGGTGTTCAGACAGGGCAGTCCTTGAGAGTGTTCAGACAGGACATTCCTTAAAGATGTTCTCCAGCGATCCCGATCTTAAATACTTCCGGATTTTTATAAAGAAGATCTTTCTATCGGAAGTTCTTAACGAAATATAAATTATCGTTATAATGTTGAAAGCTATGTTTTAACCGATTTTAAAGTACATGATCAATCGAGCCGATTCCATTGCGAAATTGCACTATTCCAGTCCTGCAGCCTGGATGGCCTTCTCTTATCAGCAGCCGGCAGGCTACGCTGCCCAGCAGCCGCCTAGCAACATGCTCAACCAGCAGCAGCTGTGGGATATTTTCCAACGCATCGACAGGGACAGATCTGGCGCTATAAATAGCATCGAGCTTCAGAGCGCGCTTAGCAACGGTTCTTGGGCTCCGTTTAATCCTGAAACTGTCCGCCTTATGATGTGCATGTTCGATGTTAATCAGACTGGCGAAAAGGGTGAGCCTTGCATACTGCGATGCGTGGATTGTTAACGCTGTATTAACTATGGACTACGTCTGTTTACTATATTCATGAAAGCATCCATCCGTCTTTCTAGGCACAATCGATTTCAATGAATTCCAACAGTTGTGGCGTTACATCACTGACTGGCAGAACACTTTTCATCGCTACGATCGGGATAACAGCGGCAGCATAGACACTAGGGAGCTGTCCGTTGCCCTGACTAGCTTCGGCTATCGCTTGTCTGAGGGTTTCTGCAACCTGCTTGTGCGAAAGTTTGATAGACAGGTAATTTGGTAGGCTGGTTTTACTGTTGGTTAAAGCATCTAAGTGAGCGACGCATTTATGATGGCATAAGCATCCAAGTGAGCGGCCCATTTAGTGGCTTAAGCATCCAAGTGAGCGGCCCATTTAGTGGCTTAAGCATCCAAGTGAGCGGCCCATTTAGTGGCTTAAGCATCCAAGTGAGCGGCGCATTTATGATGGCATAAGCATCCAAGTGAGCGGCCCATTTAGTGGCTTAAGCATCCAACTGAGCGGCCCATTTAGTGGCTTAAGCATCCAAGTGAGCGGCCTATTTAGTGGCCTCAGCATCCAAGTGAGCGGCCCATTTAGTGGCCTCAGCATCCAAGTGAGCGGCCTATTTAGTGGCCTCAGCATCCAAGTGAGCGGCCCATTTAGTGGCCTCAGCATCCAAGTGAGCGGCCCATTGAGTGGCCTCAGCATCCAAGTGAGCGGCCCATTTAGTGGCTTAAGCATCCAAGTGAGCGGCCCATTTAGTGGCTTAAGCATCCAAGTGAGCGGCGCATTTAGTGGCTTAAGCATCCAAGTGAGCGGCGCATTTATGATGGCTTAAGCATCCAAGTGAGCGGCGCATTTATGATGGCTTAAGCATCCAAGTGAGCGGCCCATTTATGATGGCTTAAGCATCCAAGTGAGCGGTCCATTTATGATGGCTTAAGCATCCTAGTGAGCGGCCCATTTAGTTGCTTCAGCATCCAAGTGAGCGGCCCATTTATGATGGCTTAAGCATCCAAGTGAGCGGCCCATTTAGTTGCTTAAGCATCCAAGTGAGCGGCCCATTTATGATGGCTTAAGCATCCAAGTGAGCGGCGCATTTATGATGGCTTAAGCATCCAAGTGAGCGGCCCATTTAGTGGCTTAAGCATCCAAGTGAGCGGCCCATTTAGTGGCTTAAGCATCCAAGTGAGCGGCCCATTTAGTGGCTTAAGCATCCAAGTGAGCGGCGCATTTAGTGGCTTAAGCATCCAAGTGAGCGGCGCATTTATGATGGCTTAAGCATCCAAGTGAGCGGCGCATTTATGATGGCTTAAGCATCCAAGTGAGCGGCGCATTTATGATGGCTTAAGCATCCAAGTGAGCGGTCCATTTATGATGGCTTAAGCATCCAAGTGAGCGGCCCATTTAGTTGCTTAAGCATCCAAGTGAGCGGCCCATTTATGATGGCTTAAGCATCCAAGTGAGCGGTCCATTTATGATGGCTTAAGCATCCAAGTGAGCGGCGCATTTAGTTGCTTAAGCATCCAAGTGAGCGGCCCATTTATGATGGCTTAAGCATCCAAGTGAGCGGCCCATTTATGATGGCTTAAGCATCCAAGTGAGCGGCCCATTTAGTGGCCTCAGCATCCAAGTGAGCGGCCCATTTATGATGGCTTAAGCATCCAAGTGAGCGGCGCATTTATGATGGCTTAAGCATCCAAGTGAGCGGCGCATTTATGATGGCTTAAGCATCCAAGTGAGCGGCCCATTTAGTGGCCTCAGCATCCAAGTGAGCGGCCCATTTATGATGGCTTAAGCATCCAAGTGAGCGGCGCATTTAGTGGCTTGAGCATCCAAGTGAGCGGCGCATTTATGATGGCTTAAGCATCCAAGTGAGCGGCGCATTTATGATGGCTTAAGCATCCAAGTGAGCGGCCCATTTATGATGGCTTAAGCATCCAAGTGAGCGGCCCATTTAGTGGCCTCAGCATCCAAGTGAGCGGCTTATTTATGATGGCTTAAGCATCCAAGTGAGCGGCGCATTTATGATGGCTTAAGCATCCAAGTGAGCGGTCCATTTATGATGGCTTAAGCATCCAAGTGAGCGGCCCATTTAGTGGCCTCAGCATCCAAGTGAGCGGCCCATTTATGATGGCTTAAGCATCCAAGTGAGCGGCGCATTTATGATGGCTTAAGCATCCAAGTGAGCGGCGCATTTATGATGGCTTAAGCATCCAAGTGAGCGGCCCATTTATGATGGCTTAAGCATCCAAGTGAGCGGCGCATTTATGATGGCTTAAGCATCCAAGTGAGCGGCGCATTTATGATGGCTTAAGCATCCAAGTGAGCGGCGCATTTATGATGGCTTAAGCATCCAAGTGAGCGGCCCATTTAGTGGCCTCAGCATCCAAGTGAGCGGCCCATTTAGTTGCTTAAGCATCCAAGTGAGCGGCCCATTTATGATGGCTTAAGCATCCAAGTGAGCGGCGCATTTATGATGGCTTAAGCATCCAAGTGAGCGGCGCATTTATGATGGCTTAAGCATCCAAGTGAGCGGCGCATTTATGATGGCTTAAGCATCCTAGTGAGCGGCGCATTTATGATGGCTTAAGCATCCAAGTGAGCGGCGCATTTATGATGGCTTAAGCATCCAAGTGAGCGGCCCATTTAGTTGCTTAAGCATCCAAGTGAGCGGCGCATTTATGATGGCTTAAGCATCCAAGTGAGCGGCCCATTTATGATGGCTTAAGCATCCAAGTGAGCGGCCCATTTAGTGGCTTAAGCATCCAAGTGAGCGGCGCATTTATGATGGCTTAAGCATCCAAGTGAGCGGCGCATTTATGATGGCTTAAGCATCCAAGTGAGCGGCGCATTTATGATGGCTTAAGCATCCAAGTGAGCGGCGCATTTATGATGGCTTAAGCATCCAAGTGAGCGGCGCATTTATGATGGCTTAAGCATCCAAGTGAGCGGCGCATTTATGATGGCTTAAGCATCCTAGTGAGCGGCGCATTTATGATGGCTTAAGCATCCAAGTGAGCGGCCCATTTATGATGGCTTAAGCATCCAAGTGAGCGGCGCATTTATGATGGCTTAAGCATGATGTAGTACTCACAGTTAACAACGCACCCGTCACCATCCGCAGGGCCGCGGCACAGTCCTATTTGACGACTTCATCCAGGCCTGCGTGATGCTGCAGACGCTCACGGCCAGCTTTGCCAAATACGATACGCAGCGCAACGGTTGGATGACCATAAGCTACGAGGCTTTCCTGTGCATGGTGTTTAACATAGCCATCAATAAGTAGGCAGGCATTGCAGTGCTATTTAATGCTAAATACACGACCCAGACTCTGTCAGCAGGCCTGTTTTATTCACATTAAAAAACTTTTTATGATTTATTTATTAGGCATTGCGCGGTCCACTTTATTTAGATTTTGCGCATGTTTTTTAATAGTTTCGATTAACCGCTATGTAAGAATCTCCAAACCATTGATAAGAATGAATAATAGATTTATGGATTGTACTATTCATTTAATCAACTGAGTTATATCAAAGAAACGCAAATTTTACTGCGCCTGTGATGCATTCATATACCCCAGTGTGTTTTATAATTAAATTTATGAAATTTCGTTTTCCAATACTGTTTTTTAAACTTCTACCAATTTTAAAAGCTGCTTTATAAACCAAAACTCAATACAACGATCAATACAAAAACCAATGGTATTCTTAACATTTACATTCGGTTTCGTATGTAACTTCTCTGGTTTTTTTATTTCAATTCTTTTTGCTTAGTTTTTTTAGCATAGCCACTGTAAGCTACACAGTCAGGGACACAATAAGCAGTGCAGCCAGCGGCTCACTCAGAGACACAATAAGCAGCACAGCCAGCGGCTCACTCAGAGACACACATAAGCAGCACAGCCAGCGGCTCACTCAGAGACACACATAAGCAGCACAGCCACCGGCTCACTCAGAGACACAATAAGCAGCACAGCCACCGGCTCACTCAGAGACACAATAAGCAGCACAGCCACCGGCTCACTCAGAGACACAATAAGCAGCACAGCCAGCGGCTCACTCAGGGACACAATAAGCAGCACAGCCACCGGCTCACTCAGGGGCACAATAAGTAGCACAGCCACCGGCTCACTCACAGACACACATAAGCAGCACAGCCACCGGCTCACTCAGAGACACACATAAGCAGCACAGCCACCGGCTCACTCAGAGACACAATAAGCAGCACAGCCACCGGCTCACTCAGAAACACATAAGCAGCACAGCCACCGGCTCACTCAGGGACACAATAAGCAGCACAGCCACCGGCTCACTCAGAAACACACATAAGCAGCACAGCCACCGGCTCACTCAGGGACACAATAAGCAGCACAGCCACCGGCTCACTCAGAGACACATAAGCAGCACAGCCACCGGCTCACTCAGAGACACAATAAGCAGCACAGCCAGCGGCTCACTCAGAGACACACAGGCAACATAGTTCAAGCGAATATCTCATCGTTATGCTTAGTCCAGTCACTATAGGTTATTCATCACTTCAGATGCTGCAAAGCTCGCTGAACAAACTCGGCGTCGCCGCTGTTCGCTTCGCCTCGCCGGCGCCTGCCACCGCGGCTTCACTGCAAGGGCGCTCGTCGCTGATGCTTCTGCCGTCGCAGTCAGCGCCGCGCCGACACGAGAGCAGCGACAAATCCGCCGCTGCCGCTTCCACCAGCTCCAGCGCCGCCCCCGTCCCGCACGACGCGCAGAAGTTCGGGCCCTATTCGCCATTCCGCGGCGCCTCCAGCAAGCAGGAATTCGCGCTGGCCCGCCTGGACGATCTGATGAACTGGGCGCGCAAGAGCTCGCTGTGGCCGCTGACATTCGGCCTGGCCTGCTGCGCCGTTGAAATGATGCACATGGCCGCGCCGCGCTACGACATGGACCGATTTGGCGTTGTGTTTCGCGCCTCGCCGCGTCAGGCCGACTGCATCCTGGTTGCCGGCACCGTCACTAACAAGATGGCGCCGGCGCTGCGCAAAGTCTACGACCAGATGCCCGATCCCAAGTGGGTGATCAGCATGGGCAGCTGCGCCAACGGCGGCGGCTATTATCACTACTCCTACAGCGTGGTGCGCGGCTGCGACCGCATCATCCCCGTCGACATCTACGTGCCCGGCTGTCCGCCCTCGGCCGAGGCCCTGCTGTACGGCGTGCTCCAGCTGCAGAAGAAGATCAAGCGAATCAAACGGGCTCAGATGTGGTACAGAAAGTGAAACAATTCTAACAAAATTATTATTTAAAAAAACTGGCACCGATTTAAACCTGATAAATTAGCAAGAATGCAGTGAGGTTTCTTCTGGGTGTACTTTTGTTTTCATCAAAATATAGATTTTATTTCGTTATGGAACTGCCCTCTCGTGCGACGCTGCAGCCGCCTCTAGAAATCCCGCTTAGCTAACGAAGTGAAAGCAGTGAAATAAATTTTCTTATAAAACAAATTTTTGTTCAAATGAGCTTTCATTTATTATGATGTTTGAGTCGTTTAGCTAAGTTTGCCTTGCAAAAAATACTTGTTTAAGATACTTCTTCTTAGTTACAGTTTTTTCTCTGTTACAAGATCCTCTATCGGTTTAATTAATTATTAATTAGCTTGCCCTGCCCCAGTTAGCATGCCTTGCTGTCTCATTAAATATACGGTTTATAGTGACGTCAGAACCGCTGCAAGCAGAGATTCGCCCAAAAGACAGACAATAACTGAAACTAATTTTTAATTCTAACAATTTTCACATATTAATCTCTAATTTGTTCATTGACTTCGTTTGTCATTTTGCCCGTATATCCAGAAATCAATTAACAAATACAATTTATTGTCCCTAGTTAGTGAGCAGTAGCTATCCGGTATCTGCCTAGCTACTCTAGATTAAACTCGGTCATGCTCTAACTACGGAACGTGTTTTTTGGGCTTATTTTGTGATATTTAAATTTAATTTTATGCTTATGGGCACCGAAATTGCATACACATGCAGTCACCAAGACACTTCCTAATAAACTAATGGTAGTTATGAGCCTCCCCTTCATCTCCCATGAATCAGCCTCTCCCCTTCATCTCCTTTAAATTAGCCTCTCCCCTTCATCTCCCATGAATCAGCCTCTCCCCTTCATCTCCTTTAAATTAGCCTCTCCCCTTCATCTCCCATGAATCAGCCTATCCCCTTCATCTCCCTTGAATTAGCCTCTCCCCTTCATCTCCTATGAATCAGCCTCTTCCCTTCATCTCATTTGAATCAGCCTCTCCCCTTCATCTCCTATGAATCAGCCTCTCCCCTTCATCTTCTATGAATCAGCCTCTCGCCTTTATCTCCTATGAATCAGCCTCTCCCCTTCATCTTCTATGAATCAGCCTCTTCCCTTCATCTCCTATGAATCAGCCTCTTCCCTTCATCTCCTATGAATCAGCCTCTCCCCTTCATCTCATTTGAATCAGCCTCTTCCCTTCATCTCCTTTGAATCAGCCTCTCCCCTTCATCTCCTATGAATCAGCCTCTTCCCTTCATCTCATTTGAATCAGCCTCTCCCCTTCATCTTCTATGAATCAGCCTCTCCCTTTCATCTTCTATGAATCAGCCTCTCGCCTTTATCTCCTATGAATCAGCCTCTCCCCTTCATCTTCTATGAATCAGCCTCTTCCCTTCATCTTCTATGAATCAGCCCCTTCCCTTCATCTCCTATGAATCAGCCTCTCCCCTTCATCTCCTTTGAATCAGCCTCTCCCCTTCATCTCATTTGAATCAGCCTCTCCCCTTCATCTTCTCTGAATCAGCCTCTCCCCTTCATCTCCCATGAATCAGCCTCTCCCCTTCATCTCCTTTAAATTAGCCTCTCCCCTTCATCTCCCATGAATCAGCCTCTTCCCTTCATCTCATTTGAATCAGCCTCTCCCCTTCATCTCCTATGAATCAGCCTCTCCCCTTCATCTTCTATGAATCAGCCTCTCGCCTTTATCTCCTATGAATCAGCCTCTCCCCTTCATCTTCTATGAATCAGCCTCTTCCCTTCATCTCCTATGAATCAGCCTCTTCCCTTCATCTCCTATGAATCAGCCTCTCCCTTTCATCTCATTTGAATCAGCCTCTTCCCTTCATCTCCTATGAATCAGCCTCTCCCCTTCATCTCATTTGAATCAGCCTCTCCCCTTCATCTCCTTTGAATCAGCCTCTCCCCTTCATCTCCTATGAATCAGCCTCTTCCCTTCATCTCATTTGAATCAGCCTCTCCCCTTCATCTTCTATGAATCAGCCTCTCCCTTTCATCTTCTATGAATCAGCCTCTCGCCTTTATCTCCTATGAATCAGCCTCTCCCCTTCATCTTCTATGAATCAGCCTCTTCCCTTCATCTTCTATGAATCAGCCCCTTCCCTTCATCTCCTATGAATCAGCCTCTCCCCTTCATCTCCTTTGAATCAGCCTCTCCCCTTCATCTTCTATGAATCAGCCTCTTCCCTTCATCTTCTCTGAATCAGCCTCTCCCTTTCATCTCTTATGAATCAGCCTCTTCCCTTTATCTCCTCTGAATCAGCCTCTTTCCTTCATCTCCTCTGAATCAGCCTCTTCCCTTCATCTCATTTGAATCAGCCTCTCCCCTTCATCTCCTTTAAATCAGCCTCTCCCCTTCATCTCCTTTGAATCAGCCTCTCCCCTTCATCTCATTTGAATCAGCCTCTTCCCTTCATCTCATTTGAATCAGCCTCTTCCCTTCATCTCCTTTAAATCAGCCTCTCCCCTTCATCTCCTTTGAATCAGCCTCTTCCCTTCATCTCATTTGAATCAGCCTCTCCCTTCATCTCATTTGAATCAGCCTCTCCCCTTCATCTCCTTTAAATCAGCCTCTCCCCTTCATCTCCTTTGAATCAGCCTCTCCCCTTCATCTCCTTTGAATCAGCCTCTCCCCTTCATCTCCTTTGAATCAGCCTCTTCCCTTCATCTCATTTGAATCAGCCTCTCCCCTTCATCTCCTTTAAATCAGCCTCTCCCCTTCATCTCCTTTGAATCAGCCTCTTCCCTTCATCTCATTTGAATCAGCCTCTCCCCTTCATCTCCTTTAAATCAGCCTCTCCCCTTCATCTCCTTTGAATCAGCCTCTCCCCTTCATCTCCTTTAAATCAGCCTCTCCCCTTCATCTCCTTTGAATCAGCCTCTCCCCTTCATCTCCTTTGAATCAGCCTCTCCCCTTCATCTCCTTTAAATCAGCCTCTCCCCTTCATCTCCTCTGAAGCGGCGTCTCCGCCCCCTTTTACTTTAAATGAGCCT
>CATNEM010000167.1:35000-47500 GCA_950096795.1 Macrostomum cliftonense
AAACGGCTCCATAGAGACGGCTTCCTATTAGCTATGCCCATCTATGTTCGCAGCGAGCACACAATGGGTAACTTGACCGCTCAGAGCTAGCAATTAATTGTCGATCCATTACCAAAATTAGTTCATCAACTGCTGCTGCGGTGCATTTTCCTAATTAGCCAATTAACGCTCAGTTATATTGGACTTCAGAAGCCTCCACAATAGGCCTATGAATTCAGAATGCAAAGCTTCAACTATGGTCACAGCAGCCATAGTCGACAGTTCCAGTGTTTGCTTTTAGTTGCCTAGCAACGGGATCACTTTGATTTATTGTCTCTGCGCCTAGATCTCTGCACCGTGAACTCTTCTCTACCAGTGCAAGGCCCACGCTGGTTGGCGGCCTCGCTGCCAATCCAAAAGCAAAACCGCTTTGAAAACAAGGAAGGTCAGAAAAATCCACATGACGTATTATAAAGTGAGCCGAAAGTTGCTGACAAAAGCTAAATAACAACAGCGATCACACTGCAAGCCATGATGGAGAAAGACGATCCAGACTCCGACTCCAGGCCGCCAGTCGGCCTGATGGCGCACCTGCCCATGTCGGACAAGCCGCGTCCGCTGCAATTGTTCGGCCTCGTCCTGTGTCTGGGCCTGCTGGGCTTCACTACCTATCAGATTGTGATCGCGGTGCAGGAATATCAGAACTCTCCAGCAGTGCTCACTGTCAGCAACGATGGCAAGGCCCAGTTTCCCGACCTGGTGTTCTGCAGCAACGTGCCATTGAGCTACACCAGTGCTAGCTACGGCCACGTGGAATTCCAAACTGAAATCACCGGCGTCTTAGCGTCGCTCCAGGGCGCACTGCTAAGCCCCAGCCTCCCACCGATTGGCAACTTGACAGGAAATTCGACGGCACCAGAGCATGCAGCCATGATTTCGCCAGTGATTCACACGCTGGGCCGGCCGCTTCTGAAGAGGCTATTCGGAATCTGGGCCGAG
Source organism: Macrostomum cliftonense (assembly GCA_950096795.1). Lineage (NCBI taxonomy): Eukaryota > Metazoa > Platyhelminthes > Macrostomidae > Macrostomum > Macrostomum cliftonense. The sequence continues at coordinate 35,979 of CATNEM010000167.1, forward strand.
ACGCTGCTGTTTAGCTGCAAACTGGCCGACGGCAGCGACTGCAGCAGCGCTGGTCACTTTGAACACGTGGACAGCGGCCAGTATCTCAACTGCTACAGATTTGTGCCGCGCTCGCCTATAACAGGGGCCACATTTGTCCTGTTCAGCGAGAGCCTCATCGGTTCGAGCGAGCTCGGCAATAAATTCGATGATGGCTTTCCGCTTTCGGCTATCAGTCTCAGCGGCGAGCCCGAGTTTGACAGGTCTTCTGGCTTGGCGCTTTACGTTAAACACCGAGGTGAATGGCTATTTTTAACTTTTCTGTGCTCTGGCCTCCTTCACGGCTATAGCAACTGAGTTAAATAAAAGCCCGTAAGCCACTACTTACAAAAAATAAATCTGGTGACCCTCTACAACATGCTCACTTTAAATTTACATTGCATGGTTCTGATGCAAACAAGATTATTTTAGTTTTCTATTTACATGAAAAGATGACTCTTAAAAAATGATCCACGACAATAAATGGCCGTTACCTACTGGCTCGTACATGCAATTATTAGAAACATGCGTATGAGCTATCCTGATCACTGAAAACTTCGCAGATCACTACCTGCACGACATCTACAAACTGATGGTTAGCAGCGGACAGAGCAGCCTGCTCACCTACACCGAGCATTTCGACAAATTCAAAAGCAAGTCACTCAACCTGTGTTCTGAAAGCGCCCACAAGGTCCGCTACCTCCTACTCAAACGAGTCGACAATCCTAACGGCAACCGTAGCAGTGCAGCAGCCGACTACGTCTACGAATGGCAAGAGTTCGAGGCCACCAAGTCTGACTGCGAGCTGCGGGCTCGCATGGATTATCTGCAGCAGAGGTGCAACTGTCGCGACCCCAATTTCCCAATGGACCAGCAGAGATACAGGCTGCCCGTCTGCATGAACGTAAGCAGTCCTGTGTACCCAAAAACCAGCCAGTGTTTCCAAGCGATTACCTACGCCAACGTGTCAACGCAGCACTGCCTCGAGCCGTGTAGCAGACGCTACTACGGGGTGAAAATGTCGGGAACAAAGTGGCCCTTGGAGACAAACCTGCAGGCTATGGTGCGCAATATGCTGCCGCAAAGGCTTGAGGAAGTCAACAGGACCTACGGAGTGGACATCAAGGGACTCGGCTACATCGTGTCACTGAACAACCAAATTGGCATTCCAAGCACCACTGTGGACGCAACTCAGCTTGGTCTCCTTTCTAAACTATCGGGAGTAATCGGCTCAAACTTTGTCAAGCTGCAGGTGCGCCAGGCGTCTGACAAGGTGCAGGCGTTGAAGGAAAACAATAAAGACACCTTGCTAGACTTGCTTGGCAACATCGGCGGCCTCATGGGACTCTACCTCGGTTGGAGCATGGTCAGCCTCATCGACCTTCTGGAGTTCGTGCATCTGCTTGTGAGGTTCGCCCGACTGCGACTGGCTGCTAAGCGAGAGCGGCGCAACACGCAGGCAAGCAGAAACTCTTTGGAGGCTGCAGTGCAGCGGACCGAACAGATGGATCTGCGAGAGTGTTGGTGACTTTAACTTGAGACTGTAAAAGCTAGATAAAATCACCATAAAATGAGTTTTAAAGAATATTCTTGTTCTGTGGGTTGATTTAATTGCTTGTGAATTTGCACTTTCCTTTAATCACGCGCGACACCTCTCGAGATATATTTTGATACAATAAGTTTCAACGCTTCAATCAGATTATCAGGCTCTCATTGTTTTGTTTTTTGAATTGTCGTATAATAAACCTGATAATTTGGTCTGTGCCCATGACAATTCGCATAATTCTGCAGCAAGAACAAGTTTTTGCACTTATTTTATGCCCTTTCAGAATTTTTGAAAATCGTGCCGGACAGGAGGGTTTGCGAGCTGATTTTTTGCCGCAGAAGACACACAACTCTAATCGCGAAGAATTTCGTGCGCCCCGATCGCGTATAGCCAAGCCAATTTTGACAACTCCATTAGCTAAATTCCATCACTGTAGTCAGAACTATCAAACGCTTAATCTGAATCATGCTGGACTTTGAGCTGAGCAGGCGTTACAGCCATAAAGTACCAGATTGATTGACAGTGAAAGCTAGTTTGCTTGATTAACATTATTTGCTTGAGGCGGAGGTAACATGACGGCAGCCGTGCAGCAGACAAAAGAAAGCAATACTAGGCAAGCAATCGTAATGATTACATAATTTTTTATGGCATACGCAGTGCCCCAGGCTTTATGCTCATCACTATCCTATGGCAGACAGTGGGAGTCCAGATTACTGCTGTTTGCTGTCGGTTGCCAATGCTGATCTCATAATTTTTCGCCGATATTTTGGCCCCTGCAAGCCAATGCAAGTTGATCCTGCAGGATGGGAAAAAACAGAGCGCTTGTTTGCTTACGGCAGCCAATCAGGCAGGGTATCAAGCTGCTGCAAACAGGTTTACCTACCAAATACCTCTGAATGCTTTCGTTTAAAGCCAGCTACTGACGCCACTGAACTATTTGTTCACACTAAATACTTCGTAGCATCGGTGGTCACTCAGCTCAATGCAAGCCATGATGGAGAAAGACGATCCAGACTCCGACTCCAGGCCACCAGTCGGCCTGATGGCGCACCTGCCTATGTCGGACAAGCCGCGTCTGCTGCAATCGTTCGGCCTAGTACTGTGTCTCGGCCTGCTGGGCTTCACTACCTATCAGATTGTTATCGCGGTGGAGGAATATCAGAACTCTTTAGCAGTGCTCACTGTCAGCAACGAGGGCAAGGCACAATTTCCCGACCTGGTGTTCTGCAGCAACGTGCCGCTAAGCTACACCAGTGCTGTCAATAACTATGAAAGCTTTCAGCCCATGCTGAACCTATTCAAGGAGTCACTTCAAAAGCTTGAAACTACAGTACCTTCAGCCGCGCCTTGGAACACATCAGTAGCCTCTCTCCTAAAAGGCTCGGTGGATAACACCACAGTACCTTTGCTGACAACGCTTATGAACACATCGATAGGATCGCTCCTAGAAGGCTCGGTAGCTAACGCCACAGTACCTCCCTTAACGACGCTTTTGAACACATCGATAGGGTCCCTCTTGGGAGGCTCGGTAGCTAACGCCACATTACCTCCCTTAACGACGCTTTTGAACACATCGATAGGGTCTCTCCTGGGAGGCTCGGTAGCTAACGCCACAGTACCTCCCTTAACGACGCTTTTGAACACATCGTTAGGGTCTCTCCTGGAAGGCTCGGTAGCTAACGCCACAGTACCTCCCTTAACGACGCTTTTGAACATATCGACCGCCGCATCGCCAGGAAATTTGGTCGATAGTTCAAAAATACAGTCGAATACTTTTCTAACCATGCTGCATACATTGGGTCGTCAAGTCATTAAGAAGACATTCGGCATCTGGATGGAGACGCTATTTTTTTCCTGCTATCTACCGGATGATAAAAAGTGCAGCAGCGCTGGCCACTTTGAACACGTGGACAGCGGCCAGTATCTCAACTGCTACAGATTTGTGCCCCACGCTCCGGTCACAAGCGCAACCTTCATCCTGTTCAGCGAGAGCCTCATCGGTTCGAGTGAACTCAGCAACATACTTCAGAAAGATTTCCTGCTATCGGCTGTCAGTCTCAATGGCCAGCCAGAGTATGACAAGTCATCTGGTGTGGCGCTTTACGTAAAGCACCGCGGTAAGCGCAAAGATTTCACCATCACATTCGTTCAGGTATAATTTTCGCTTGTAACTGTACGCATGAACACGAAGCCATGCAGAAGTGAAGTCGACCTTGAGAAAAAGCATTTTGTGCTCTGTATCTTTCCTTTAGCCGTTCTTTTGTGGACGCTAATTTCCTAAATACTGGGTACGACGCAAGTTATCCCGGAGTTTCCCACCATCAAGTTTTCTTTACATTTGACAGTCGCTACAACCATTCTATACCAGAACGAATCGGTATGCGACTTCAGCTTGATGCAATTCATTTTTATCCATTATTCTACTTCGCAGATCACTACCTGCACGACATCTACAAAGTGATGGTTAGCAGCGGACAGAGCAGCCTGCTCACCTACACCGAGCATTTCGACAAATTCAAAAGCAAGTCACTCAACCTGTGTTCTGAAAGCGCCCACAAGGTCCGCTACCTCCTACTCAAACGAGTCGACAATCCTAACGGCAACCGTAGCAGTGCAGCAGCCGACTACGTCTACGAATGGCAAGAGTTCGAGGCCACCAAGTCTGACTGCGAGCTGCGGGCTCGCATGGATTATCTGCAGCAGAGGTGCAACTGTCGCGACCCCAATTTCCCAATGGACCAGCAGAGATACAGGCTGCCCGTCTGCATGAACGTAAGCAGTCCTGTGTACCCAAAAACCAGCCAGTGTTTCCAAGCGATTACCTACGCCAACGTGTCAACGCAGCACTGCCTCGAGCCGTGTAGCAGACGCTACTACGGGGTGAAAATGTCGGGAACAAAGTGGCCCTTGGAGACAAACCTGCAGGCTATGGTGCGCAATATGCTGCCGCAAAGGCTTGAGGAAGTCAACAGGACCTACGGAGTGGACATCAAGGGACTCGGCTACATAGTGTCACTGAACAACCAAATTGGCATTCCAAGCACCACTGTGGACGCAACTCAGCTTGGTCTCCTTTCTAAACTATCGGGAGTAATCGGCTCAAACTTTGTCAAGCTGCAGGTGCTCCAGGTGTCTGACAAGGTGCAGGCGTTGAAGGAAAACGATAAAGACACCTTGCTAGACTTGCTTGGCAACATCGGCGGCCTCGTGGGACTCTACCTCGGTTGGAGTATGGTCAGCCTCATCGACCTTCTGGAGTTCGTGCATCTGCTTGTGAGGTTCGCCCGACTGCGACTGGCCGCCTCGTCAGTTGCTAAGCGAGAGCGGCGCAACACGCAGGCAAGCAGAAACTCTTTGGAGGCTGCAGTGCAGCGGACCGAACAGATGGATCTGCGAGAGTGTTGGTGACTTTAACTACTAGGGTACCATCGCGAATATTTGATTGGAGTGGCTTCATGGCAACCAACTAATTGGAAAAAAAATTAACATAAGATAGCAGTAATTGTGTTTAAGGGCACTAGTAACACAAGTGTGCTTTTTATCATATCGTATCAAGTGAACTGTAATGACTTGCATGATTCTCTTGCAAAAGCCAATTTGGTTAGGCCAGGTGTGTTCATGCAATACGCGCACAATGAAAAAACATGACGGCATGGCGTAAGGCCTGCTTTGTGGTCGAATGTTTTCAAGAAAATTTTGCGTGAAACTCGCGTATTTTAATAATGTAAAATTTTTCTGAAAGAAAATTAAATTTTTTTTAAATTTTTTAATTCTACCTTAGCCTCTGTGCACACCAATATTGGAATTATTCTCTATTCTCTAACCAGCTATATGTAAAGTGTTTTCAATCAAGATATTTTCGATTATTTGCTTGCTAGTGATGCAGAAATGAACTATAATTCTCTATTGCTACTTTCAAGCTGTCAGTCCTTGTTTAACTGCATGATTCTTTATTTTTTATCATTTACCGAATAAATTTTTAGAAAATTGTACTGTCACCAAGCGAAATACACAAAGCTACCCCGCTATGTATCTACGCAAACTATAATATAGATTCTAAATTCTAATAAAACTATTTATAGTGAAGAAAAAAATAATGTTAAAACCTGAATAGATCAGAAAATTTAGTTTTACTAGGCTTGGCTGCATCAGCGATAGGCACCAATTAATACGCATTCAATTTAAAAAAACGGCTAATAATAATCAGGATAGCATCAGTTAGAGAGCTAGAGGGCAGTTAACATTACATAATTACTATATTCCACTTTGAAATTCTAGTAAAAAACGCAAAACAGCTCTTTGGCTTTAACAGTAAAGCTTATATGGACACTGGCAGCGGATAAAACAGTGCAATAATAAACGTAAATAATAATAATAATAGTGTCAATAGTAGTGTACGTCTATGGTCATGATTCTCATCTAAAAATATATATGGGGGCATTGGGGCATAAGACTGTTAACATTCAATATTTATAAAATTGACAGCAAAACAAACTCATATAATTAATTGGCAGTGCGTAGGACAAGAACGCGCAACTAATTAAACAAGAGTTGAGAGGAAGGGAAAAGATGAGGCACTTAGAAGGCGTGAGTAATATCTACAGAGAAATTAGCTAAACAAAAAACTACAAGAAAAAGCATTAGCCAATAAAATTTAATAACAGACTGACGCAGGCAAAGCAAGTTTACGGTTCTGCTCAAATTTACCCATAGAAAAGACGCCTTATAAGCTACCTGATCGCATTGTATAAAGTCCGGCCTCTGTTAGCTCAGTGCTGATGAATGCCCGACTGCAGCGGCGGCGGCGGCGGCGGCGGCGGCTGCTGGCTGGGAAGCTTCGGACTGGCGGAGGCGCCGCCGCTGCCGCCGGCGCCCTGCTGCTGCTGCTGCTGCTGCTGCAGGAAATGCCGGGTGGGCTTCAGGTCATTCAATGGCAGGCTCTGCAGCACCTCGTCAAGCAGCTGGAGCGGCCGGTGCAGCTGGACTTCAACCCAGCAGGGCGTCTCCTTGATGGTCTTGCGCGGGTAGTCCGGGCCCCAGCCTTTCACGAAGCTCATCCGCAGGACGCACAGGCGGCGAAGCTCGTCAACGCCGATGCCGGCGCCGGCCTGCAGGGCTATGGGATTTGCCGACGGGATGGCCGCTGGCGGGGCCGGGCCGCCGGCGACAACGGCGGCCGTGGCGGTGGCCGTGTGCTGCGCCTGGATGGCCTGGGCGCGCATGTCCCTGTGGCACTGCAGAATGTCGAACACCTGCGCAGTGCCGGTTGGGTGACAGCCCGTCATTCATTGCGTAACTCATTTGAAGTGTTTATGGTCATTCCTGACAGCAAATGGTCATTATCGACAGCAAATGGTCATTATCGACAGCAAATGGTCATTCCCGAGAGCAAATGGTCATTATCGACAGCAAATGGTCATTCCTGACAGCAAATGGTCATTCCTGATAGCAAATGGTCATTATCGACAGCAAATGGTCATTCCTGACAGCAAATGGTCATTCCTGACAGCAAATGGTCATTCCCGAGAGCAAATGGTCATTATCGACAGCAAATGGTCATTCCTGACAGCAAATGGTCATTATCGACAGCAAATGGTCATTCCTGACAGCAAATGGTCATTCCTGACAGCAAATGGTCATTCCTGACAGCAAATGGTCATTATCGACAGCAAATGGTCATTCCTGACAGCAAATGGTCATTCCTGACAGCAAATGGTCATTCCTGACAGCAAATGGTCATTCCCGAGAGCAAATGGTCATTATCGACAGCAAATGGTCATTCCTGACAGCAAAGGGTCATTATCGACAGCAAATGGTCATTCCTGACAGCAAATGGTCATTCCTGACAGCAAATGGTCATTCCTGACAGCAAATGGTCATTCCCGACAGTAAATGGTCATTCCTGATAGCAAATGGTCATTCACGACATTGTACTTTTAATGGCAATTTTCACAATAGAATTATTTTCAAGCTGCAGTAAGCTAATTTTACGGTAAAAGATTGTCTTTAGCATTAATTTTTTTTAAAGAAAATCGACTCTAAGTTGCAAAAAACTTGCCTATAAAACAAACTAACCCTTCCTTCGCTATAAAAACTAAGCCATAATGCTAACAAAAGAAATTTCAGCCCATAGTAGTCAGGAATAAAATGGACGCAGACTGTTGTTCCACATTGTTTTAACAAGAAACTGATGGAGCAGGAAGCGCAGTTCCGGCATGCAGGACTATTCACAATTCTCACTGCTGAACAATGGAACAGAAACTCACGTTTCATCTAAAGGCTACGCGTCTTTCATTTTAACAAACTTCAGTAACAATTGGCAAACTGACAGCAGTTGTTAACCAGCATTCGTAAGCAGATAATGAGTACAGGGCCGCCCAAAGCTTAGCCCGATGTCCCGCGCCCAGACATACTTTTGAGCACACAAACTCACAGTGTCTCACACAGCTTGAGCCCAGCGACAGAGCTCTGAGCACACAAGCCCACAGTATCTCACACAGTTTGAGCCCAGGGACAGAGCTCTGAGCACACAAGCCCACAATGTCTCACACAGCTTGAGCTCAGGGACAGAGCTCTGAGCACACAAGCCCACAGTGTCTCACACAGTTTGAGCCCAGCGACAGAGCTCTGAGCACACAAGCCCACAGTATCTCACACAGTTTGAGCCCAGGGACAGAGCTCTGAGCACACAAGCCCACAGTGTACGTCTCACACAGCTTGAGCCCAGGGACAGAGCTCTGAGCACACAAGCCCACAGTATCTCACACAGTTTGAGCCCAGGGACAGAGCTCTGAGCACACAAGCCCTTAAGCTCTACGCCCTCTTACCTTAATGTGCGTGCCGGGATAGATTTTATGCACAACATCTCCAGGCGGCCGGCCGGCCTCCCTGTCCAAATAGAAGGTGCCAACAAAGACCGAGTGGTCGGAGAGCACCTCAAGCCAGACGTTGCCCTCGTCGCGCATGGTGAGTTTGACGCCTTTGCCGATGTGCAGTCGGGCGCGTTCGGACACATCGCTGCGGTGAACGTTGCTTAGCTGGCCTAAACAGAATCGGTGGCTCGACGACGGGTCTGTGTAGCCATCAATGATCACCTTGGCCTGCTGGTAGGGCACCTTGAACATCTCGCCCACCTGCTCGGCCTGCTCATAGTAGGTGATGGTGCACCAGTGCACCGGATGCGGCTGCCTAGTCAGCGGCTGCTGGCACGAAACGCCTCGGTCGGCACTCCAAGGAGGGCCAACGGACAGCGGCAGCTGATGATGCTGCTGATGCTGATGATGCTGGGGATGAAGCGGCGGCGGTGGCGGCATCGCCTGGCCTCCCCAGCTTCCGGCGCCGTGATGCTGCTGACTGTGATGGTGGTGAAGATGATGCTGCGGCTGGTGCTGCTGTTGCATAGCCGGCTGCTGCTGATGCTGGCCAGGATGTAGCTGATGCGGATGCAGCTGCGGCTGATGGTGCTGCGGAGGCTGAATATGATGCTGCTGCTGAGGCTGCATTGGAGAGGTGTAACCGGGCTGGGAGGCGGCATCGTCGTCATCGCCCAGGCTGAGCGTCGAGAACTCGAGGCCGGGACTGACCACCCGCTCGTAGTGATAGGGATTGACGCAGACGGCGTCCTCCTTCAGCTCGAAGGCGAACTGGCACTGGCGCGTGTGCTTCAGCTCGTTCTTGTGCAGGTCCGGCCAGCGCCAGATTTTTGCGTACACCACGTGGGGGAAGCCTTTGCGGCCGGCCACCTGCGGGTTTCCGTCATTTATCTTATTGTTGACAACTAATTCAATCACTAGGTTACGCAGTCGGATCACCAGGTAAGACAGTGGGATCACCAGGTTGGACAGTGGTATCAAAGTGGGATCACCAGGTAAGACAGTGGTATCACAGTGGGATCACCAGGTTGGACAGTGGTATCACAGTGGGATCACCAGGTAAGACAGTGGTATCACAGTGGGATCACCAGGTTGGACAGTGGTATTATAGTGGGATCACCAGGTTAGACAGTGGTATCACAGTGGGATCACCAGGTTGGACAGTGGTATCACAGTGGGATCACCAGGTAAGACAGTGGTATCACAGTGGGATCACCAGGTTGGACAGTGGTATCACTGTGGGATCACCAGGTTGGACAGTGGTATCACTGTGGGATCACCAGGTAAGACAGTGGTAATATAGTGGGATCACCAGGTTGGACAGTGGTATTATAGTGGGATCACCAGGTTAGACAGTGGTATCACAGTGGGATCACCAGGTAAGACAGTGGGATCACGAGGTAAGACAGTGGGATTACAGGGCAAGACGTTGGCAACACCAGATAAGATTTTTATGCAATAGATTAGAATCACTATGATGCATTAGCGTCATTATATATGGGTTAATAATGCAATAATGGCAGTCAAGAAAGGTTCAATTGATCACCTGCAGACGACCGTCCAGAGTCCTCGGTATGGTGACGCACTTAGTAGGCTGATTGCCGTTGCTAGTCACGGCTTGAATCAGCGCGTCCAATTCGTCGCGCTTGTCCTTCAGCTTCTTGACCAAAGACTCGATGGCCTTCTTGCTGAATCCCTCGGATTCGCCGCCCTGCCTGTGGCACATCAGCGAATGAACAATCGACAGGCAGGCGTCGGACGAAGTGACAGACGAGGCGGCGCCAACGGAGGCGGGCGATTGAGGCGGATGCTGCATGGGGACGGCGGCGCTGCTAGCGGCCGAATAGGCGGGAGACGGCGCGGCGGCTGGCGGCGGATTGCAGACCGTCTGGTTGCTGTTCATAGTGAGCGATAGCATCGACTAAAGCTTTTTTGCTTGTAATTTTTTATTGACTGAAAATGAAGACATAAAAAATATAATGTTGTTACTGAAAGTAGGATGGTGCTTTAATTTCGCATTAATTAAAGAATCGAAAAAATTATCAAGGAAATAAAAGTTTATACGTATAATTTTTCGCTGTTTAATTTATAAAAATATGATCACAGATAAACAAAAATATCACAGATAGTAAAATTAAAAGGCAATAAATAAATCAATTTTAACATCGCAAGCATCAAGAAGAACAAGCACACGCGGCAGCCCGATGTTGCATATCCTCAGCCAGTAAGGCATTAACAGGCAATTGTAGACGCCGAAACAGCGCCGCTAGCCGGCCGAAATAGTCGGACAACCTGGCCGCTGACGAGGGACTGACGGACGAGTCTAGCGCGTAGAAAAGCTTGCGCAAATCAATAGGACAGATGAGCAGGGCGGGCAGAGCGGACTCGCCTACATCGCCGCTATCGTCTGAGTAGGCATTGAGCACGCAGCTGGCGTAGGGGCAGTGATCCAAGCCGAAGCAGTGCAGCAGTTCGTGCAGCGACGTCCCAAGCAGATGGTGCTTAAACATCGGACTGGCACTATCAAGGTCGGACAGAGTTGACACAACGCAGCACCGATCTCCCGTGCCGCGGCCGTAGATTGGCTCGGAGACGCCGCGCTCAAATAGCCGACAGTCCGTGGCTAGGGCCAGCGTGGCAGATTGAGTCGCAGAATTGTGCACGCCATCTGCCAGAGCAGCAATGATGTCCATGGCCTGTCAGAGCCAGTTTCTTTAAATAGAGTTATTTACACTACATATCGTCTATTGAAGAATGACGGCTTGTTTTGTTTCCCACCTCCAGGTGATCGTAGCCGTCTCGCCTACGCAGGCCGACATCGTAATCGTATTGTCCGATGCGAAGCCGGGCCAGGGTTTTGCTAACAGGCCGCCAGGTGAGCTCCGCCTCCCCCTGCTCAACGCGGCAGCCCGTGGAGGCGCCAAGAAATTCCATCAAATCGTCGAAATCCAATTGATCTCGCCGCAGGCCAGCGCCGTGCCGCCGAATGCGAATCAAACGCAGTACGGCGGGGGATTCGCCGCGACTGAGCCGGTCGGGAAATCTGACAAACTCGGCGTAGCACTGCGGCTGGCACTGCGACTCCA
>CATNEM010000167.1:57500-292500 GCA_950096795.1 Macrostomum cliftonense
TTGAAATCTGTGAAATTTGGGGTCTGAGAAATTTTTTATGTCTGTGAAATTTGGGATCTTAAAAATATGGGGTCTGTGAAATTTGAAATCTGTGAAATTTGGGATCTGTGAAATTGGGGATCTGTGAAACTCGGGGTCTCTGAAATTTGGGGTATTTGAAATTTGGGGTCTGTGAAATTTGGGATCTGTGAATTTGGGATCTGTGAATTTGGGGTCTGTGAAATTTGGGGTCTGTGAAATTTGGGATGTTAAATTTGGGGTCTGTGAAATTTAAGGTCTGTGAAATTTGGGGTCTGTGAAATTTTTGATCTGTGAAATTTTGGATCTTAAATTTGGGGTCTGTGAAATTTAAGGTCTGTGAAATTTGGGGTCTGTGAAATTTTTGATCTGTGAAATTTGGGGTCTGTGAAATTTAGGGTCTGTCAAATTTGAGGTCTATGAAATTTGGGGTCTGTTGAATTTAAGGTCTGTGAAATTTGGGGTCTGTGAAATTTAAGGTCTGTGAAATTTGGGGTCTGTGAAATTTAAGGTCTGTGAAATTTGGGGTCTGTGAAATTTAAGGTCTGTGAAATTTGGGGTCTGTGAAATTTTTGATCTGTGAAATTTTGGATCTTAAATTTGGGGTCTGTGAAATTTAAGGTCTGTGAAATTTGGGGTCTGTGAAATTTTGGATCTGTGAAATTTGGGGTCTGTGAAATTTGGGATGTTAAATTTGGGGTCTGTGAAGTTTAAGGTCTGTGAAATTTTGGATCTTAAATTTGGGGTCTGTGAAATTTAAGGTCTGTGAAATTTGGGGTCTGTGAAATTTTTGATCTGTGAAATTTGGGGTCTGTGAAATTTGGGATGTTAAATTTGGGGTCTGTGAAATTTGGGATGTTAAATTTGGGGTCTGTGAAATTTAGGGTCTGTCAAATTTGAGGTCTATGAAATTTGGTGTCTGTGAAATTTGGGGTCTGTTGAATTTAGGGCTATTGAAATTTACCGATTATGAAAGTTCTGAATTTTTAAGGAAGTGAAATTAAGGATTTTTGATAGCACTACCCGGCAGCTTCTACCTCTCAGCTGCTTTTACCGGCAGAGTGATCTAGGCATTTCAGTGTGACTCTAATTATGTAAGAAATGTCGTTACCTTATTAGTCCCAGCTTCGGAATCGCGCGCATCAGATTTCTGAGCTGAAGCGGCCTGCTGCTCCGCATCGCTGCTGCTGCTATTCGCAGCCTCCTCAAAATCGTCGGCGTAATCGTCAACCGGTTGGGCCGACGCGCTTTCAGCCTCCGATTGTTCGCCATCATCACCGTTAACGTTTCGTTCGGCGTCAAGGCCAGTCGCGGCCGCCTCTTCATTCTCGTCATTGGCGAGATCCAAGTTGTTGACCAATCGGAAGAAGGCCAGCTCATTGAACAGCAGCTCGCTGAGGTCAACCAGCAAGTCCTCCGTGCAGTCGGCCAAGCGGTGGCCACGGAATCTGGCTAGCGAGTCGGCCAGAAGGCCGGCCAACTGGCGGGTGAAGAATCGGTCGAACTCGCTGTCCTGCGAGCCGGCCGAGGCTGTTGATGAAGCCGCGCTGCTTTCAGCTTCGTTCGGGGCCTCGCCGTCTGCGACGTTTGGATTCTGTGGGCAACAAGGGAAGTAGGACAGTTTAAGCCACTGTTTTAAGGATTAAAAAAAAGGCGACGCTCACCAGAATGCGCTTGACCCGTTGCAGAGCCAAATTGGCCACCCACTCTAACAGTTGCGGCGTGGCCACCTCCTGCGCGTGAGCTCGCAACGCCGGTATGAGATGCCGCACAACCGACTTCACCTGACGGTCCAATTGTACGGCGTCGATTCGTCCGCTAGCCGAAGCACCCGCAGCGACGGCGGCCCGTCCGCCCGAAGACGACGAAGATAACAGATGCTGGCGCTGCTGCTGCTGCTGACGGATCTGGCGCATCGCCCGGTCCAGATTTATAGCCGTGTCGCCGAGCGAGTCGCGAGCGAACGGCGAGACACTGCCGCTAGACCGTCGACGACCATCGGCTGGCGCCGCCACCGCCTCTTCCGTTGCAGTCGACGTTGTAGCGCAGCTCTCAGACGGTGTCTGTTCAACGTCAGCAACACCGGCAGGCACACCAGTTCGATCGTCAACTTCGACCTCGTCACGCAGCCAAGGCGGCCTAGACGCCAGGTAGCCGTTAACCAGCCGCTGCAGCTGCTGAAGCGCCCGCTGACGAAGACTGTCAGTAGACAGCAGCTGCAACTCGCGAAATAGCTCGACTAGATAGTGCGGCCTGGACTCGTTCAGCGAGATCAGGGCGGCCACCTCCGAGTAGATGCTCTCGCGCAGCCGATCGAAACCGCGGCCTGCCGCATTGACTGAAGAATGCTCGTCTGTGTCCGTGACGGACTCGGCGACGGGAGCAGCGGCGGCAGCGGCAGAGGCGACATCGGCCAGGTCGGTCTGTGAGCCGACGGTGGCCTGAGTTGTAGACATTGCGCGCCGCTGCGCTGTGGCGGTAGAATCAGCGCATGAATAAGATGGCTGCGGCTGCTGATAAGGATGGTGCTGGCCCCAGAATCCCCACCAGTATCCGGGATAGCCCTGGTACGCAGAAGCCGCCGGGGCCTGTAGCTGTTGCTGCTGCCTCTGCTGCAGTTCGGCCACCTGCTGATTGAGCCGGTGCAGCTGCTGCTGCTGGGCTGTCAGCAGGGCGCAACACTGCTGCAGGCAAGCCGCCACCTGAGCTGCCGCCGCTACAGGTGCCGCCGGCGTGGATGGAGCCTGGGCTCGGCGCTGCTGCCGCTCTCTGGCCTCCAGACCGACCGGAAACGTCGCCGAGTCGCCATCGGCGTCGGAACCGTCTTCATCTTCGCCAGCGTTAGGGTCGGCGTCCGCAGCCTCCTCCTCTTCCTCTGCTTCCTGCTGACCGAGAGCTTCGTCGTCCACTTCGTCGTTAAGTAGCGCGGCGGCCGCAGACTCGGCGTCACGACCGGCGGCCGAGTGCAGCAGCTCCAGCTGGTTTTGCAGGTCAACCAGCCGTTGCCGCTCGAGCACCAACTGACGCAACTCGCGCTCGGCCGCTGTGGCGTCCATCCCCGCCTGCGCGCCGGCAGTGGGCGACATCGCCGCAGATCGTCTATAGTCGTCGGTCAGCTGGCGAACGCTGGCCAGGCGATCGCGCGCAGAGCGCAGCCTGTCAAGCCGGGCCTGCATCGTCTCCATGGCGCCAAGAAGCTGGGCGGCTTCGTCAGCTGTCTGGCTGGCGCTGAGCGACCCGGCAGCCGCCTGCGCCTCCGTGCTGGTTGTTGAAGCGTCGGCGCGCAAAGCGGCCAGCTCTTCCAGGGTGCGGTCTAACCTGGCCCGGCGCGATTCCAGTTCGCTCAGGCGTTTCAATAGCGCCGCATCTGTGGTTGCCTCGGCTTCGTCTTGCCGACTGCTTAATGGCAGCGATGGCAGCTGGCGATGGTGCTGAGGCTGCTGCTGAGTTGGCTGGCTGCCTGCGGGCTGGATAGTTGCGGGAGCACTGCTTTTGGTGAGCAGCCAGACAGACAGACGGAGAGAAAAACAAAGACCCTAAGATAAAGAAGTAAGAAAACATATATAAGGATGTACAGAAGAAGACAAAAAAGACAGGTACAGGCTGACACACAGACACATGCAGACAGACAAAAACACATACAGAGACAGACAAACAGAAACATACTGACATAACGAACAGACACAGAAAGACACTCTCATACAGACAGACGGACGGACAGACAGACACACAGACACACAGACACACAGACAGACAGACAGACAGACAGACAGTGTTTCGCTTTCAGTGCGGTGTGGGGGGTTGAGGGTCTGTCTGTCTCTCTCTCTCTCTCTCTCTCTCTGATGTACTCGGGCTTGTGCGTACTCTGGGCGCGTGCACGCCCAGGGGTAGCGGCTGATTGGTTAATTTTATTGGAAAATAATTATATTTATTGACAGAGCCAGGCTTGGCCTGCTTTAAGATTTTCCCGCTCTGCAAACCACTGACTTTTTCTCAGTCACAGACAAACACAGACAGACAGACAGACAGACAGACAGACAGACAGACAGACAGACAGACAGACAGACAGACAGACCGACAAACAGACAGACAGACAGACAGACAGACAGACAGACAGACAGGCAGGCAGACAGACAGACAGACAGACAGACAGACACACAGACAGACAGACAGATAGACAGACAGACAGACACACAGACAGACAGATAGACAGACAGACAGATAGACAGACATACAGACATACAGACAGACAGACAGACATACAGACAGACATACAGACAGACAGACAGAAACAGACAGACAGACAGACAGACAGAAACAGACAGACAGACAGACAGACATACAGACAGACAGACAGACATACAGACAGACATACAGACAGACAGACAGACAGAAACAGACAGACAGACAGACAGACAGACAGACACAGACAGATAGATAGATAGAAGGACACAGACAGACAGACCTGTAGCATCCGTCTCAGCAGATCCCGCTGATTGCGCAGAGCTTCCAGCTCCTCGCCGCTGTCGCCATCCCGATCCCTCTCGTTTTCTTCATCGCCGTCGCCGCACTGTGAAGTGTCGGCGGTGTCCGGATGCCGGCCAAGTTTGGACTCGATGGTCGGCCTGTCAGCGGCAGCAGCCGGCCCGCTATTTTCTTCCTCTTCGTCGTCTCTGTCAGCGTCGTCCCCTTCCGCCTGATCAGCGCCCTCCTCGCTGTCCCGCTCGCCCTCCTCGGACTGTCGATCGGCCGCCATGTCGTTGCCGGCGTCGCGTCTCAGCCGGTCCTCCAGCTCAGCGGAGCACTGGCGCTCCTGCGCGGCCAGCTGCTGCATCAGGCTGTCCAGATTCCGGCCCTGACGGCCGCCAACCGACCTGCGAAGCTGGCCGGCCTGGCGCAGGTAGTGCCGGATCTGCTGCAGCCTGGCTGACAGGCTTTCAATGTCGGCGGCGGCGGCGGCGGCAGCTTTAGTGCCGTTCTCGTCAGGACCTCGGTCTGGACGCTTGGTTTCTGAGCTCAGCATCCTCGATGAAAAAGTTGGACTTTTGGTCCGGCTAGAGCTGGAAAGTTTAATTATAAAATCATGCATTTTTTAGCTTAAAGTGTCACACTAAACATGTGATTGAAATATCCCAAGCTTCCTATTCAATACTAGCAGTCTCTAATTTTAAATCCAATCTATAGACAATAAAAAATCAAATGAAACCGTTAGTCCATACTGGACAGGTAAGAAGCAAAAACTGACGCATGTATTCGATCTTTATTAGGTACGTTATAGCGTATCAGGCATCAACAAAATTATTAAACGCAACAGAGCCACATAATTAAGGATTAAAGAGTCCCGGATATAAAGCAGCGCTGCTGCTAAACCAAGCATAACAGTTTACCGCTTAAGTTACAACAAATCCGTACATTTAATTGAAAAAGACAAGAAGACACGAATTCAGGAAAATGCCATACGAGCGTATTAATCATCATACTTGAATGAAATTCTAATCAATTAAACAACTTGCAAATCGTCGGCCCCATCGGCAGCATCGCCGGAGACGTCTTCCATCGAGCCCGATGCGTTATGCCCGCCGCCAATATCGGCATCGTCTTCGGACTGTTGACGCTTATAGTGCCTGTACTCGGGCTTGAGCTCCCACATGTTCTTGTGCGGGCCCTGATTATTGTGCACGGCGATCTCTTTGAGAATCTCCTTGAGAAACGGCAGCGGCTGTTTAGTGATGTCAACCAGATCGCGCACGCTATAGTACTGGTGCTTCTCGAACGCTACAAACAGCCTGGCCTGGACTTCTTCGCGGGAGTCGCGCAGCTTCTTGCCTTCGTCTTTGCGCATTCGCTTCATCTCGTCAATGCCAGAGTGCGACGCCATGGGCTTGCGCGGCTGCACCTGAATGGTGATTTTTTTATTGGTATATTCCCAATTTGCTGCCATTCTCCCTAGTCTGTTGCTTCTGTTGCTTCTCGCTGATCCCTGTTCTCGGCTAGCTGTAATATAAGTAGCGGCTGACCAGGGAACAGATCGGAAAGGGGAAGAGGCTGACCAGGGAACAGATCGGAAAGGGGAAGCGGCTGACCAGGGAACAGATCGGAAAGGGGAAGAGGCTGACCAGGGAACAGATCGGAAAGGGGAAGCGGCTGACCAGGGAACAGATCGGAAAGGGGAAGAGGCTGACCAGGGAACAGATCGGAAAGGGGAAGCGGCTGACCAGGGAACAGATCGGAAAGGGGAAGCGGCTGACCAGGGAACAGATCGGAAAGCGGAAGAGGCTGACCAGGGAACAGATCAGAAAGGGGAAGAGGCTGACCAGGGAACAGATCGGAAAGGGGAAGAGGCTGACCAGGGAACAGATCGGAAAGCGGAAGAGGCTGACCAGGGAAGGGTGACAGGGAAAATACTAAAGAACGCGGTTAGTTATCAAAAAGGGAAACTTTTTACTCAGATAATTTTTTGCAGGGATTTAAACACAAATAATTTTTTTCACTAGAATAATCCAGATAATCCAGACATCCCAAAAACTACTAAATTTGTTTCTTCGTTGTCTGAAGGGAACCTAAAAGTGAAAATTTGTCTCTGTATTGACTATAATTCCCAAAATTAAGGGGACCCCTACCTAACTTCGCCGTGTACACTTTTATTTGCATTCGCCGTTCACAACCTACCGGTTTCTCCAACTGCGAGGCCTGAAACTTAGATCGCTTATTGAGCTCCATCTGGTGCCGCTTTAGTCGCATATGATCAGCCGGGTTCTGCGGCCGGCATTCAACTCGGCGTTTAACAGTGCCGTATAGAGATGCCCGCGACTCCAGCTGGCTGTCCGGCTGGCCGGCTCGGCGGCTGAACTCCTCCTGATTAGGGCCGGTGAGGCGGCGGCTTTGCATTGAGCAACTGGGGGCGATACCGCACACGGACTAGGGCTATACCCTCACAGACTAGGGCGATACCCTCACAGACTAGGGACAATATCCCACACAGACTAGGGACAATATCCCACACAGACTAGGGACAATATCCCACACAGACTAGGGACAATACCTCACACAGACAAGGGACAATACCCCACACAGACTAGGGACAATACCCAAACAGACAAGGGACAATATCCCACACAGACTAGGGACAATATCCCACACAGACTAGGGACAATACCCAAACAGACTAGGGACAATATCCCACACAGACTAGGGACAATACCCAAACAGACTAGGGACAATACCCCACACAGACTAGGGACAATATCCCACACAGACTAGGGACAATATCCCACACAGACTAGGGACAATACCCAAACAGACTAGGGACAATACCTCACACAGACAAGGGACAATACCCCACACAGACAAGGGACAATACCTCACACAGGGAAATAAATATTTTTACGATCCATGACGCGCCATATAATTATAAAAAAGCGATCATATGTGTTTCATCAATCAAGCACACCTGAAGCACCAGCAGCGTCTGTTGATTCCGACCCCCACCAGACGGATCAATAATGAATGAATGATCACGAGGAATGAGGTCAGGCCGTTCAGCCATTGAAAGAGCAGCCTCAGAGGGCCTGAGACTGACTCCTTTGCCGCTGCCGGCGCTGTCGCCGCTGCCATCGCTGGTCACTAGATAGCCAACTTCTTGTTTAACGCGCGCTTTCCGCCATAGTTCGTCAAGGTATTTCGGCACTTTAACCAGCCATAGCGGCTGTTTAGCTCTCTCAAGATCCACCTGCTTCAAATTGTAGGCGTCAACTAAATCCACTTGCTCGGAGAGCTGATAGCGAGTGAGCACAGGCTGCAGCTGCTGAGCAGACTGTTGCTGCTGCTGCTGCTGTGCTTGCTGAGACTGGGGAAGCATGCCTAGCTTCTGAAATAGTTGATTTATCAAATATACTTACAATATCTGAATTAAAAATATTTGTCAATTAAACATGCTATTGCTTAATTTTCAATTAAAAATGAAGATAAAAAGCATTATCATAATTAAAATTGTCAAGTTGCCAATTTTGATACCAGTTTTATCAGTAAAATATCAAATATGACATAATAGTTTGCATATAAAAACTTTATTTTAAAATGAATACAATTTTAAATTAAAATATAAAATTTGTACAAAAATCTCTGTTTAAACGCACATAATAAAATTTATAATCTTTTTTATATTTCTACACATGAAAATTTAAACAAAAATTAACATTTTTCTAGTATAAAAGGAGGCAACTTTTGGAGGAATTGAAATAAAACTGTTTTGTATCTTATACCTCTGGTGTAGATAGTAATAACAATGATCCTTGTGACTGGTAAAAAATCCTATGGAATGTGGTCTTATTGAATTTATAGCCATAGAGCCAGGAAGGGTCACAGTGCCAGTTAAGCCAAGTGCTATTGGGCCAGGTGCCAGTTGAGCCAAGTGCTATTGGGCCAGGTGCCAGTTAAGCCAAGTGCTATTGGGCCAGGTGCCAGTTGAGCCAAGTGCTATTGGGCCAGGTGCCAGTTAAGCCAAGTGCTAGTTAGGCCAAGTGCCCATTATATGCAGAGTAAGGTCTGAGCATAGGTGGATAGGGACTAAAAGCTGTGACCCTCTGATTCGATGGGAAAAAAACTTTTGGACAGGAATCAGTGCTTATTGCTTGGCACTATAGAATGCTACTAGGAGATCAGAGAATTTAGGAAAGAAAGAAAAAGCACTGTTATATATGTGTCAATAAGTAAAGAATAAGCCACTAATAGGCAGGGAATAATTGCAAATAGCAGAGATACCATTGTAACATGAGAATATACTACTAAAAAAGTAAGATAGACTACCACAGTGTGAGAATAGATCTAGAAAATTAGGATCTAGGTAATATAGAAAATATTAGGTACTTAAGGCTACAACTGTCTAATTTGGTACCACCCTAATTTTGGACTCAGTTTACCACTTGACCCAGTGAACACTACCAACTAGCCTAATAGAAACTACTAGACATGAATAATTAGGTAACTTTGGTAATAGCAATAGAATTATTAAGAATATATTCAAAAAAAGCCCTTGTAATTGAAGTATTAATGCTAAAAATTAATAGTTAACAAATAAAAAAACATGAAAACTAGGATAATAAATCTAGTAAAGTCCCAGATATGATCATCACAGTTACTAGCAACACTATCTGCAATAGGGGCATTTTTAATTCATTAATTGGTTATGCAACATTTGTAAAGCCTATTACTTCTATATTCTGGCCCAGAATCTGGGTTACATTTTATCCAAAAAGTATTTTTGATACTCTGCCAAAAATAAATCAATAAGATATGCATGGATATATCAAACAATATATAGCATAAGTGTTAGGCATATAGGATTGCAAATATCTATTAAAATCAAAATACTTTTAAATAATTTAATTAGCTTGAATATTTAAATTAAAAGATATTAATTTTATTGATTATTTTAATAGAAAAATAAAAAATAAACATTGTTATTTGTCAATGCAATATTGACAAATTGCAAAAATTTTAATTTCACATTGTTATATTGTAATACTAGGCAAGGTTATCAAGGATATTCTAGCATAGTTGATAACTCACATTGGTCTATTGTAGCACTTCATCAAATTGCATAGCAAGCCAAGGACTATAAGTCACTTGATAGCTAGTTTACTTACAAGTTTCTATCTTTGTATGGACATCTTTGTCAAATTTGCTATTTGGCTAACATAGGTATTCTTTGGGAGAATATATTGGTAGCCATATTGCGGAAGGGGGGTATACGCCAGAAATTTCCGGCATACACTTGCTCAAAACAAAGGTTTAGCGTATACTTTTCAGAAATTGGCATACAAATGGTGGGAAAAGTTTGTGGGACCTTTTTTTGGTCCTTCGGCGTACATTTTTCGATTTTTGGCATACATTTTTAATATTTGTGATTTTCCCTCCGGTGTACACCAACAATGGTCCGCAATATGGATTGGTAGCCACAATGGTAGTACACAAAGGTATAGAAGACCAATTAGCCATTTGATAAAAATGTACTAAAATAAGAAATTGTGGTTGGTACAAAGGATTACTAATATTAAGCATTTGAGCAAAGGTAAATTTGACTAAGGTATATTTTATTAATTGTATGTAAAACATAGTTCATACATATATAATCCTATCTATAAAAAATTGTTTTTATATTTTTAAAAGATCATTAGTTATTATTATAAGGATTTTACCATTTGAATTTTGGCTCTATAGGAAAATATTTGTTTGGAAATAAAGCCAATTTAATTGCCTAATACAAGTAAATTGCCCAGCAACTAAGATAATTAGTTATTCAGTATAATTTTTGTATCAAATTTTTTTTAAAGAAAATTTTATAGCAAACAAAAGCTCAACTAAATTATTACTTTTGATTGATTTAAAAATCAATTTATTATTTAACAAGCAAAAAAAATATTAAATATTCTACATGACTTACTAGAGGTGGATAGCATATGCAATTGCAAGTTATGTTGTCTGTTTCCTGACCTTAGCAATTTTACACAAAGACAAAATTAGACTTCAGGGCTGAAACTTTTTGAATAATTGAATGTATTGAAGCAACTTCTAACTACCGAACATCTTTTTTTAAGCGACTCGCATCTTTTTTAAGCGACGCGATTAAGCGACAAATCCCTTAGCCTAAGGCCCTCAGTTAGATAGGCTACTTGGCGTGGCTAGACAAGCCTCAAATATTTTTTAAAATCAAAGTTAATGCTAAAACGCTTCCTGGGTGTATTTTATGCTGTTTTAAAATATAAAATAATATGATGTACCCAAAGTTTATTTTTTACATACTAAGTAGGCGTGTCCACAACATAATCAGATAGCACATTGCCAGTAGCATATCATCGATGTAAATTTATATTAAAAATGTAATGTTATTAAACTGGTGCTGGGTCGTTCTCAAAATTTGGGTCGCTTTTTGTGACGCCAAAAAAAATTTGCCAAAAACTTCAGTTTAAGTACCTAAACGTGTCTATTGATGAAATTGCATTGCGAAAACAGCGTTTAAACCACAAGATATATGAATGGAGGGTTGTTAAAATGGTTTGTTTATTTTATTATCCGGCTAAACTAACGCAGCTTAAGAGAAGCAAAAGTAAATTTGTAGGTGTGTAATAATTGATTATAAAAAGCTTTTAAGCAGCAAATATTTATATTGATATGTCTTCTGAGGTAATATAAAGAGCAGTAATTTAACTTTGTTTAGCTGCATGAAGTCAACGAAAACGAATAATTTGTCATCGGTCGTGGTTGTGATATACTTTTTTCGGAATTAAAAATGTTCTTGTATACACAAGGACACCCGGGCTCGAATGCTGTTATGGGGTGCTAATCTTTAAGTAAATTCATTAGGAAAATTGATCGAGCAGTTGCTCTAAAATAAAAATTGACACAAACTCCAGTGAGGGGCTTTAAGTGTTTCTTACTGAAAGTGTTAGTTAGCTACTTAGCTCTACCTCTAAGGGCTGAAGAAAAAGCCAAAAATTAAAAATGCTTGCTCAGGGAATTATAATTTTTTATTAAAATAAATTTAGCACCCAATTTATTAGATGATATGCTCGCAATTTTTTGCGTGAAACAAGTTTCTTAATTCATTCTGGCAATGGCCATAAAAAATTTGGGATCTACAAAATTGAAGCAAAATCTCTGATTTTAGACTTTTAGTATCTGAATTTTTCAAGAATTTCTAAGAAAGAAAACGAGAAAAAGAACAGTAAAGAACATTTTGATCGCAACTAATAATACAGAAGCATAAAAATAGCGACAAGCATATTCTGATTGTGAATCCATATTATAAAATATATGTTTAATGCAACACTATATTATATATGCATAGGTGGCAAAGTGTTTAGACCATTTTACGAGCCGATAAAAGATCTAACTGACCATAAAAAAGCTAAAAAGCGAAGCAAACAATATTGGCGAATAGCAATAGACAAGTGATTTGTGAAGAGTCAACAAATTCTATTAAATTTGTTTTACATGTATAAAGTGCATACAATGTATAAAAGTTATAAAATTATTTTGGCCAAAAGTATTATAGAAAAGCAGAAATGCATAACTATGAATACAGTATCTTTGCGAAGACCGAGGAAATGGGGCATAAATAAATATAGTTTCTATTCAAAATGAAAAGTGCGTAAAATTCTAATCTGCAACAAAATCCAAATGCGAATAATCAACAGTAGAGCAATAAACTAATAAAAACAGTAAAAGTCAATGTGCAATTAACACAAAATATTTCGAACATTTCTGCTACGAACGAGCAACATGAAAAACTTTCGTAGTAAAAATCTTTGCATAGATAAAGGCTGATTAGAAATGCTGCAGATCTTCAATATGTTCTGTTGGTGAGAAGTGTTTTTTTTAACATTCAGTGGAATTCTTTTGCAAAATCACTTTATTACCATACTGCATTATAATTTGTGCGCTTCTGTGTGACACATTCTATTGGCACTGGGTCAATGTGGTAAGTTAAATTTACGAGACCATCAGGGGCTGGACCTGAATTTGAAAAGATGACATAAAGTCTATTGAGCGGCGTTGTCGACCCTATAAATTTGGGCATCTCAGGTCTCCAAAGGTCCCTGGGGTTAATGGAGCCAGGGCCTATTTTTGTGATGTTTTGGAATAGAGAAAACTTATATAATATATAGTTTCATTGAAAAACTTTTCAAAAATGACTCCTACAAGGAGTCGGCCTCGAGCACAAATCCAATTGCGTACATTACCACGACTCGTAGCTTCGTCAAAATTCATAAGTACCACAGATGGTATCTGGATCCCGAAAGTGAGTGCTTCATAAGCTTTGCGTCTTGTACAACTGGATAGAATAAAAAAGTAACGACCTATATATTCAACTTTCTTACGAGGGCTATATGCCTATATGCTCCACCATTACACAAATGTTGCAAATGAATGTTACATGACATACCAATTTATGCGTGTAAGCCTACTGGAAACTAATTTGCACCACAGGCTCCTGCCTGGTGTATGGGACTCTGCTGACCAGCTGACAGTGGCGTTGCCTTTGTGCGACAATCACAATGGAGCTTCGGCTACTTCTGTCGACCATCGAAGTACAAGTAGCACCGTGGCAGTGGGCTGCTTTGGCGACAGTTAAGACAGTCTTAGCCGAGACACCGGTCGTTTTCCCTTGCCTCCGCTGCGTACGTGTTGGCCTGGCATGCGGATTTGAAACCGACCAAAGCTTCAGATTGTGGCATCGGCAGTCGTCTGAGGCTCCTTGGCAGAGGCAGGCCAGTTCACGAAACAAGATGCCGCTAGTGTCAATGCGGCAAGCATGATGACACTTGGCAATTCCATGCATGTCAGCTAGACACACTGTCTCCAGCGCGCCGTTGAACTCTAAAATTTCTTCACAGGTAACGACAAAAAGCTGAATCTTGAGCTCTGGATGACTTTTACACGCTTCTTTCACGTCTGCCACCGTCATCACCGCCTTCATCTCCCCCGTCTTCACGCGCGCATCGCATCTTTGCTTGATAATTGCCCCGACGCCATCCGCTGCACCCTTGCCATGTCCGGCCTCAGTATACAGCCATTGCCAGCGAACGATGTTCATTTTCCGTAACATGCGGTCAACAATGTACAATGTGTACTTGTTGCGATACTGGCTGGAAGGTGAATCGGACACGATAGACACGCGATTAATAGCATCTTCGGTGTCCTGAAAGTACTTAAGCACAGGCTGTAGGTGGGCGGCGATGGCCTCCGCTTTTTTGTTTCTGTCATCTGACAGTGATGCAAATGACTGTTTACGATTACCAGCTTGGTAGGCGACACCAGTATGAATGGTGACCTGGCCTTGATCACCAAAATGCGCTGATTGAGTCTCGCGGTAGAACTTTGCGCTATAATTTTCGGAAAAATCCACATGGAGCAATAGATGACCAGGCTCCAGTGTCTCCTTTAGATATTTGATGGCACGATATTGGTGACGCTGTCGCATGAAATGGCTGCCGTAGCGTCGCAGATGCTTTAAAAGCTTTTTGATAGCCACCTCGGACTCCACTTTCTGCATCACGATGTGAGTGCCGGACCTGTCTTCTCTGGGCTTCCACTTGCCGTACTCAACATCTGGCTTGCGAGCAGCGATGTTGGCGTCGACTGGACACTTGCTCTGGCAGTCGGAACACTCGTTGCGGAGGCACGCGGGGGACTCTTCAGAGCAAATCATGGATAGCAGCAGTGCGTGCTTGTCGCTAGAGGTGACAAGTCTCACCGCATATAGGCCCTCGACCAGCAGGTCAAGGTTTTCGCATGTTTGACATAAACACTGTTGCCTATCTGCTGCTGTTGGAGGAGATATGTGCTTCGGTCTGTGGCGGTAGAATGAGGCGCGACTAAGTTTAATACTCGGGTGACGTGATTTAAATCTGTCAAAGAGGACTGACATGCCGTACATGAGTACCCGCCTCTGCTTCTTCTTGGAGCCCCGGAGTTTGGTCTCTTTTCTGCCTGCAGTTGCCCTCGAATTTTCATCGTCATGAAAAAATTTGGACACTAGCCTTTTCCTTAAATTCTCTTTTCTCGGCCGCGGAGCCGTCAGCACCTTCCTGGTGCAGCGCAAACGCTTCAGCACTACGCGACGCACTGCACCAACTGGCGTGCTTTGGCATATCTGCCGAACCAGAAACCGAGTGTGCTGCTTTCTCTTCTCAGCTACGACAGTGCTCACAATGTGATGAACAGCCTTTGATGCAGACGACCCCGGTGTTATTGCGGAGCCCGCAGATTCCAAGGTCGTTCTCCTGGCCTGCTGTTGCAGCCGTCTGACTTCGTGCTTTGCACTGTCTAGCTGCTCCTCCAATTCTGCAATCCTTTTCACTCTCTTTTTAGTCTCTCTCTCCTTAGCAGCTTCGGCTCGTGTTTTCCGGATCTTCTGGGGCACATTTTGGCACATCACCAGCTCATCATTGTCAATTGATCTCTCCTTACGTAACCTATCTGTGGCGTATTGGCTCTGTTTCTGTCGGTGGTATTCTTTGTACGCCTCTGGATCAGCATCGCGCTTGCAGTCATTGTATTTTTTATTTTGTAGGCGCTTTTTCCTCCAGCTGGATGGCATATTTCGACTACTGGAGTGGATAAATGAATTTCAGTGGATTTGGGTGTGTAATACACAGAAAATCAAAAACAGAAATATACGTGTTGTTTTGCTAGTTACAAGTTAAACACTCTACAAAGGCTTAAAGGCAAAAAACTACTGAATGGTAAGTTTTCATTCATACTGCATTTGTTTTCTTATTTTTTTGTTGACTTTCATTATTCCATTGTGAGTAGTTTTGCCAGGATTGGGGCTTAAAAGCAGAAAACATATAAAAAAGTACAAATTTTATGAATAAAAACTATTTTTCAAAACTATCATTCTAGACTCAGAAAAATATACTTATTTTCATCCTACATGCATTTTCTTTATTATTGTTGACTTTCAGTATTCTATTGTGAGTAGTTTTGCCATGATTGGGGCTTAAAAGTACCGTAGAAGACATATAAAAAAGTATAAAAATTTATGAATAAAAACTTTTTTTTTTCGAAACTATCACTCTTGACTCAGAAAAAAATATGCTTATTTTCATTCTGCGTGTATTTTCTTTATTTTTTTTGACTTTCATTATTTCATTGTGTGTCAAGTCGTCAATATCGGGGCTTAAAATTTTTTTATTTTGTGGTCGCGCTACCCTGCAGCGTGCACAAAAAACTAAATGTGTTTAAAAGGTGTTTTCGTGCACTAATCTGAGCACAATCTG
Source organism: Macrostomum cliftonense (assembly GCA_950096795.1). NCBI lineage: Eukaryota > Metazoa > Platyhelminthes > Macrostomidae > Macrostomum > Macrostomum cliftonense. The sequence continues at coordinate 73,301 of CATNEM010000167.1, forward strand.
CTGTTCTTTTAAAAATAGCATTTTTAAAAGGCAGCTAACAAACTTTTTAAGCCGTATTATTAACCAATATTACTTGCAACTAGACTTTTTTGTTATAGTCCAACTGCATTGGTCGGTAAACGTGTCCCAAAATTTGAGAACGACCCGTGCTGAAGCTTTATGATTCTTAACAATTTTAATTTTTTTGTGGCTTATATCTTTATGGTGGAGATAAAAGCGTTTACAATGTAACAATTTTACTTCAAGACAAAAAATTGCTAGGTTCTATGATCTAGCGTCGTCTAAAAGTAAAGTCATAGAAAAAAATTTACTGACTTGACCCCATCACTGTTGCTCTGAAAAGCACTGTTCCCTGACGCTGTCAAGCTAGTTATATATACAGCAACTAATTTTTTAAATTGCGTTTTCCTGCGTCTAAAAAATGATTAATCCTCTGGACACGGGAGTTCGACATTTTTTTACAGATTTTGATGCTTCAGAGCAATGTCTTATTCTCTTTGCCTGTAACCAGCCTATGTGCATGCAAAGGAAGATGTTTTTATGTAGATATTCTCAAATTTTTTTACGCATATAATCGAGAGATTAACATGCCGAGCTTTCTAGACGTACTGCTTTTAATTTACCCCGACTGTATGCAAAGCTTCACTTAAACTTATGCATCCCTTTGCAGCGAAGTGAGTGAATTGCTACATCGTGATATCCGAGGTGGAAATTTGCTAGCGTTTGTCTCTAACTTGGCACTTACACTACAAGGAGGTACTTTTCTACTTTGCGAAAACTTTTGAGCATGTACGAGCTTTGGCTTAGATGAGACGATTTCTCCATACAGAATTCTAAGAACAGCATATCAAAAGCTTTTAGGAGCTTCATATTCGTTCATTATTTCAGTGACGAAAACTTAAAGGCTACTACTTTAGTTAGTTAGGCTGTGAGATAATCACCTATGACAGCTACCTGTAAGTACACGTAATGCGTAAAATTGAATTGGCGATTACAAGGCCATCTTAGTTGCCCTTATTAGATTAGCCGTTTGCAGGATTGACTACATAGCAATGCTTTCAGTTCATAAGCGAATGTTGATTCTGCATGTTCAGTTCTGTAAGAAAAAGTCATTAAAATTCATAACTGCCTTGGGCACTGTATGAATTTTACTGGCAATTGTTCCTAATTTCGGCCATTTTTAACTAGCTAGACAAGAAATACGGACAGCATTCTCAACTTTCTTTATGGACATTAACTGATTCGTATTAGTTATTTATGTATTCATGGAAACTGAGAAAAGATATGATTCTGCATTCGTACAGTCATGCGATTTTTTTCAGCGCAGTTGCGCGAATAAGCACATCAGAATGGTCAGTGCAGTATAGCTACTCGTCAGATATTTTGTGCCAAAAGTATTAAATGGTTTACTTGTACATTGCTAAGCCACATAATATTTAGATGATAAATTATAAGTGTCTGCACTGCTGAGTCAAGCCGTAGAAAGCTTATCTATATGGATTAGCTTGCCGATCTCAAATGAAATATGCGTATAAAACATGCAATAAATTTTTTAGCTGAATAAATTTTTCTGTCATTTGTACATTTTAGCAACATTTCGTCTGGCCAGTTCCGGATCCTCGGAGCTGAACACCAGCTGGAAGTTCTGCCTGGTGACCAGGTGCGGCTCGGCCACCGGCTGGCCGCTCCGGAAGCGAATCGCCACCTCGCTGGACAGGCAGATGGCCTCCCGCCACAGGCTGGGCTTCAGCTCGGCCAGGACGGAGGTCTGGCAGCCCCAGGCCGGGTACGCGTTGAACTCAAGCAGGTGGACTCGCAGTTCGTCGTCAATTAGAAAATCGACGCCGAGGATGCGAAATGTGTTGCTGGGACAGTCGCGATCGTCAAGGAAGAAGCGAAACGCGGCCGACAGGTAGCCCAGTAGGGCGCCGATCTTCGGATAGAGCTCCCGCTTGGCCCAGTCCCGACTCCGCACCCGGTACCGCTTGTTGAGGTAGGCGTTGAGCTCGTCAGGGAGCCAGGTCGTGACTTCCTTGAGCTGGCCGAATGTCCTGGTCTGCTTGGCCTGCACGCTCTGGTTAGTGAGGTGGACGGCTAGGTCCGTTGAGTCCGGGTCGTACGGCAGCGAGCTGAGGCGCACGAAGCCCGGATGCATGAATGCGAAGTAGCCCGGCTCAAAGTCTGCAAGTTAATTTGAGCAAACTCTCAGTCCAGGGGCAAGATTTTCAGTTTTGGAGGAGACGCATCATTTCAAAGAGGTCAAAAACATAATTGGGGCTGGTGCCTAAGACCGAGGCAGACGGCAGACTGTGGTTTCAATATTTTAAAATAGCGAGACTGTAATCTTTTTAGAAGAGGCCAACTAATCTCTTAGTACGAGTGTAAAACACTTGAAATTCGTTGAATGTTTTTGAAAAACAGGGTTAAAGAAGAGGAGACATTACGAGTGGGTAGGAAAGACAGCAAAGGTGAAGGAAAAATAGTTCAGGTGAGAAGGGGTGTTTTTTAGTCTATTAGGACTTATCTAGAGACAGCTGCTGCTGCCGATCAAATTATCTTTTTTTGAAGTTATCATCACAATGTTTAATAGCAAAAAGAATCAAATTTTGAATGCGGACATGCACACCTGTCCTCCCTTATTGGCGGCACCACTGACTCATTCAAATACTCAAAAATAAAGACGCACTCACCGTCACCACCAGCTGGATCGTTGCCGCTCCGTTTCGTATTCACCACCAGCAAGTACACTCTCAGATCGAACTTGCGCTTGTCGACTATTAATGGCCTTTCAATGTAAAGCTGCAAGAGGACCTGCGCGCTGGACATCTTTTGGAACTGGCTGGAGGTCAGGAAGCTGAGCAGGTCCTCGCGGACGCGGTCGCAGTCGAATTTGCACCAGCTGCATTTTTTCACCCATGCTGCCTCTGAAGTTGACGGCGCTTGGCCAAGGGTGGAGGCGAACGCTGGCAACTTTGCGGCCCATAGGCTTCAATGTATTTGCCAGACTAACACTAATTGACAACCATGTAGCTATCGCTTAGCGATAAATTTTTACGCAACATTTCGCGAACGAAACTAGCTATACTCTGGGTTGCTTTTGTGCTAATTGGTTGCTTTATCGGCTCACTGAACAATCAGACTGTTTATTGATTAATTTGTAAGGCCTAGCCACTGAAAGAACCATCATTCAGCTCCTAAAGAAAACTACCCTCATCCAGCACCTATCAATTGGATGGAAGAAGTGCCTACTTTATGCACTATATAGACCTTAACTTAGTGTATCCAGTGATCGATAAGATAACTATATTGATGGAAACAATATCCTGGATATTCTGCGTTTGTTCTACTTGGATTATGCGTATTAATACCATATCAGCTCCGTCACGCAAACAGAGCATACAGAAAGAGCTTACCCAACAGTTTTCGCCAGATATCGACCAGGATATGCAGCTAAAAGAGTGTATAGGTTTGATTACTAATTGGTCATGCCTGAATGGTTTCTGGAAGCGTCCTTCTAATCCTTGAAGCTTCTCGCAACCATTACAAGCATATATACGTTATTATAGGTATGATTTCGTCAGGGCGCAACTTTTGGAATCACCTGGCATTTTCCTGTATAGTTACACCCACGGGTGGGTCGCTATTGAACAAAATGGCTATCACGTGACAACCATGAACCAATAGCGACTTATTTAGGCGTGTTGTCAATGGAAACTGCCGGGCGATTCCCAAGGTCGCGCCCATTACCAGGATTTCTGATTGGAAAAAACGTCAAACAACCTTGGGAATCACCCGGCTGTTTCTAATTTAAACACACAGTAAGTCGCCATTGGCTCATAGCTCGTCACGTGATAACTGCTTTGTCCAAAAGTATGTGTAACTATTAGAAACGGGAGGGTGATTAAAAAAATTGGCACCTGGTTGGGAGCTCCCCTTGCCCCACGGCTGCGCCCCTGTTTTTAACGAAGCAAAAAATCTAAAAATAAATCTAGATGAGGCCTACCTAACACATTCTCCAAGTTAGCGTTGGCCAAGCTAATTGTGAAAGGCAGGAACTCCTCGTGACTGAAAATCCTGCCGGAGCCAGTCAGAAAGCAGCTGCCGCTCTGTCGCATTTGATTCTCCGCCTGGCGTATTGAAATCACCAGGCGCCACTTGCTACAAATTTGGTACATCCGGCTGGTATAGGGCCTGAGCGTCAAGCAGTTTGGCCCGTCTGAGGGAGAGGCGGCACATTAATTTGCGATATAAGGACGGTTTGAGTCGACTGGGAAAGAAATGTTGCAGGCTTGCGAAGTTACCCTTGCCTAGATTTAAAAAATTCAAAACAATTGGCCAACTCACAAAGAAAAGATTGGCTTGCCCCAGCGCTGGTGATAATTATGCTCAGTTTTTGTCGGTTGGCTGCAATTTTAGCACCAGCAATGCTTTCATTGATTTTCTTAAAGCCAAGGCACTCGATCGGCTTGTGAACTCTGCAGTTTAGGGTTGATTTTATCATCATTTTTAAGCATATGACACCAATGTTGAGCACTCTTTATTTCGACACCCGACCCTTTGACAAGATGTACATTTAACAGCTGTGTACAGCTCTTCAGTCCTGACAGGCTGGAAGGTCCAAGCTCAAACTGATACCCGATCTCAGCTTGGTGGACTGAAGGAATGCGAGATTAATTGCTTTGCTCAAGGGTACAAATTGTCTCGTAGAGCGAAAGGTCACAAGGCAGGTGCCATAACTTAAACCACTAGGCTACAAGTCCTCTGCAAAATTTAGCTGGGAATATCGTCTGAGCTGGGAAAATTTTGGGTCAGTGTTGCGGCCCCTCCAGCCCGTCAGGACTGAGCAGCTGTACACAGCCCTCTAATGCGCCGTGGGCTGTACATCCTGTCGAAAGTAAGGGTAAGTGACAAACAAAGCAAAAAGCTGATAGAAAAACTCACGCGTTCGCATTCATGCCAACAATAGTCGCACCCGACTGCTGTTTCAGCGCCACCGTGTAACCAACCTGGTCTTCGTATCGGATGCGGAACAGAGAGCTGCGGCCGTTGAGCTGGTAGGGCAAGGACAGGATGGATTGTCCGTCGGTCAGCTTGTCTGAGCTTCCCGTCGTGACCAAAGTCGGATCTCGGGCATCTCCAGCGCCCGCTGTATTGGCCATCTTGAGTCCGTCTTGTCAAATGAATGGCTCAGCTCGCTATGTATAATTGGCAGCCTCTCGCTAAGATTCTTATTCACTGATGCAATTAATAATAAAAGTCTATGGGCAAAATTTACGATAGCTTATATGCGTAGTTCATGGCTTTTCATAGTTACTAATCAGTTTATCAACATCCCTGTAAATTTTTAATTGCTAAAAGACTCACATTTACAAGTATGTCACTCCAAATTAATAGCATAGGAATTTTACACTAGTGCCTAGGGCATCTGCCTTTCGACCTGAAGGTCAGCACCAGCTCTAGGAGACAATTTGTGCCCTTGAGCAAGGCACTTAATCCCACAGTGCTTAAAATTAAGGGTGGGTGTTGCAGGCCCTCGTAAGGGGGCGCGTGGCTCGGCGGTCTAGCGCGTCTGCCTTGTGTGCCACTGGTCCAGGTTCGACCCCCCGCGTTGTAGGTCGTTTATTTTCCCTAGCGCGGTTTCGTGTGCAGGGTCACATTAATTTGGGGCCTTGTGCACGAATTGGTTGGGCTATGGGCCAGTTGTGCAATTTACGCCCATGAGGGCAACCCCCCAAGGCATAGAGAGTGTACATTCCTGGAACTACCGCTTGTGCACCCTATGTGAGTGCGTGACTGGGTGCTATACTGGAATTCCGTTGCGCACCGTGTGTTTGTGTCTATGCCTGCATACCGTATTTAGTGTGACTGAACGCGCTTCAGGAGTCAGCGCAATGGACAGTCATGCCCAGTCGCTGGTTGTGGGACAATGTCGCTTCAAGCGTCAAAGTGCCTGCAGCCCTCCTGCAGATTTAGCTTTAGCTTGCAGGCCCTCGTATGACAGCCCTCGGATGCGCCGCGCAATTAGCTGCACATGTCAGGTGTCTACATTTTTTATAGAAACTGCATCAGTGCTATATGCGGTAGTTAATGTAAGCTGAATCTGCCATAATTTTGGGCTCCTTTGGTATCGGATAGGAGCCACTGTTGAGTTAGATTTGTACGCATCGGAAAAAATCGATCATTTATAATGAAACGTTAAAAACTCCAAAATCTTGCCCAGCGTTCCAACATTCTCAAGTTCCTTAAGTTTTACCACTAAACTGTTAACCTAGCCCCGTTGCTGATTGGTTAGTTAACTGCGCTTGTCAAATTCATAGTCATCTCCTCCCAGCTATAAGAATTATGCCTTGAATTTAGTTTTGCAGTAACTGGGGTTAAAACAAGCTGTTAGATGCTTCTTGGTCCGCTTATAATTGTTTTCTGGTAAGCACCTGCAAATTTTTTAATCTTTGATGCGTGAGAGGACAAATTTAGGTTAGTAGGCTAACATTTCTATTGACCGATTTTCGCATATAGTGCTAAGAGTGTAGCCGAGTGTCCTTTGATTGAGGCATGTAATCTTGAATTGCTTCAGTTACAACTGCAAGTGTGAATGCACAGATTAGATTTTTATTTAAAGATCAATCGATAGATAGATAGATAGATAGATAGATAGATAGATAGATAGATAGATAGATAGATAGATAGATAGATAGATAGATAGATAGATAGATAGATAGATAGATAGATAGATAGATAGATAGATAGATAGATAGATAGATAGATAGATAGATACATAGATAGATAGATACATAGATAGATAGATACATAGATAGATAGATAGATAAATAGATAGATAGATAGATAGATAGATAGATAGATAGATAGATAGATAGATAGATAGATAGATAGATAGATAGATAGATAGATAGATAGATAGATAGATAGATAGATAGATAGATAGATAGATAGATAGATAGATAGATAGATAGATAGATAGATAGATAGATAGATAGATAGATAGATAGATAGATAGATAGATAGATAGATAGATAGATAGACAGATAGATAGATAGATAGATAGATAGATAGATAGATAGATAGATAGATAGATAGATAGATAGATAGATAGATAGATAGATAGATAGATACATAGATAGATAGATACATAGATAGATAGATACATAGATAGATAGATAGATAGATAGATAGATAGATAAATAGATAGATAGATAGATAGATAGATAGATAGATAGATAGATAGATAGATAGATAGATAGATAGATAGATAGATAGATAGATAGATAGATAGATAGATAGATAGATAGATAGATAGATAGATAGATAGATAGATAGATAGATAGATAGATAGATAGATAGATAGATAGATAGATAGATAGATAGATAGATAGATAGATAGATAGATAGATAGACAGATAGATAGATAGATAGATAGATAGATAGATAGATAGATAGATAGATAGATAGATAGATAGATAGATAGATAGATAGATAGATAGATAGATAGATAGATAGATAGATAGATAGATAGATAGATAGATAGATAGATAGATAGATAGATAGATAGATAGATAGATAGATAGATAGATAGATAGATAGATAGATAGATAGATAGATAGATAGATAGATAGATAGATAGATAGATAGATAGATAGATAGATAGATAGATAGATAGATAGATAGATAGATAGATAGATAGATAGATAGATAGATAGATAGATAGATAGATAGATAGATAGATAGATAGATAGATAGATAGATAGATAGATAGATAGATAGATAGATAGATAGATAGATAGATAGATAGATAGATAGATAGATAGATAGATAGATAGATAGATAGATAGATAGATAGATAGATAGATAGATAGATAGATAGATAGATAGATAGATAGATAGATAGATAGATAGATAGATAGATAGATAGATAGATAGATAGATAGATAGATAGATAGATAGATAGATAGATAGATAGATAGATAGATAGATAGATAGATAGATAGATAGATAGATAGATAGATAGATAGATAGATAGATAGATAGATAGATAGATAGATAGATAGATAGATAGATAGATAGATAGATAGATAGATAGATAGATAGATAGATAGATAGATAGATAGATAGATAGATAGATAGATAGATAGATAGATAGATAGATAGATAGATAGATAGATAGATAGATAGATAGATAGATAGATAGATAGATAGATAGATAGATAGATAGATAGATAGATAGATAGATAGATAGATAGATAGATAGATAGATAGATAGATAGATAGATAGATAGATAGATAGATAGATAGATAGATAGATAGATAGATAGATAGATAGATAGATAGATAGATAGATAGATAGATAGATAGATAGATAGATAGATAGATAGATAGATAGATAGATAGATAGATAGATAGATAGATAGATAGATAGATAGATAGATAGATAGATAGATAGATAGATAGATAGATAGATAGATAGATAGATAGATAGATAGATAGATAGATAGATAGATAGATAGATAGATAGATAGATAGATAGATAGATAGATAGATAGATAGATAGATAGATAGATAGATAGATAGACTGTTTACAAGTAACTGTTGAGGCATTACGTATTTTTCACGTGAAATGCCAAGTGTCAATATCTTATTTGCAGATAAGATAACGTATTTACGTAGGATTCTAATAAATTAACAAACAGCTCTATTGCCTGCAGTCTAGTATTTGCTACTCAAAGAGACGGACCATTATGGCACACTCTTCAACTAGGTGCTTTAGAAGCCTAGACTCTGTTTTTTTAATTGCAAATAGCGGTTTTCTGCGGCAGCCAGGCACAGTTGACCGTCAGTTACTAGGGATGAAAGAAAGAGAAGTGTCTTCGAGAATGCTTCTCAAGGGCCCCTCTCAAGTTTATGATGCTGTTTTCATGTCAATGTAATACTTCGGCATTTAAAAATACACTTAATGGCTGAATTACCAACTGCCGGATTGCTGCAGTCCACAAAGCTGAGATCGGGTACCAGTTTGAGCTGGGAAAATCTAGGGTGAGTGTTGCGGCCCCTCCAGCCCGTCAGAACTGAAGAGCTGTACACAGCAAACGGATGAGCCGTGCGGTGCAGCTAGCTGCAGCTGTTCCGTGGTGGGCTGTATATCTGGTTGAAAGGTCGGGAGTCTAAATTTTGCTTGAGTAATCATGCTAACGATTCCAAATAGAGAACGTTCTCATTCTTGTTGCAGCCTCGCGCAGCCAGTTCTTACTGGCTCCAATCGCGTGGCCTTCCGCCTAGTGCCGGCCGAACTACCAGCGGCTGCGCAGGTGAACGGCACGCCAGGCATTCGTCGGTTGGCCGGAGTGACAGCTCGAGCTAGTTGCCAGGTCGAGTGCGCCTCCGACCCGGCCTGTCGAGTTGTCCAGTTCGCGTCGCCGAAGTGCTGGCTGGGCGGTTCAACCGCTTGGTCCGGGAGCTGGCTCGCGCAGCAGGGCGCTCTCAGCTACCTGAAGCTGGCTGTGGACACGCAGAATACGCTGCTGCTGCTTGGCTTTGATAGGCGATTTCTCAATGGCGATTTGATGACAAATTCAAATGGCGTAAAGTTTGTCGGCGTTACTCAGAGCGGCAGCGGGCTTCGCTTCCGAGGCAGGTTCGACTCGTACATTGACCTGCTGGGCCTAGCAGAGTTCTTGGCTAATCCGCCGGACAATGTTACCTTCTTTGTAAAGGTTCGACGCACCTACCGATCGTCAGACAAAAACAACCGGGCCTTCTTTAGCGTTTACAACATCGAACAAGGTCCCGCGATCGATCGGCCAGGCTTTTTCTACGAGAACTCCGGTTTTGTCTACTTCTTCTTTATCGGACCGTGCTCGTTTAAATCTAAGAGTCAGGTGACCCCCACTGACGACGCTGTGCACACCGTATCGCTCGGTTTCGTCCTGCACGGCTGCGACGGTGCTAGGCTGTACGTGTCGGGCACGGAGCAGGAAGTGGTTTCAGTCTCAAGGAAGAAATCACGCTACACACCGGACGCCATTCGACTCGGCTTCGCTGTGGTGGAGGGCAACACTTTCATGGGAGAATTTCAGTGCTTCGCTATAGTGAATCGGGCGATGACTGTCGAAGAGATTCGTGAAATGGACGCCGTCTGCTGATTGGAGTTAAGCGAGGATTAACGGCTAGTCATATTGAGCTGTTGTTGAAAGGGTATCCATCGATGTATGATTGCGTTTTGTGTCCATTTTGTTCAATTGAACTTCTATTTTTTTCGTAGCTGTCTAGTTTGGAAAAAATTATAGCAAGAAACATTACAGACACCACTTCTATTGGTCAGTTGAAGTTTGTCAACCCCATGTTTGTTTTTTTCCCTCGCACAAATTTGCTCGCCCAAGTTAGGACTGCATGCATTTTTTTACTAAGGCTATTGGCCCAAGAAGCGTAAACTGAGGTAAAGCCAGAATCTTATCAACGCTGTAAAAACATCAGGCGCGATGAAGACGTGCCATTTTTTCTTTCAAGCAAGCTATTCCTGCTGTGTTTGGTGGGCTCATACTCGTATCCCATGCGAAGGCTTCTAGTATAAGCACAAGATGCAATCGGATATGCTTTTCGGCGTGAAAGTTTTCAGAACTACTGGAGGATGTTGTCAATGCCGCTAGCCACACGCGTACCGCGTACCAAATAAAGCTCAAATGCAAACAGTTCTCTTTCAGTTCAGAGCCATCCGTCGCTAAAGCTGGCGCAAACTCTACAGTTAGTAGCTGGCTTTGTTAAGCAAAAAATTGACAAACTACCTGTTGTGCGCGTATCGAAGCTATTATAGTTAGGCACGTCTTCCTCAGCCGCATTTATGTGTAATGGGTACCATGGCTCAGACCGTAAAGTTGTCAATAATGTCTACAAGATGTTCGTTGGTGGATCTCGGGTATTCTTAGCCGTACCAAGTGCTGATGGAAAGTAGGATCAAGATTTCACGAAGAGCTCTGTGTCACGACCAGAACGCTAAAGTGTAGATCTTAAAGCTTGAAATTGCTTTAAAGTTTTTTCGTAAACGAGTCCAGAGAAAAGAGCATTCTCTCTGACGGCATCCATACTCCAAGGACACCTTAAGAAGGAAGGGACACTTCGTTTCTTAGAAAGTTTTTGAAGTCCAAGTTTCGCGAAAAAATACACTTACGGAGATTGGAAATTTACATATTTTCAGCGTAAAATTAAATATTGCGCTCGATTGGAAGCAGATGCAAATCTCATCTTTTGATATGTTTCCAGAACTTTCTTTATCTCTCCATATCTATTCCAGAACTTTATTTCTCCTATATTTTTTTGTCTTTCCAGAATTTGTGTTTCCAAAACTTTCCCAGAAACGAAGTGTCCCGTCCTTCTACCTATAAGGTGTCCTTGCTATACTCCTAAAAAACTGACATGTCTATGGCTAAGCCCTCTACCCTTGCTTGCATTTTACGCTATACTCATGGATGAAGGAAAAGAAAGGATTGCTCATCTAAAACTGCGTCTGTGGCCAAAGCTGTCCTCAGATTTGGGATATTCCCCCCCATAAATTCTATTGGATAGCGACATTTAAAAATATGCCCCCTCATGAATTTTACCAGTTGGAACTTTAGTTGGGAAATTCCATTCCTTCTCTCGAGTAAACACAGTTAGCGCTACGAAAGTCGTGACTGGAATTCCCAAACTAAAGCTCCAGCCAGTAAAATTCATGAGGGGGACATATTTTTAAATTTCAATATCCAATAGAATTTATGGGGGGGAATATCCCAAATCTGACGACAGCTTTGGCCACAGACGCAGTTTTAGACGAGCAATCCTTTCTTTTCCTTCATCCATGGCTATACTAATCAACCAGATTGAAAAGCAATCCTTATGCTTAGGATACAGCTCAGGCAAATAAAGATACACTTTTAAAATGATCGTTATGACGACTGTGACAGGCAAAAGCTTGAATCTCTTTTCCAGGCTTGAAACTACTCAGAGCAAAATTTAATTTTTCTGTTTAATAAAAAGCTGTGCATTATTCAGTCTGTTCTTTTTTAATATGGTCCTCTTGGACAGTCACCTTCCTTACAATGTCGCATATCCATGGGGGTAGAAAGAAAGTACACCAGCTTGCATTCGTACGAGCACATTGAAAGCTAAAGCGGGGGTTTGCATTGCAGCCTTCTTTCTTTCTTTCGACAATTGCAAGACGCATAAAAATTAAAGAAAGCTCTTCTTAAGCATCTACTAGCAGAACAGTTAGTTAATCTTTCCTACTAACAACAGATGGCTGACGCCATACCAAAATTAGATCGCGAAGCCTACAGACTCCGCTTCCAGTCCTCCAGGCAGACCCTGGTGGCAGCCCTGCAGCATCGACAGTCTTGCTTCGCCCGCCTAAATGCCCACCTCGACGAACTAAAGGGTCTAATGCGGGACCTAAAAGTCGAGTGCGAATCAACCAATGATGATGGGCAGCTGGACGAATTAAATAAGCTGGGTGAAAGTTTGCAGCGCCAGCTCACACTGTCTCTGATCGTGTTTGGCCGCAGCAACACTGGCAAGTCAACGCTATTGAACCAGCTACTGCGCGATGAGCCGAGTGCATCAGTATTTCCCACGGCTGAGCACACCTGCACCGCCAGACTCACCTGCGCCAGCTATGGACCAGTTAAGACTGTCGCTATCAAAGACCTATTAAGCGGCCAGGAAATCAAAGATCAGAAACAGTTAAAAGACAATTGGGAGTTGCGTGGACTCATCGAACTGAAAGGAAACGAACGCGAAGACCAGAATACTGCAATGCTAGTGAATGTCACGGTCTCCAGCGAGCTTCTGCAGCACAACCTGCGGCTCGTGGACAGTCCTGGAATGGGCGAGAACCCTCAAATGAACGAAGCTGTTCGGGTTTTTCTGAATAGCGTTGAGTCAGCGATCGTTGTGTATGTCATTGACGGCACTAGAGGATACATGCCAGACCCCGTAAGCTAAAACTGTGCCATTCACATTCGCATTTTTATACTTTACGAGCTACCTGACACGAACTGATTGAGTTAAAGTCAATATCACTCCTCTGTGTAGGACAGCGAGAACATCCGGTTTCTGATGGAGCAGCACAGCCGCCTGCAGAAGGTGTTCATTGCCAATCGGATTGATTGCTGCATTAGAAGTTACTACAAAAACTTAAAGCAATCCGAAGCTGATGAGCTGTCGGATTGCGATTCGGACGATGAGGAAGCGGTGGTTATTTGCCTGACAAAAAGTCTTCCAGGATTAAACTACACAGAGCACTGCCAGAATCACACGCTGATGCGTATGGAAAGCGTCAGGGACGCATTGAGCAAAAATCATCCCGGTTCTATTTCTACTGACAGCGAGACAACTCTGCTCGGCGTGTCAGCCAAGTCCGTCAAGGACTTCTTCTCAGACAACTGGCGTGTGCCGCATCCGCCATACCTGGACTCCTTCCTTGAGCTGGAGGCCCACATAGCCACTCTGGTTCACGTAAATGCCCGACAGATTTTGATCGAAGCTATCGGTAAAATGAAACGCCAAATGATGCTGGCCACCGTGCACCTGCTGGGCTTCAAGTTGTGCACCGCCATCAACTCCAGTCTTATGCAGACACCATTGGAGCTGATGACTCGCGCGCTTCATGTAATTAACCAGACCTATCAAAACATAAGCAAGGCCATTCAATCAATTGCGTCAGACGATTCGCTACTGGATCTGACCGACCCCGACAGCGAGCTGAACAGCCTGAAGAAGCAATTCATACGCGATGATTTTAAAAGCCTGGCCAATGTGGACACCAGCCTTGTGATGCGCAAAGCCGAGGAGAACCTCATAGCTAACCTTGTTCGGGGCAAGAACAGGGAAATCCAGACGGCCATCAGACTGCTGTGCAACTTCAAGGATGTTATAACAAGCCACCTGAAAGCTAGACTGAAGTCTAAATACCAGGAAGCCATTGCTGGCTCCTTGCTCAGCCAAACAGCATCCAATATTGTTGATGGCTTAATCACCACAGCCGAGGAGTTTGCCAACGATTTGGCTATAATTAAAAGTGCATTTGAACCGGACGACTCGGAGTTCTGCGAGCTGTGCGCCGATCACCTGGTCAATGGCATGCGCCAGGCGCTGCCCAGGCTGGTTAACAGCGCCGAGTTCAGCCAGATCGTTGCCAGCCGATCCGCCGATAAGCGAGCCCGCCTGCTCGACCACTTCCTGTTGGGCGTTGATCTCAACAAGTTGACCAGTGACGCAATCGGCACTTACTGCGCCAAACTTTTCCAGAAGAAGTCCGATATTGAAGACCGGCTGAACGTTCAGCTGAGCAACTTGCAGCAGAAAAGTCTGCAAACTGCAGCCCGAATTCAGCGTATGAAGCCGCTGAAAAGGTGCCTGACTGTTTTGCACTTCAAACTGATTGGATTGGACACTGAGCTGCGCTGGACTGCTGCGTTTGACACGTCCGAGTGTGAGTGATCCTAAAATTGTTTATAATCTAGTTTTCAATTTTACCGGCACCAGGTATGGTTTTTTAGTTTTACAAAAGACTTACCTAGGCTGAAGGAAAAAGTAAAGTAAAAGCTTAAGCAAGAATATATATTACGAGGGGACATGTAATCATGGTTATGCAAACTTGGAGATGAGAATGGAAAAGTCGATCAAATAAAAAAAACATCAAGTCCGATCGCAACCAAAAACACAACATTCAACAATGTCATGGCCCTCCAGGTGAGCAGCTGAAACGTTGCCAGCTGGAGGTCTCTAAACTGGACTGTCCTGAGCAGAGTCAGCGAACTCGCTGCTCATTAAGGCCGCGAATTGATGATGGACGAGCTGGACAGCTGCTGTGCCGCGGCCTCCGTCTGCCTGCCGACTGTTTGAAACGATTCGCCTTCAGTGCCATGCTGCTCAGGTGAGAATGGGCATTATTTAAGCTTATTAAATAATCGTTGAGGAATGCAGAAGGTGTGAACATCGTCAAAACCTACCTGCATGAAACTTTGACCACCACCTACAGAAAGCAGCTACCTAGCCAGCTGCAGCTGGGCTGGCTGTGCCTTGACTCCGCAGAGCCATCGTCGTCTCCTGATAAGGCCGATGCTCAGCTTCTGTTGGGGGTGGTCAGCCGCGGTTCCAGCTTCCAAAGCCTGGCTGATTTGCATCCGAGCTCCATCTCAGACTCTGATCGGGCGGCCTGGCTGCAGAACTTGCTAGTGATCTACGCAGGCTCATTGTCTGCTGGGTGTCATTATCGACCAATGGACTACAGGCCGTCTAATGTGCTGGTGAGCCATTTAACTCTGGTGATTAGCTGTGTGCTTATTCGCCTTTGGAAGCTTCCTAAAACACAATAGTATTGTTAGACTTTTGGAGCGGGAAAAACTTTTTGCTTAGAGGGAAATTGTGCTTTTGTGCTAATTGCTAAGAGAGCCGGTGCAGATTTATTCAATTTACATCGAATCAGTATTCATTTAGTTTTAGTGCTTTATAAGAATAAAGCAAGTAGAGGGGCGTTTCACATTCCCTAAATTTCACATCCCCTAAACTTCATATCCCCTAAACTGGATGCTACTGTTCATCACATTACCTAACTTTCAAATTCCCGAAATTTCATATTCATGCATTTAGGGTATGTGAAGTTTATAGAATATTGAAATTTTTGGGGATATGAAGTTTAGGGAATGTGAAAGTGCCTCGCATTCTTGAATTTAGGGATTGGGAAATTTAGGGAATGTGAAACTTAGGGAATGTGAAACTTAGGGGTTGTGAAACTTAGGGAATGTGAAATTTAGGGAATTTGAAATTTAGGGAATTTGAAACTTAGGGAATGTGAAACTTAGGGGTTGTGAAACTTAGGGAATGTGAAATTTAGGGAATGTGAAATTTAGGGAATTTGAAACTTAGGGAATGTGAAACTTAGGGAATGTGAAATTTAGGGAATTTGAAACTTAGGGAATTTTAAACTTAGGGAATGTGAAACTTAGGGGTTGTGAAACTTAGGGAATGTGAAACTTAGGGAATTTGAAACTTAGCGAATGGGAAACTTAGGGAATGTGAAATTTAGGGAATGTGAAACTTAGGGAATGTGAAATTTAGGGAATGTGAAATTTAGGGAATTTGAAATTTAGGGAATTTGAAACTTAGGGAATGTGAAACTTAGGGGTTGTGAAACTTAGGGAATGTGAAATTTAGGGAATGTGAAATTTAGGGAATTTGAAACTTAGGGAATGTGAAACTTAGGGAATGTGAAATTTAGGGAATTTGAAACTTAGGGAATTTTAAACTTAGGGAATGTGAAACTTAGGGGTTGTGAAACTTAGGGAATGTGAAACTTAGGGAATTTGAAACTTAGCGAATGGGAAACTTAGGGAATGTGAAATTTAGGGAATGTGAAACTTAGGGAATGTGAAATTTAGGGAATGTGAAACTTAAGGAATGTGAAATTTAGGGAATGTGAAATTTAGGGAATGTGAAACTTAGGGAATGTGAAACTTAGGGAATGTGAAACTTAGGGAATGTGAAACTTAGGGAATGTGAAACTTTGGGAATGTGAAACTTAATGAATGTGAAATTTAGGGAACATGAAGTTTAGTAACATGAAGGCCTTTGTGTTAGGGGTTGTGAAATTTAGGGAATGTGAAAGCTGTGACCACATGCTAGCACTAAAACTCATCCGATGCCCTGCTACTTTAGATAGTCAGGGCATCGCAGCAGCAGTCGTCAGTAGAAGGCGACGCCGGCAGCGTAGCGACGCCCGACCCAACCAATCTGCTGGCCTCCCCAGGCCAGGCGGCCGAGTCCGCCTCCCTGGCTGCCTGCATCGCCACTCTGTTTGGCTACAACATCAGCGCCAGTGCAGCGAACATGCCGAACGCATGGGACGAGCGCTACGAGTCGCAGCTGCAGCGGGCGGTGAACAATCCGGAGAGCTTCTTGGCTTACCTGCCGAGCTGCTTGGGCGCGCGGCAGGATCGAGGCCTTATCGACCGCGTCACCGAGTGCATTACGGCCTGTCTAACAGGCTCAGCTTCGGAGAAGGTTGGGGAACTAGCCAAGTCTGTGCACAAGTTGATGTCACCATCGTAAATAACTGTTTTTTGCACGAATTTTAGATTGCTTTATTTGATTCTCTTGCCCTCATTGACTGATTACTTGACTTCATTGGTTCATTGTGATGGTTTAAGAATCAAAATTACGTATTGACTGCATAGATTCAATATGAAGTAGGTACTGACCACCTTTGTAAACACAGTACCGAAGGGCCTCCAGTTTTTTCTATTATCCTGTTGTGGTAAACAAAATTATTATTTTTTAAGTCGCTTCTTAATTTATAATTTCCACTGTACGACATAAGATTTTTGATTAAAATAAGCAAATTTAACCTGTCAAGTCAAGGCTGTTGCTCAACAATTCAAATAAATAATGATTTTATCAATATCTTACTGGCCAGTAGTATGCAACAGAAAAGTGGGTATGCTGTGCTGCACGGGTTTGCAGAAATCATACTATTTAATGTCATTTTGTTGTTCCTTTCCTCAAAACTTTTTTATCGTTGCCAAGCTAGGCTCATAAAAACGGAACGCGAGTGGCTTAATTAACAGTCCTGCATTGAGGTCATTCGCAATACGCTGAACTAACTCTATTCGCGCACGTTAAAACTTAGTTCTTTAAGGTAAGAGTCTATTAGACTTCGTGGAGAGTTTTAAACTGTATTATAGGAGTGAGAGTTTATTTGCCTTTGCCTAAAAACCTGCTGCTTTCTTCAATTTAATTATAATTCCAATTAAGTCTGAATTGGAGGCTACTTGAGCGGCCTGAGCGTTTAGCCTGAATGGCCTTCATAAAAATCTGAGACGATCCGTCAGCTAATCTGCTAACTGAGGCCCGGAGAGAGCTGGGGACCGCGGCGCAGTGTTTGCCGACGCAGCGGGGGAAGCAGCTGTTTGCCGAGTGGCGTCTCTATCCCAGTTTTTCTCTGTCCAGCTCCATCTCTGTCTGTCCGTCTAGCTGATTCCTCAGCCGCACAGCTCAAACGCTCCGTGCGCCCTCGCAGTAAAGAAACGACGGAGAGAAAAAAACCGGATTGAACCAGTTCGGAGGACCCCGTCACCCGCCTGTTAAGTTGCGCAGCTGGGGAGGAGTGACGGGGCGAGAGGGCGACAAATAGAGAGGCCGGCGAAAGAGCACCTTAGCCGGAGCACAGATCCATTGCTCTGTCTCTGATTTCTCTGGGGCATGACCAGCAGCAGCAGCAGCCGGCTAAGGATGAGGCGCGCAGCTTCCGCCGATCGTTTAAACTCGAGGAAATCGGCCGAACTGCCAGCTGATGACGAAATTTCACCGTCGCCAACTTTCAAATGCAATTTGATTGGCTTTCCCTACTGCTGCACCAAGCACTACTACGAGTACAGGCGCTGGCCCTACTACTTGGAGCCGCCGCCTGCGGCCGCCTACCCTGCCTACCGCGGCAGCCGCTACTGGCTGGACTGGCCGCGCCATTCCTACCTGTACCCGTATAGCGGCTACTACTACAACTATTACTATGGCGACTACAGGCGCTACCGGCCCTGGTACAACGGCTACTATTACGGCTATCACGACTATTACGGTGATTATTTGCGCGGCTACGCCGAGGGGATGCGAAAATACGGCGATAGCGACGCGGCCAAGAGCCGCCTAAGGCGAGCCTCGACCGTGGCTGACGATTTTCTGACTGACGGTGTCGGGGGGAGCGGCTACAGGCCCTACTATTCCAGCCGCTATCTGTGACGTCAGATGGTGAACTTTAATGAAAATTTCGTTTTGAGAAGGCTATTGAATGCCAAGATACTCATGTGCCTGAAATTTACATGAAAGTTTGAAATTTAAGATAATTATTGCTGTTCATCAAGCACTCCCATGAAGCTAAACTTCTAGCCTCAGAATTTTGCTAGCGTGTGTCGCAAAATGCGTCCATATTTTCCACCTGTATTGATTAATTCATAGATGTGTTTAGCATGCTAATTAGCAGGACTATATTTTTTCATTTAGTAATTGCTGTAATAAATTATGCGCAGTCCGCGAAAATATCATTAAAAATACATTTGTATAGCGTAGCACTCTTCTCTTCAGTAGCGCCGATTTCAAGCATCAAAAATCGTATCAATTATCGCATTGATTTTTCACAAATTTTTTACTCTTTTACTCTACCCTTGTCTTAATTGTTACCCCTTTGGTGCTCCCCTTTACCGAGTAGCTTTGGTGCTCCCCCTCACCCTGTAGCTTTGGTGCTCCCCCTTACCCAGTAGCTTTGGTGCTCCCCCTCACCCAGTAGCTTTGGTGCTCCCCCTCACCCTGTAGCTTTGGTGCTCTCCCTCACCCTGTAGCTTTGGTGCTCTCCCTCACCCTGTAGCTTTGGTGCTCTCCCTCACCCAGTAGCTTTGGTGCTCCCCCTCACCCAGTAGCTTTGGTGCTCCCCCAGTAGCTACGCTCGTAGCTTGGGGCGAGTGGCTCGGCAGTCTAGCGCGTCTGCCTTGTGTGCCACTGGTCCAGGTTCGACCCCGCGTTGAAGGTCGTTTATTTTCCCTAGCGCGGTTTCGTGTGCAGGGTCACATTAATTTGGGGCCTTGTGCACGAATTGGTTGGGCTATGGGCCAGTTGTGCAATTTACGCCCATGAGGGCAACCCCCCAAGGCATAGAGAGTGTACATTCCTGGAACTACCGCTTGTGCACCCTATGTGAGTGCGTGACTGGGTGCTATACTGGAATTCCGTAGTGCACCCAATTTACCCAGTAGCTTACGCAGTCTCAGCTCAGGTCAGTCATGAAAGATACAAGATACAGGTGAATTTTCCTGCTCAATTGCACAAATTTTTGTATTGAATTAGGTAATTTACAAGCCCATTTTTCCGAATTAATGACGACGCAGATTCATGCCCGGAACTCAATAAAGCTAATCTGCGCACATTTTTTAGCTGGCTGTAAAACAGCCATGCATTTAATCAATTCAAAAGGCTACGAGCAGATAGGATTGATAGCCTTGTAGCTCATGAAACACTTCCGCGTACAATATCGGAAAGAAGAAAACTTGAGGACAAGTCGGTTAAAGAAATGCGAATATTATATCAAAGAATAGCGACAATCAGGATTTTATAAGCATCTACGTTATGCAGACATAACGTAGACATAACGGATAGAGGAGTCGTGGGAAAGTTTATAAAATTAATCGCTTTCTACTTTTAGTAGCGTAGAGAAGTTATTTAAAGCAAGATTTTTTTGCCTTAACGAAAAAGTCGCTGAACAATACTCAAGACTGCACGAAATGTCTTTAAAATAATATTTTTTATGAGGTGCGAGATTTAAAGGTTTCTAGCTTTACCACTGGTAGAATTCTGCCGTTTTTACGAGCGTACAAAGCGAATCGGGGGCTCATCATGGCTGCAGTTTATTCTACTTCTAGGCGTGTCTAACCATGACCACTGTCACTGCGCAAATAACCACGCGCATCAATTTTCGAAGTATTCGTCTTCGATTTGTACACATTCAAACAAAAGCATCATGAGATAAAAATTAGCGAAAGTGAAGATTCGAGAAAGTGAAAGCGTCCTCGCGTCACCAAAATGAATTGAGCAGCAATGCAAATGAGTGCTTAGAATACAGAATAAAAAATTGAGCACAGAGCGACCAGCTCTCAGGGAGTGAGGTCGGGCGCCAAAGCTCGTCCCCCAAATCCCTGTCAGAAGCTACACCACGGTGCCAACGGCGCTGCCGAAGCCGTTAACGCTGTTGAACGATCGCCTGACCTCGCCAGCTGGACGGCCGGGGCCGCCCTGACTCAACCGCAGGAACAGCCGCATTGCGGGCGGTTGTCCGCCGGGCGACGCACTCGCTGACATCAGCGCGTCCGGTTGCTGTTCGCTACGACGCCAGAGAAGGTCGGCGCCGGTGCCGCCGACTGACACCGTCTGGTGCGGCGATCGGCTCAGCCAGTGGCCGGCGATTATCGACGCCGATTCTGTCCGATAGCGACGGCGCGGCTGGGGCTGCGGCTGTTGCTTCGGGACCGCAGCTCTGGGGGAGGTCGGTCAAGTGATAGGGCCCGTGCAAGCCAATTTTTAAGTGCTCCAACTCAAAGGGCCAGTCAGTTTCACTCCCGCATAGCCTCATCATAACACCTTGGACTAACCTTGTCGCCGGCAGTGGCGGAGGGTGGCCTCCAGTTGATCGGGATGGCGGCTGCATTAATCTGAAATCCATAAAATGCGGTCCATTTCTTATTTAATTTTATCAGTTAGATACCGAATTTTATCAATTATACTATAAATGTGGAAGCTTATCAGTCGAATGCCTATGAGGGATTTTAAGAGATGGGAAGGGAATGGATAGGGAAGCATCAGTTTGTACTACCAGAAATGAGAAATACTACCAACTCAAATCTGAACTCAAAGTACGTCTTAGCGTCACTTCAGGTGGTCACTGTACTGTACTCAGTCAGAAGTTTTTTAAGATTTTAGAAATCCACCCGTTAGCTAATTAAAAGTAAAGAAAGGCTTTTTACCTCGAGTTCGCTGGGTTAGCAAGCTGCTTATGACACTGATGAGGCTGCGGAGGCTGGCAAAGACGATGCTGCATCGGCTGCTGCTGCTGCTGGCGGAATTTTTGAATTGCCTGAGGCTGAGGCTGTTGCAACTGGAAATTCCGACGCGGCTGCTTCTGCGGCTGCGGCAGCTGTCTGCGGCTCTCTAACTCTCGTTGTTCCTGACAACGCGCCGCATTGGCGGGAATTTGAATGGCCCGAATTTGGCCAGCCAAGCGGCTGCAGGCCTGCAGCTGATGGAGCAGGTCGGCTCCGCTGGAGGTCAGCTCGCGCTAGCGGTTTTGGGGCGTGGTGTTAATTATGAAGGGATGTGTAACCCTGAACTCTTTAGCAGCTTTATCTTTATTTCTCCACTTGAGGAAGGTCCCTCAAGTCTTAATATGATGCTTATCATATGTTTAGCTTAAAATGCTTCATGTGAACAGTATGGAAGAGATACAGTGCTTGCTGAGATTCTGACTATTGAGGACGTTCTTTCCTACGGCTAGGATTGCTCACCTTCTGCTCAATCAGCCATGAAAGTTTGGCCTCAATTCTCGCCAGCCGTTGGCGCGAATTTTCATCGCCTGCAGCTGCTGCTCCATCCTGGCCCGATTCTGCATCAGTTCGCTTCGTCTCTAGCAGGCTGTCGATGCAGGTGTCAACGCAGCAGGACAGACAGTCGTCAAGCGGCACCGCTGCTGCCGCCGCATCAGATGCGGTCATGGTTTGATCAAATTGCGGCGAAACTTATTAGCGAGTAAGCAGCTCGCTCGGGCGCAATATACGCAAAACGAAATGGCTCGAATTGACGTCAAAGAAAACTTTGCGGAAACCCGCCGGCCAATAAAAGCGCTGGGACAGAGGGAATTAGCTGACACCCATTAGGGAGAAGGGGGACTTAAAATAGAGTTTATGGATTGTAGAAACTTCCCCAATTGTTTTAGTTTTTTTTAAGACTCAATTGTTGCATGCTTAACATTGCACGCTGATTCCAAGGCAAGATTTGGTTCTTTTAAAAGCGTAAGAAAATAAATTCCAGGCAGTACCCATGATTGATCCGGACGGGACACTTAGCTGCGCAGTGCCGGCATGCAAAAGGCGCCCAGCCTAGCGTGCAGCCTTTAATATTCAATTTCTAATAGCGAATTGAAACTTAAAGTGCATTATTGAGAGTTTAAATTCACTGACAGAGAAGACAGAGGTAGGGAGGAGAGAGACCACATTCCAATCCGGTTCAGAAAAAAACAATTGAAGTACGCTCGTTCAGAGCTGCATGCCTTGTTGGCGGTAGGTTCGCCTTAAATAATAATAATATTTAGGCTCGCGCGAAGTAAAATTTTTAGCTAATGGATTTATTATTATTATTATTATTATTATTATTATTATATCGATAGGGATTAATGAAGGAACAGTATAAGCAAAGCTAGGTAGTTGGCGCAAAGTAGATCCATAATGGACAGAAGAAGAGATGATACGCTAGCAGTAGTAGAGAAACGAAAAAATGTTGCCCACGATAAACGTGCTGCGATAAAGAAAGGACCTCACACTGAAATCTTCAGCCATTGAGCACACGCCCTATAGTCAGTGGACTAAGACAAAGCGAAAATAACGGATTACATTGTATTTTAATAGCCAAAGCTAATTCAACTTGCTTTCTGTTAGAAACCTGACAGACGCGAACTGCGCGACTCTGGCAATTAAGCTATCAATCCTTTGATTAGCACGCATTAGGATTTCATCTTGTTCCGGCAATTTAATACTGATAATTCCGCTAATGATGTGTCGGATTTGTTCGAACAGGAATTCTTTGCGTCTACTGAGCATGCTTACAACACAGGAGCCAGCTCTTTGTCTTCGAGCATCTGTGATGAACGAATAATTCTGATCAGCATGAGACTCCGATTTGAAAACAGGAACCGTCTGTCTTGGCTAGTCCAACTTGACTTACTTGACTTAGCTGCAGGGAGGTCCCAGAGGGGACGCAGCGGGAAGGCGCAACCGCCCATTCCACTAACCCCTGGACGACCGACGCGCCGTTATGGACGAATGGTTGGCGTCGCCCAGGGGGGTCCCTCGGTGTCGCCGGCAGCTGTTGCTCCCTGGAATTGGGAGTTCAGCCCTGCGGGTCGCCCGGAGGAAACGCATGAGCTGGTCAAAATTTTCGGGTTTGCACGCATCATAGATAGAAGTGTGTGGCCCGAGGAATTTAAGTCTGGCCCGCGTGAAGGCGGGGCAGATGCTGACGAAGTGTTCAGCTGACTCGTCACCCGAGTTGCAGAAGCTGCAGGTGGCGCTAGGAATGCTGCCCTGCAGGTATTGGTGCCTGGAGAAGCAACCATGGCCTGAGAGGGTCATAGTGGCAGCCCGGATGTCCCTCCGCGAAAGCCGGAGGAGGAGGTTCCGGAGCTGGCGAGAGGGCTGTGGAACAGCACCTCTAGATTGCCTGCAAGTGATGCAGTTCGCCCAGAGCGAGTAGTGCTGGGTCCTGACCCACGTTTTGATCCGTGAGTTGATGACACAGGAGGGGGTCGGGACGAGGGGCTCAGGCCCAATGCAGGATCCAGATGAGCCGGCTTTTGCAAGCGCATCAGCGAGCTCATTTCCCCGGAAACCTTCGTGTCCCGGCACCCACTTAAGAGTGATTTTGTTGGATGAGCCCAACATGTTGAGATGCTTGACACAGTCCAGGACTGTTGCTGAGCTGACACTGCAGCTACAGATGGCGTGCAGTGCAGCTTGGCTGTCAGAGTGGAAAATGATGTCCTTGCCAGCAACGCCAGAGGCGAGAAGCTCTGCTGAGCACGAGCTGATAGCTAGGACTTCATTTTGAAAGACACTGGAGCTGGTTCCAGTGTACTGGGCGTGGGTGGCGATGACCCGCCCATTGAGAATAATCTTGGCTAGTCCAAACTGTGTTGTCACTTTCAATAGGTGCATTCAATAATGTCAAAATTGTAGCTCGCATTTTGGCACCCGACCTTTCGACCAGATGAACAGTCAACGACACAGCTGCAGCTAGCTGCTCGGCGCATCCGAGGGCTGTGTACAACAAGCTGTTCAGTCAAATTTACCCGATCTCAGCTGGGTGGACTGAAGCAATGCGGGATTAAGTGCCTTACTCAGGGGCACGAACCCACGACCTTCCAGTCATAAGGCGGTTGCCCTAGCCACTCCTTCGCTGTAAAAATGATATGACGGAATCGTTAGCATATATAAATTGATGACTTCCTCATGCCAATTGTTTTACCCAAGACTGAGGCTTAATCAAACGAAGAAAACAGCAGAGTATTTTGTGACTTACAAGGACAAAAATAGTCAAATAATCTCTCTGGATAATTACTGCGTTTATTGCCGGAGCTGAAACAAAAGCATAACGCACAATTATAAAATTACACAACAAACGATCAAAATTGAAAATACTGCCTACTAATACAGACAGCTGGGCGCGCCAGAGTCAATTATAACAACACCAAATGGCCAGTAGAGGACGAGCAAGTCTCTAAGCGATAGCTATGTTTATTGTTTGGCTAAGATTTGTATTTACATGAGCGCTTAGAGATATGGCATTCTGCGCACAGACAGACAGACAAGAACTAACGCTTCGAGCCTTCACAGATATTTACAGATAACAAGCCATTTAATTACATAAAAATCACACTACTAACTAGTAGGGGATAAAGTCATTTTACAATAAAAAAGCAATACAGTTTAGTAACAAAGGGGGGACCTACAGCATCAATGTTGTGGCAGCAGAGTGAATCAAGACTTACAAATCATCAAAGCCAAGAAAATAAATTAAAATTTTAGCACAAAAAGTCAGATTCTGTGAAAGCTGGATAAATTTTTTTTGAAAAAAAACAGCAAACACAGCAAAACAATTGCACCGCGTGCTAGGGGATAATTTAAAGTTGGCTGTCATGTGTGAAGCGAAACGCGATAATAATTATTTTACATTAAAAAAGCGAATGCAAACACATATACATTTGTGCTTCAAAAAAATCGGAGACAGCAATATAAGCCCACATGAAATCAATGTAAAAAACATCATTATCACATCACAAATTTTCTGGAGGCTTTTGTGGGCGCTGAATCACGTGATCACGAAGTTATTCGAGTGACTATCCCGTTGCCATCCTAGTACGTATGTTATTCTAACATTGAAAGATGATTAAGCTGCTCCCTGTGGAATTGCATGCCACTTCTCTGGAAGAATGTTGAAAATCCAAGTAGGCATAAAAAATTCTCTCTCTCTCTCTCTGAGCAGGAGTAAGCATCTCTGTGACTGTGGGTTGCCCTTTTCCTTGCCCTTTCCAAAGCCCTGATGCACACACATGGTCACGTGATTCGCAAATCACCACACCCTTAAGTCCCCAAATAAACGCTTAACGAAGCGAAAGTTGGTGATGACTCGCAAGTGACTACGACACCCCAAATTTAGCTACATTGATTTTCAAGGAAGCTGAGATAACTGTACCGTTTTTTGCAACACAGTGTGCAGGTACACAGCTATATACACCGCCTGTTGTGGCGCTAATACATATATATGCGTGCGCTTTAGATTTACAATAGCATTTAAAAAAGCAGCATTAACCAACAAAAAACACTTAAAAGTACATAGTCTACTTTATCGACACCATAAGACCATACATCTTGCACAAAAAACACGCCGCAACATTCTAATTGTGAAAATCAACAAAATACAGGTGCAGTTTATTTTATAGTCGTGTGTTCTTTAGATTCGGGAAATATTTGGTCCGTTCTAATGCGAAAAAAATAAACAAAAGACAATTAGGCTACTATAAGTAGCATTTCTATATCATCCATCTAGATATTCCAGGTCACTCACTGGTCGGAGAACAGCGGGCTGTTGGCTTCGGAGATGCCGAACATCGGATCTGCATCGCCCAATGTCAAGCTGTCGGTCGCGTCTGCAACTGAAACTGCGGCGACAGCAGATGCAGCAGCGACCACGGTTGGGTTAGAGGGGTCGCCGGCGCGCTGATTGGCTGCGGCGGTGGGCTCGGATTTGACGCGCGACGCTAGCGGCGGTCCGGAGCTCACTAAGAAGTTGAGCAGACCGTGGAAAACGCCCTCGTCAAGGCTGTTAGCCTGCTGGTATTGAACTCCGTTGGCTGTTAATGCCTGCTGCATGTTCTGCGAAACAATAGTTGCGAAAGATTGGTTCTGATGTGTTAAGCATACACTATTGGCAGTAGTATACGAGCGTAAGCTGTAGCAGAACTGTTGCATATTGATACTACTAATAGTAGCTCAAACAGCCCAAAAATAGACACCGGACCAGATGAGCAGCCCATGAAACAGCTGCAGCTGGACTGGCTGGAGGGACAATCTAAGTTTTCCCAGCTCATCCTGGTACCCAATCTTATTATGGTGAAATGAAGCAATGCGGGATAAAGTCACTTTCTCAAGGGCATAAATTATCTCCTAGAGTTGGAGCTCGAGCCCACGACCTTCCAGTCACGACCCTAACCGCTAGGCTACAACTCATAACATATTTATTAATACTTACTACTACTACTACTACAAATAACAATAATAACCACAGGCGCACAACATCAAAGCTACCTGAATTTGTACCGCCAGCGCTCTGGACAATTGGTCAAGCTTCTCAGCCCGGGATTCGGACTGGGCCACGCGATCAGACAGCTTCACCTGGTCGGCCTGGAGCTCGCGAATATAGTCAACAGATGCTTTCAAAATGTTGCCCTTGTTCTTCTTCATGTCGCTGCGGGTGGTTTAGTTTGTCGTTTTAAAACAATATGAATAGGACAAAAATTGGGACTCAAACTCAGGACGTAACCGCTAGGCTTCAGTTACAGCATGGTAAAAGATGAATAAAAAACAAGTCAAATAAAAAAGGAGACAAACAAACACCTAACGAACAGACGACAATAACAATAGCCAACAGACGGAGCCCACCAACCTGTCCTGAAAGTAGCCCCTGGGCAGAATCTCGCCCAGCTCGGCAATCTGATAGTTAATATTCTCCCGACGTTTCCGTTCGATTCTATTGTGCGAATCCTTCTTGGACCGGTCGCGTGGCAGGCCGGTGGTCGCCAACGAGGATGCCACGGAGGCAGCCCGCGAATCCGAGGAGCCGAGTGAGGCTGGAGCAAGCGATAACTGCTGCGCCTGCTGCTGTTGCTGCACTTGTTGTTGTTGCTGCTGCTGCTGCTGCAGCTGGTGCGCTGACAGTCGAGAGCCGCCAGCAGCAAAAAACAGGTGCGTGCTGGCCGGGGCCGAGGTGGACGGTTTGGCTTCGATGGTGAAGACGTCGGCGCCGGTAGCGTCATCATCTGTGACGCCGGTGAAGCAGCTGAACGTCTGGCCGGAACTCATGGCGGGAAAGTGGGCCTGATTCTGGGAGAAAGATGCCCATTGTATTGGGAATTAATTAACGCGATGTAAAACCAAATTTATTTAATTATCGTGACTCCTAGTAACTATCTAGTAACTATGCGGGAGATATTGCAGCATTGTAATGTGCTATTATTGATACCATCCCGAATCAAATAGACTTCTGCTGATCCCAAGAGTAGCTGCAATAAGGGAAAATCCGCACCGGGACAGTAGAAGACAGATGCTCCATGCCGTGATCCTCGCCCAGTAGCTCGCTAATGTCTAAGTCCAGCTCCATGTCATTGGGCAATTGCAGGTCAGAGTCGGCCGAATTATCGGGTGACTCAAGCGGACTCGAGGCGCTGGCGGCAGTGACGGCGGCACAACCGCTTGCTGACGTCACGGGGCCGCTCTGATTGAGCTGCTGCTGATGCTGCTGCTGCTGAGCCAGATGGTAGGGCGTCGGATTTTCCAATCGACTGAACGCTGCGCCGCCTGACAAGCCGGAGGATGCCGACGACAATTGCGATGCGGCTGACCAGGAGGTCTGGACGAATTGCTGCTGCTGCTGCGGCTGCTGCTGGGCCTGTTCTTTGAGTAGCTGCTGGCGAAGATTGGTGCGCATAGCCATCTTGGCGCTTATCCTAATTGAAAAAAGTTGCGGCCAAATTAGGACCAGGGCATCGCACAGCTTCTACTAACTGAAATGGAGTAAAAATTTCAATTTTAATGAATAGAATTAAAAATAAGAAAATTACTAAACCATGATTGTCTAGTTTATCATCATACTTTTGCAATTACTTAACAATCTGACAGAATAAATTTTTGCAATCTGGTGCAAATATTTTGCTTGCATATGTGAAAGAAAAATCTGAAAGATTTTTAAGAAAAAAATTTTGCAGCAACCATATACTATAGGAAAAGACACAAGAAGATATATTAACACAAAAATCATTATCAATCAGAAAATTGCTACCAGTTAATTGCAATTGGTAATAACTTTTTGTCATTGAAGAGCATTCTCATTTTTTATGCAATTTTTTTACTAAAATAGATTGCTTAAAAATTTTATTAGCCCAGTATAGTATACTAAAGAGGCTTTGTTAAGCTATATAACTTTATGTTATAATATTATAATTGTAAAAATTTACAAGATAAACTAGTAAGAACAATATGCAAATTTATAATGTAGTGTAGTACAATTAATTTAGTTTATTAAGTTCTATAGGTTCTAAATCTTTTAATTGTTATTTATATTCAATCTATACACAATATGGCATAAACAGGCCTAGACATTTTACACAAAAAAAAATATTTAAATAAGCTTACATAACAATTTACAAATAATATTTTTTTTCAAAAATATAAAACAAAGTTACCATAAAGAAATGCTAAACTTGAATTGAAATCATAAAATACAGATGGGAACATAATTTGCACAAAATCTTTAGCCTTTTATACATTTTTTTCTTTTGACTTTAACTCAGAAAGATGGTCTGCATGCTAGAATTTTTTATATGCACAGCCTATGCCAAAGTTTTAGTACATAAATTAGGCATGCAAAATGAGATCTTTAGAAAAGGAATGAGCCAATGAACTATATACTTTTAATTTAATAAAGAATTTTTATACCTACACTTCTTATCTTGATTGTTCCAGAAAATATTTTATATTTGTTTTTAGTTTTACCAATCCTGTTTTGATCTGAATACTTGGTTTACTTAAATTGAAATTTGAATACAAATAATCTAATTATTTGTTTCATTCCTAATGCAAGGAGTTGCAATTTTATCACATATTTAAAAGGTATATGATAATTGTTTTATTTAGTTTTGTTTACCTACATTTGTTTTTTGTTTGTAATTTTATAACTTTATAATTTATAAATAAATTCAGGCTTTTCATTTTCTAAAATGGAAATGCTAATAGTTAGATTAGAAAATCATAATCAACTTTTTACAAGATTTAAATAAGATATGTTTACTATGTGTTCAGCATAAAAAATTATTATTAAAACACAATTATTTTTTAGAGTTTTAAATTGTATGTTAGATACTTTGCATTCAGAATTTATTGATTGATTTATTGATATGATTTATTTATTTTTAATCTTATTTACATGGCAAAAATTTTTGGCATAAAATATTTCTGGAATTTTCGTAATTTATTATTTACGAAAATAAATAAAAAGTTATGTTAAGTAACTTAAAAGGCATAAGTAACCTAAAGCCTAAGCTAAGGGTTATAAAAAGTCTGCATACATTGGTATGCAGTTAAGGTCTGTTTGTAAATTAATTCTGGCGTGTATTCGCTACTTTAATGAGTATGGTTAACTTTGTGAGAAAACTTATAGAATAAACCATCAAATATATAGTAGTGTCAATTTGAAATTTTATCCCATGAAAGTATATACATTTTATACCTAAAGATAATAGCTACTTATCGTCCTTTATTATGCTTAGATTTTGTAAAATTTATATGTACTTTTTATCATCCATATTTGGACTAATTTTGCTATGTTGTTAAGATGCTAGAAAAAAAATAGACTTAAAGTGTGGAATGTCAAATTAATCAACTCAATGTTTAGACGAAGTTACAAAAGTGCAGCGAGAATGATTTTATGTTTTAACTTTAGCGTCTGGATTCGTAGAAAGTTTTTATGTAAAAGAAAACTGAGAAGAAAGTATTCGTCAAAAAATTTTATTATTATGAATCGCTTTAACAGACTGATACCATACTTTTGTTTAAACATCAAAGAGTATTTAAACTATACCTTGATGACTGATGAGTGGAATTATTGCCTGCTGGATATCTAAACAGATCTAAACAGTTTAATCTGTCTGCACACTTTTTTAACGTTTTTTATTATATTATAAATTAATCTTATTAATTTTACATATAATGTAATGTAATTAATGCATTTTAGGGGTAAAATCCTGCAGCCGTTGCCATGACTCTCTCCTCGATTGGCCACCGGTGTCCTGACGTCATAAGAGAATGGATTTGGGGGTCTGAAAAATGAGGATTTGGCGAGGGAGCGCGTATTCAGGGAGACGGGTGACGCAACAGAGGAGTCTGGTAGACAAGGGTTTGGAGAGATGGGGTTTGCGCAATCAGAAATACAGTTAGATTAGAAAATTATAATTAGGTGAAAATTACAGGGAACAATAGCGGGAGAAGAGATGTTGCAACAGGAAACAATAGCGGGAGAAAACCAAGAAAAGTGGAGTATGAGATTACGTGACTGAGAACAATAGCGTGGAAAACCGAGATAATTGATGTAGAGTATTGCGCAAGAAATCCTGAGCACGATTCAGGCGCGTGATGAGGAGGAGAAAGCTCTTTGGGAGCGCGTGGGAATTACAGTAGAGCCGTGCTACAACTCATACTTAAAGTATCAGGGCGAAGAATCGGAATATTAAGAGAGTAATAAAGGAAAAACAGTCAATAACGGTATTAGGTTAGATGTAGAGTAAGCATTAGGTAGTTAGGGAAATTAGGGGAAAAGGCTATTATTAACGTTAAGGGTGCAAAAGGGGAAAAAGAAGTACAAGGAGGCTGGGAATGGGAGATTAGAGGGTCAGAGAGAAAGAGAGGGATGTGGAGGTGAATGCCAGAGAGGTGATAGCGCCAGGGAATAAGAGGTCGTAGCTCCTACTCGACGTGACCGCCGCCCACTCTCCGGCTACTGCATCCCAGTCCAGGCGGTGCTGACGGATCGAAAAATATCCCGCCCGGACCGTGGATGAATCACCTGCTCTAATGAAATCAGACTCACATCCACCTTAAGCCGTTGTTTGCACATTACTGAACCGTTTGAATTGAAGCTTTTAATTAAATTATAATTAAGCTAAGCTGTCAAAGGCTCGATTTTTTAATAAATAGCTGAATAATTTTTAACGGCACGAAAATACGCACAGCAATTAGAGATTTTTTTACTTCTGTTTATTATGAGGATTCACAGACATGAAATAAACAAAATCAATAGTACCAGTATAGGGGAAAAGCTATGCATACTTTTGAATAATACAGAAGCACCGTAATTTCGCATAACGAAAGGAATGAAAGGAAATTAAAATTGAAGGCCTAATTATGCTTTCAATTTGCTTTTAATTTCGATTAATGCCTTTAATCGAAATTAAAGAAACTTTTAAATTGAAAGCATAAACGGTAACACCTTTACTGCTTCGGATTACACATCGATTTACCTCAATTATCC
Source organism: Macrostomum cliftonense (assembly GCA_950096795.1). NCBI lineage: Eukaryota > Metazoa > Platyhelminthes > Macrostomidae > Macrostomum > Macrostomum cliftonense. The sequence goes on from CATNEM010000167.1 coordinate 105,440, forward strand.
ACATTGATTGCAAATACTCTTAAAATATTCCTAGTCAAACAAATGTAATAGTATTGAAAAAATATTAAAAACTTAGCATCTTATATAGTCTCAATAACCAAAAAACCAGAACGCTACAATAATAATTACGGCAACTGTTATTTAAACTAAATTGGCTTTTTAAATAACTGGATGCAAAAATTCCAACAATGGAAATGAAATGTTTCAATTGTAAGTAAGCATGAAATCACCGCTGGTATTTTGCTTACAGAAATGCATAGAGGAAGAAAAACAGACTAATAAAAATGCTTTAAAGCTTTAGTAATGACAACTATAAAATAGTACTTTTGATTAAAAGGCAAGAATGGATTCTTGCAGACTAATACGAAAATATGACACAATTACTAGTATTTAAATATTCTGGATTAGGTGATTTCAAGCAAATTTGGAACTTACGAAAAAAAGTCCGCTAAAAATTATGCGCTAGAAAAATCTATAATTGCCACACTGCACTGGAGGACAGTTCGATTTGCACAGAAACTAACGAGATTCGAAGCTTCACTTGCCAGCCGTGGCGGCGGCGAACGCGCGACCCTGTTTCAGATTGAGAAACTGCGGCTTCTTGCCGCCGCCGCCGCCGCCGCCGCCGCCGCCCACTCCGGACTTTTTGCTCAGCCAACCGGACTTCTGGCTGGCGGCGCTGCTAGCTGAAGCGCCAGCTGAGCTGCCCGAAGCTCCGCCTGAATTTGACGAGGCTTTTCGAGACTTACCGGTTGCTGCCCGACCACCTCGGCGCCATTTCCGAGTGGCAAAGTACTTGGACCGGTTGCCGCCGCCGCCGCCGCTGGCAGAGTTAACGAAGCTGCCAACTCTAGAAGCTTGCGATTGCGCCGCCATCAGGCGCGCCCTCTCCTCGGCCTCGCGCTCCTCGGCCCGCATGGTCTCAGTTAGCAGCAGATAATCTTGCGTGATCATTAAAAACCTGTTAGCGCCTAGATTATCAACTTTGGCCTGCGTCATGCCAGTGATGTTCAACAATTCCTCAGAGGTAGTTGGCAGGCGCTCAGCTATCTCGCGCAGGCACTCAGTTGGAAATACGTTCGTGTAGTTTTTAACGTTCTTCACCATAGCCAGCTCTTTAGCTGTCTTGATGAGGTCGCTTAAACAGTTCTCCTTGGCCTGGGCGTACTTATCTATCGGCTTCTTGTCGTCCTGTTTAGCAGCGGCGGACCGGTTGGACACCTGCAACGACGTACCGGAATCAGATTAGTTAGAATGCGAACTTTTTTAAGTAGCTCCTATCAACAGAACATGTCTGTCGAATTCTGAGGCAATCCTCTGTCTGTTAAGTTTAAGCAACGCTAGTGCCATTATTTTTAACTTAACAATTCAGTTAATTGCTTCCTGAATAACTTACCTATACCTTTTTCATCTATCTATCTATCTATCTATCTATCTATCTATCTATCTATCTATCTATCTATCTATCTATCTATCTATCTATCTATCTATCTATCTATCTATCTATTCATCCAGCTATCTATCAGTCTGTCTTTATGCCTATCACTGATCTGTTATTTCTAAGTAGAATGCATGATTTCAATTTTTTATTACCGATATACTTTTTAAACAACAGCATGTGCAATTAGATGAAGCAAGCAAAAACAACTGGGCGATTCCCAGCTGCCTTTAATGAATTAATTCTCGCTGTCCAACAGCCTAGGCAGAAGAAATTACTCACTTTGACAGCCAAATGGAAGCAGTGGCCAGGCTGGTGCAGCAGGGCGAAGCGCGGCCCGGGCACAGCGTAGGTGAAAACGTGCTCGCCCTGCGACACCAGCTCCTCTGTTAGGTACTCTTCGCAGATTAGCTTGCGCACTAGACGCTCCATTTCGGTAGTACTAATTTGGCTCAGACTGCCGTACATCGGGTGGCTAGTGAGGCCCAGGCTGGTCAGCTTATTGTTCTGCAGCCGCCTAAAGAAATGCACCAGCTGTCCAGGCGCCAATTTGATGCTCCGATCCTGCAGCAACTGGCGCACCAGGTCAACAACAGTGGTTGCCTGTTTAGTGAAATCGCGCTCCTCAAACGTGCCATTAGTATTGTCGCAATTGTCGCAGGCGCAGCCGCGCATAGCGGCGCAGGCGGATTTGTCGAAAAATTCGCCAAAATAAGTTAGAAGCTGGGCGCGCCGACAGTCGGTGAGGTTCATGCAATAGGACACCATGCTGTTCAAGTTGCTATAGTGAATCTGCCGAGTCTCGTAGTTGCCGCCTTTTTCGCCGTCTATTAAACGCTGCAGCCGGATCTTGTCGGCGTAGCTGTACAGTAGAAGACAGGTTGACGGCCTGCCGTCGCGACCAGCTCGGCCGGCTTCTTGGTAGAAGCCTTCGATGGACTTCGGCATTGAATAGTGTATAACAAATCTGACGTCGGCTTTGTCGATGCCCATGCCGAAGGCGATGGTTGCGCAGACAACTTTGCAGGTAGACTCTTGTAGCCAGTCTTGAAGCACTTCGCGACGCTTATTATCGGACAGGCCGGCGTGATAGGGCCGGGCGCTGATGCCCGACTGGCAGAGAGTCTTGGCCACCTGTTCGCACTCGTTGCGCGACAGACAATAGACAATGCCGCTCTGATTGCGAAACGATTTATTAATAGTTTCAACCACCTGTTCCATGGTTTTTAAGCCCTTTTTCTGTTCTACTTGGTAGCGCAGATTGGGCCGATTAAATGACGATATGAACCATTTGGTGTTGTGCGGCCTCAGGCCCAACTGCTTCTCAATGTCCAGGCGCACCTGCGGAACATAATTGGTCAATCAGGTTATTAACTATTGCGTTTTTAAAAATCATAAGACAAAGATAAAAAGCAAAAAAATAACACAGAAAAACAACAAGCAGAGCTAGCAGCGCACCTGAGGCGTAGCGGTGGCAGTCAGAGCCATCATAGGCACATTAGGAAACGAAATTCGCAGCTGATTCAAGTTGCGATAGTCCTGCCTGAAATCGTGGCCCCACTGGCTCACACAGTGCGCCTCGTCAATAACAAACCTATCCAATAGGCCACGCTGATAGAGACTAGAGAAGCATCGCTGCAGCTTATCTGAATGGCTAATTTTTTCAGGCGTAACGTACAACAGCTGAACTTGACAGCCGTTCGGGTTGGTGAGCATGGCGAACACCTGATCCTGCTGCTGCGGCGAGACGTCGCCAGTCAGCTGATAGGCTCTGACGCTTAGCGAGGTCAGCTTATTAACCTGATCGGTGATCAGTGACAACAGGGGCGACACAACCACTGTGCAACCGTTGGTAACAACAGCGGGCAGCTGGTAGCACAGGCTCTTGCCGCCGCCTGTAGGCATCAGGACGAAGGTGTCGTGGCCAAGCAGACAGGCGTTAATAGCCTGCAGCTGGTTGCGACGGAATTCTTTTAAGCCGAATACGTTGCGAAATTTTTTTCGGACAAGCTCCGAATGCGGAAACGATTCGCCGCCGAATTCGGCCGAGTGATCCGGCTGTTTGGAGGCCGCGGCGCCGGCGTGAGCTGGGACGGCGGCGGTAGCGGCGGCGGAGACCCACTTAGATTGGCGCGACTCTAACGGCACGTAGTTGTCGCCGGCTGTGGCTTCGGCCGCGGTCAACGACGCCTTCTTCGGCTGAGCCGGCTGAGTCGAGAACGACATGCCAGTTGACGTCGAAGGCTTTAGTGCGGGCGCGTCGAAATCCAAGGACGCGCGGACCGATGATACCGAACTTTGCTTATCAGCAGCCTGGGTGAGCGACGGCTTGGAGATGCCGACAACTGACGGGCTGTCTGTCGAGGCAGCTGCCAACGTCAAGGAGGCGTTGATGGCAAAGTCCAGGCCGGACTCGATAACGCCACGAGTTCGCTTGAACAGCGGCTTCCGCTCCGGCTCTGGCAAGGTGGCGGCCGTAGCCGCCTGAGTCGGCTTGGGCTTGGCCGATAAACGTGACGGAGAGGCAGAGCGAGGCGTCGCTGCTGGCGCCGGTTGCTTAGCAACTGTTGAGGTCGACGGCGCCGCGGGTGCAGGCGTGACGGCTAAAACAGGAGTCACCGCGTCGGAGTCCAGGCTGCCGCGCAGTTCGCCCAGCAGGCGGAAGACGTCAGTCGCGGACTGGCCAAAGGCTTCGAATAGCTTGCCAGAGGGCAGGTCCCGAACGGCTAAACAGACGCTGCGCATCGATTCGTAAACTCTTTTCGGCAGACGGATCTCTGCATCGCCGGCATCTGAGGGCCCAGCTGAAGGAGTCACTAACGACAACGCCTCGTCAACAGAATTCGAGTCGCAGTCCTCTTCTTCGGCGGCGACATCGTTAGCCCCGTCATCGACAACAAAATCGCCCTCGTCGTCGATATTAAAGTCGATTCTAAAGTCGTTTTCATCGTTTTCACCTTCGTCTTCATTGTCGGACTGAATGCGCGGGCGCTTGCGGCCGGGGCCGGCTACCGGTGTCAAAGAATCCTCGTCGTCGCGATCCATTTTACCGCCATCAGCTCCGACTAACTGGATGTCGTCGTCCGAATTCCCCAGCTCGACATTCGCCGTCGTAGCAGCAGCAGGAACTGCAGGCACAGTGGAAGCAGCACTAGGCGGAGCAGCTGCCGGGGTTGTCGGCGCTGCCCTGGTGGTGGATGACAAGACATCGGATCTGTTAACAGACAGCGGCATGCGGAAGTCGAATTCGTCGTCGAAATCGTCAATGAAATCCTCATTATCTTCGTAGCCAGATGGTTCTGGCATTGCGGCGACATCCGAAGCCGACAACTGGTGGGGCTGCTGCGCTAGCTGAGAATTGGGCTCAGCCAGGTCGACTACCACCGAGTCTCTGGCATAGAAACTGGACAGCATAGTTGTTGGCCGGGCGGCCGCCTCGCCACCAGTGGACAGCTGCGGATTCTGCACCGGAGTCGGCGGCACTTTGGCAGTTGGCACCAATTTAAATGGATTATCGAGGCTGCTAGTGCCAGTCTTTGAGGCATAGGCAACAGACGCAGACTTGCTCGATTGAGACGCTAAAGAGGCTGATGATGGCTGTTTCTGTTGCAGAACGGGCTGCTTACTGCTGCTGCTATCTGAGGTTAGTGTAGAGTCCAGGATACTACGATTAGAGGCATCAGTGCCCGCGCCAGACTTGAAGGATTTAAAGGTAAACTTTCGCGACGACATACTCGCCAAATTCTATTGAAAGGCACACTAAACTCCAGTGGCCGGCAATTCTTTGATCTAACTGAAATAATTGGTGCAGAAAATTTTTTATAATGTGACATATTATAATCCTAGTATAGTTATGATAGCCCAGCCTATACGCACTTTAAAATGCATCAATTATCAAGTTTAACCTGCAACATTTTTTTCAGATTTATTAAACTGCATACAAAATAATAGCAATATTTAATAACTACAGGTGCTTTAATTATAAGCAATCTTAAAGCTAATATATTAGTAATAATAATAATAATAAGCTTTTTACAATAATAAAAAAAATTGTAATTTTTTTTTGTAATAATAGCTTATATTTTAGCTCTTGGTAAACAGCCATAATTCTTGATCTATAAGGATCAATAACCAATTATTGTTATATAAATTGTATATTTAATGTATGGTATATTATTAGGCTATATTAATTAGAAAGTAATAGAGCAAAAATCAAGCTGTAATATTAATATATTTGTTGAAATACTTTTCCATTATTTATTGCCTTGCAACTCAATACTTTGATACATTGGTTAGATATGACTAGTTATCTATTAATTTATAATGGGTATATAGTTTTTCCCATAGTTTTTCCCAAGTAATGGAAGGAATCAACAATAGGCCTAGGTTAAAATAGTGGCAATCTTTTGGATTCCTGCTCTAAATTACTTATTTTCCATGTTTTTCTTTTCTTCCAGCCAATGCAAACATGGCTGGACATCCTGCCGCACCACGAGAGATACTTGCTGCTGCCGATCTGCATGCCAACATTGAGCTGTGTGACTTATGGTCAAAGAACATGAGACTGAAAGATGTGATGGAGGAAGCCGAGATTGCATCTGAGGCTGCCATTGAATGGCTAAATTTTATCCGCGACGTGTGTGCCCAGTACCTGCTTGATCATCCTATGCAGCTTGGTGGGCTGGGGATTGACATCGAGATTGACGAAAGCAAGTTTATGCACAGGAAGTACCACCAGGGTCAATACAGTGATGGCAACTGTGTGCTTGGGATGGTGGAAATGGGTACACGACGCTGCTCGCTGGCTGTTGTCCCCGACAGATCGGGAATCCGAAAGATTGCCAAAATAGCTTCATAAATGATATTATTTCGATAACAATTAGTTACATCATCAGTTACAATAGGGGTCAATTAGCCAGACCAATTGCTTATATTTAATAGCCATAGGCATAAGAGCTAGGCTAATTAATCCGATATAAAAAGAGCAAATTGAAAATAATATTTTATTTTAATTATTATCGTTTCCCAAGTATAGGACTGATTCTGAAAATTTACATAAATTCCTGTTTTTACTTTTTGTTTTGGCAAGCCATTTACTCCATTTTTTAACTTCTGGAAGATAATTTACTTTTACCTTAAATAGGACCCGAATTTTAACCTGAAACACACTGAGAGAGAGGTGTGCACTTGTGCACAATTGCACATATATGAGACTTTTTACGAAACGATTTGAAAATCCCAATTTAACAGGAGAAAAAGTTTAACAAATTAACAACTTTTTTTTATTTTAAGCATTAAATTCTCATGATTTTGTACTGACTCCAAGTGAATTTTTTAATTCCTGCAGTAAAAAAATCTTGAATCACAACCAATTCGCCACTGAATAGTTATACTTTAAAAATGGTTTCTGGTTCGAGAACCAAGAACTAAAACGACGAAAGTTCGTTTAAGTTCAATATGGGTTTCGCTCGCACAAAAACTTCGTAAAAACGATATAAAAGTTATGTTAAATTGTACTTGTAAGGTTCAAAAGATCTTTATCCTTTAGTAAAACGCCTTGGCTAGGCATATATCTGAAGACAGATAAAACACAAACCAATCACTTATACTACTTTAATTTGAAATTTAAAGGCATAGTGTTGATTATTGACGCCCTCTTACGAGCTTGAATGCTTCACTTAAGACTCCTTCCATGGCCAAATTATCCACGGTCGTCAAATCTCGGGAAAAGATTCGGGGAGATTGTGGAATAGATTCATGGTAGGGGCTAGGAGTAAGTTTTAGGGGAGATTGGGTGAGATTGTGTGACATTAGGGTCAAATCCTTGGAGGTAGACTTGTGTGCAAGAGATCTCTAGGAGAGGGTTTGAATCCTCATATGGGATCTCATGTAGAGAATCTAAAAAAGCGTCGGACGGTTTACAGTCAGGTAGGACTCAGATGTGTCATTGGACGTAATTAAATCTCTAAAGATGATGGAACCATAAAAAATAGAAAAATTCTATAGAAGCCATGCCTCTCTCTCCCAAAATTTTAATTCAAATTTACGTCCAAGGACTACTTTTCTTTGAAGGACGTTACACTCTAATAAATTTAAAGACCAAAAGTGCATTGAATTAATAAATTTTAACACCATAGAGTCACTCTAGTAGTCCAGGTTTACGTCTCCCAACGATCCGTATTCGATATTCAGCAATGCATTCTGAAGCATGTATTGTGGCGGTGCAGTGCGTGGTGAAGATACTCGTACATGCAGTGCTGCATTTTCTTGATTCACTAGGAACTTACCCGGCTTTTCGACTATTTAATCTAATTCAGTACCTAAAGTAAGACGTCCCAATTTTTACTACTATATAGTTACAATGCACTTAAAGGTAGCTTTCTGATGTCCTCAACTTGTACTTTGCAATGCATGTAGATCTAATGGCACCTGCGAGGTTTTTTAAAAATCATCATTTTAAAAGGATCACAGAAAGAGATTTTAGGCGATAATGCAGGAAGAAACAGTTTTACCTTTAGAAAAGTTTTATTTGAAAAAAGCAGGAAAATAATCCCTAACCTGTCCATCATAGAAACATAAATTTCATTCTGATATATAGAAGGAAATGAAAATTTTCGAGGGGCAGTCATTGCATGACTTCCACGCAGTTTTGTATTTAAAGAAACTGGGCGATTAAAATCCGATAACAAAGAATAGCATCAGTGCCGAAGGAGGAGCTTCTAAATCTTTGCAGGCCGCTTCCCTTGTTCAGCTGATTGCTAGCCCACTTCTTGGCCTTCTTCCACACCAGTTCGGCCGCGGTGCTTCTTCCGAAGCTTTCTATTCTCCAGGCCGTCGTTGCCGCCTTTTCCTGTCTGGTATTGCCGGCGCTCCAGCGTCTTCACCATCAGCCGGATGCCGAGGACGACGGCTGTGCAGCCGATGATGGCTGACGCGTCGGAATGAAGATTTATGATGGGCGAATTAAAAATGTAGTCCGTTTTTTATTGCATACTAGGGCAAGAGGAGCCTAAAATCATGCTGCAGGAGAAATCGATGCCTTTGATGCACGGGAATTTAAAGTACTCGTAAAGTTGTAAGCGGCCATTCCTTGGGTTCATCAACACTATAAAGCAGGTAATCGCTTTATATTCATACCTATTTATTCTATCAAATTTCTTGAGAATTCTCAAATGGGGAAAATCCTCGTCTGATGTAATGTTAAAACAAACAATAAAAATATTGAGTGCCGTAAAGTCCTTGGCTCTGGGATCTGAAATTTCTAGGATCTTGTCAATGAAAAACTGAAAGGACCAGTAAAAAACAACCTACCAGCAAACGTAGCTCCAATGATAATGTAATAGTCATGCGGCGTGGGAACTGTTGGCGGCTCAGTGACGTACCGGCACACTAAAAATTCAGGGTGCAAAGTCGTTTGTGAAAATATTTACAATCATCATGACTCTTTCATGATTAAACTTTTATTCAAGACACTCTAAAATCTGAATGACCAGATTGGGCTAGAATGGAGCCAAAAACAATCGCTAAAGCGGGAATGAGGTTCGGTACAGATGACGCCCCCGTGGTACATGAAGGGAACTGGGATTCGATAGAGATATCGATATCGATATCAATCGGAATTGCATTCACAACTTACCTTCAATGTCTGACCGGTGGCACACGGTGAGAACAACATCGGCAGGCTCTCGGCAGGAGTCCCAGGGCGGCACGGTGTCGCACGGATAGTCGGCCAAGTTGCCATCGTAGCTGACCATGGTGCAGTTCTCCACACAGTAGGAATAGCTGGGCTCCGACTTGCTCCACTCGATGCCCGTTACGTTTCCAGTCTTGACGAAGTCCTCCGTAGCTAGCGAGCCGGCGAGGTCGCTACCTGGCTGCCAGGTCCACGCGGAGCCGCCAATTCGGATGAAGCCAGTCCAGAAGCGCCTATTTGACGTGTAGATGCGCAACTGCTGCCAGCCGAATGCGGTTCGCATCATTGGCAACGTGGCGTTGTACAGCGCGCAGAACTGGCTCGCCTGAGCCCAGGTGAGGTAGTAGCTGGCATTCAGCCCGAACAGGCAATAGTCCTCGCTTTTGTAGATGGACACGTCGCTTGCGTTGGCGGGCGGGTTGCTGTTCCCGATGATGCCCGATGATAGAGTGGTTCTGGTGATGGCCGCTTTGAAGCCTGGCGGCCCGGGAAGGAAAAATTTTTAGAAATAAATAATCTATAGTTAATATATAACGCTCGATTTGTTACTTGCAGTTACTCACATTTCTGTGCTGGTATTAAGTCGCATTGGGCAATTCGACATAGGCAACCTGTTAAGTATAGGAGTAGGCAGACACTGGTGCTCTTAATACTGGCCATATCTGCTTGGGGGTTAGCTATGTTGATTGTTGAGTCGACTGCAGCAGGAATTCTTACCTGAAATCAGGAAAGATTTGGTTCACAAGATTGGAATGAATCCTTAAGATACAAGCAGAGCTGTAGACCATCCGAACGAACGAGGTCCAATTAAATTTGCGCTTGATTCTCATTGGTAGGAGGGGACAAAGCAAGATGCAGACAGCGTTTTGCATGATCTGTGGGTTGTCTACAAACGCATAGATGGGGCCTTTATTGCTAAAGCACTCCGAACAAAAAAGATGAAGTGAAAAATGCGTACAAGCGAGGTTTCTTTCGCAAAAAACAAAAAATCCTAATTTAAATTTACTACTAGCCTTCCTGGTGAAAAAAGCGTTTTTGCTAAAATCACATGTAATCCACCAGGCTGATCGGTCGCAGTAAATTCGAGCCAGCTACAACAGCCTCTCCAGCTTACTCCGAGCACCAGCAGAACCAGCGCAAAGAGCGACACTGTCCCGCCTTCTCAAGACCCTTTTAGTGGGGCCACTTCAAGTTACAGTGTCGCGGGTCTTTTGTTGGTCGGCTAGGTCGCGTGCTTCTCTATGCGTGCGCATGGCTTCACACAGGGTGCTTGGGCGTTGCTCATCTGTGCAGAATCCTTGCCAGTAGGCATGCAGCTCAAACGTTTTCAAAACGCTCAAGCGCTTCGCAGAAAGGGAAAATACAAGATTTCACGTTTAACGTTGTTTTTTTTCAATAAGAATTTACGATCGCCAACGATGAAGACCACGCCCAAGCCCTCCATCATTCTACGCGTAGCATTTGCAGACGCAATGAATAAATGCGGAATGTCAGGACATGCGTGCAGCGGCTTTTGTAGTGCGCAATTGTGTTACTGGGAATGTAACTTTTCCAAAATGCGTCTAGACTTTGTGAATCGCAGAAATTTTATAACTTCGTAAAAACCTATTCGGCATCAAAGTGGCGAGGATATTCAACAATTTTTTTGCATTCTCGTCAATTAAGGCTAACAGAAGTACATTTGCAACGGAGAAAAGACTCGAATTCGACAAGGCCGTTACTATATGGCTTACTCTCTCGACTGGCTGCCAGCTGATAAGGCTTCGATGAGAAGGCAAAAATGACCTTAAGCATATGAGAACTACATGAGGTGATGCAATCTGAAGGGGGAGTCAGGGGATGATTTAGGTCGATCAATTTTAATTAGACGGAGAGTAAAAGGAACGAGCTGAGAACAATGGTTTATCAAGAGGGTGACTTGTAGATTATAATAAAAATGCTAAAAAAATACGATACAAGCAGAGGGCATACAAGAAATGGGGACCGTCAGGGGCAGATGTGGCAAGAGGGGAAGTTGAGAAGGGAAGAATTCCCATTGCCGTCTCGCCGCCATCGCAAGTGAACCTGGGGAGAGCGCATGAAATCGGGAAGCCCTCCGCCGCGCCCAAACTGCAGTTACATTATGTACTTTTACGTCGCTTAATCGTGCTGGAGAAAGTTAGTTGGGTTGGGGTATGAAGTTTCGACTGTAGAAAGTGCTCTGGCGCATGTACTTGAACTTTCTTGGAATCGTTGAAGAGACCAGTAAGTTCTGGCTCGATTATGTACATTCAAAGGCGACTGTGTACATAAAATGCTCATTCGCACCACCAGGTTGAGTGTAATTTTCGTTCACTGGTTTGTTAACACCGTGTATTGCGTGCGTTTCACGTGTCCATAAAATGAATGGTCAAAGAGCTCGGCGTACATTCGCGTGATTTTGGTGACAGTGTGAGCGAGCCTTGCATGTATAATTATTTTAGTTCGCCATAGATAAGAAATCTATAACATATAACATTTATAACATTTTTTAGAAATTGAATTTTCTTCACGTAAATAAGTCTTCAATAAATTCAAGTAAAAAATAAAACTAAAGTAATCGATAATTGACTTTTCTATTTCTTGGCAGAATTTTGCAGACGGATATCACAAGCCTTTCTGGTCGCTGAGAGAATCATTTAACAGCGCGCGCAACCTGTCGGCCACTCGGCCAGCCGACAAGCCACAACTGGACTCTGCGAAGCCGGCTGGGGCCAGCAGATCGGGCTGCAGCTCCAGCAACAGGCTGCTCAAGTCTGAAGACACTTCTGGTGCTGCAGGCGTCGATGCCGTTACTTCATCTTCAGTCCAAGTTCTGAGAGAATGATTCCAAAGGAAAACTTTTTTACTTGTATTTTAAACAGTTGTATCCTAGTGGCTAGGGCATCTGCCTTATGACTGGAAGGTCGTGGGTTCGAACCCTAGCTTTAGGAGGAAAAATACGCCCCTTAAGAAAGGCACTTAGTCTCGCATTGCTTCAGTCCACCTGACTGAGAGCAGGTACCAGTGAAAGCTGACAAAAATTTAGGATGGGTGTTGCAGCCCCTCCAGCCCGTAGTGACGCGTCAGGACTGAGCAGCTGTACAGCTGCTGTACACAGACCTCAGATGCGCCGCAATGGTCGGTTATCTAAATTTTTGTAAATTAAAAACTTATAACAAACATTACAGCTCGCTCACATCAGCGTCGTCAGAATCCGGCCCAGACTGCAGACGTCCTCACTGGCCAGCTGACTGAAGAGCTTCGGTTTGGGAGACTTCGAACTGTTCGTTACCTCCTGATACAGCAGAAACTGTCCGAGATCAGAAAGTTTCACCTGAGCTGCTGCCGCATCCGAGAAGCCGATCACCTAATTTTCCCCGGGCGAGTTAGTCAGGAATTTCATTGGATTAAAAGATAGTGTCTCAATGATGAATTTGACATCATAATCCATGGCTCTTTGAATAGGGTTGTTAAGCCGTAAATTTTATCCAGGCACTTGGGTACCGCTGACAATGGGTAGCAGTGTGAACAGGGAAAAATCATGGTGCATTGGTGTTGTAGCTCCTAAACTAAAGCTAAATCTGCAGGAGGGCTGCAGGCACATTGACGCTTAAAGCGACATCGTCCCACAGCCAGCGACTAGGCATGACTGTCCATTGCGCTGACTCCTGAAGCGCGTTCAGTCACATTAAATACGATATACAGGCATAGACACACACACCCAGTCACGCACTCACATAGGGTGTACAAGTGGCGGTTCCAGGAATGTACACTCTCTACGCCTTGGGGTAGCCCGAATGGGCTTAAGTTGTACAACTGGCCCATAGCTCAACCGATTCGTGCACAAGGCCCCAAATTAATGTGACCCTGCACACGAAACCGCGCTAAGGAAAATAGCCAACCTACAACGCGGGGTCGAACCGGGACCAGTGGCACACAAGGCAGACGCGCTAGACCGCCGAGCCACTCGCCCCCTTGTGTTATAGCTGCACATTTAGAGCAAATCACAGGTGTTCTGTCGCCCTAGAGTCCTACGCCTCCCACTCCACTGCCTCTGCCTCATCCACTACCTGGACTGTTAGTCTGCTTTCCCAACAAATCGCGAGTCTCCTCACTTACGAACACATTAGAAGGGTGCAGATTCCCGTGCGTCAGCCTGAAATCTTCGTGCAGTCGCGCCAGGGCTTCCGCCGTTGCCAAGCCGACTCGAAGTCTGTCTGTCAGCGAGGGCTGCAGAGCCAAGAAGGCCAGCAAGTTGTGGCTGTCCGTCAGGAATGGCATGCAAAGCTGCAACCGCCAAGTAAGCATTGAACTGGCGACCGCCATTGGTAGCTTGTCGAGCTGCAGACCAGTAATCTGAACCAGGTCCTCGTTGGTTTCCCTGTGATGGCATGCATAGGGCTGGCTTGGTTTTGCTTCAGGGGCACCACGTAGCATCGCAAAAAAATATAGAAAAAACTATGCTTCAGTATGCGGTCTCTGTACTTAAATACGAGTATATGCTACTTTTTTGTTTTTTCTGCTATTCAGAGCAATGTTTTGAGCAAAAGAATTAATTCATTAATCAGAATTTATGATGGTCAATCTGCTTGTCATTCGCAAATAACCCTTTGCTGTAACATTCGCAACCCATTAAGCGAGTCCAAATAACGAACATTTTGTGTTACTTTTGCAGAAGGCATGCGACGTGCATGCAAGACCTATCAATAGTATGTAATCGAAATGACATTCCAATACGCTAAATTTGAAACTATGGAATTGAATTTTGATACCTACCGACTGATGAGCAAGCCGGGTGCTATTGTGCCCAGCTGACGATCGCTCAACACCATCTCCTTCACGGCCAGGTGGGCGCAGCGGTACAACTTGCTGCCCTGCGCTCCCTCGGCCACCAGCTGCCATTCGCAGCGCCGCAGCTCGCTGCAGTCCGTCGCGATGCTGTCTAAATGAAGGCTCAGTTTCAGACACTTCGGCAGCACAGTTTGACTAACACGAAGTCTGCTAGCCGCCGCCCGCAAGTCTGACTGAAGCATTTCTTTGGCGGCCGGCAAAGCCGCTAGAAAGTGCCGGTGCAGATCATCGAACCAGCTGCTCATTTCCCGTAGGATTTCATCAGCCAGCTTCCTCAGTTTGAGCGCGCCTGGCCAATTAAATCGCAAATAAAAATCTTATTGATGAGCCCGCCAGGCATTAGGAAATATTGTACAACGTCTATCAGTAACCTACTCACCGCAGAATTCCTCCGCACTCAGACTCCTCCAGTTGCCTACGCCGAGATGCAGCTTTGATCGCTGCAGTCGTAGTCGCACTCTGCTAAACAATCCACTTTGCTGCTGACGCCCATCGTCCAACTGGGGCAGCAGTTCCGCCAGCTGCCGGCGCAGGCACCGCTCTGCAACATGGAATCCATCCGCCGCAGCCGAAGTCAAGTTGAGCTCGGACCCACCGCCGCTGCCGCCGCCGCCAGTCGCTTTTTCGAATTGCTTGGCTAACGAGACGCTGCGCTGCAGACAGTCGGCCAGCCGTGGCGCGGCAGCGTCCAACTCGCAACTTAACTGGTCGGTGAAGCAGTTCAAAAACTCCGAGCTGGATGCTGAATCCGCAGCTTCAACTGATGCTGACGCCTTCAACTCGTCAAATCGATGCTTGAGGGTTGCAATCAGCCATCGGGTCAGATCGCGTGCAACATCAGGCGCCGACACTGCAGACTCTGCATCAGCTTTTAAGCGTCCGATGGCAAGCTGCGCATCAAGCAGCGCCAGGCGCCTCTTCTGACAGGCCTCCTCACTAGCCAAGTGAGCAGCTTCAGTCAGGTCCTTGCGAAGGCAATCTAGCAGGTTTCGGCGCATTTCGTTGGCGACCTCCGATGGAAGCTTTTTTAAGCGTCGCTCTGCGAACCTCGTCAATAACGACTTTGCTAACTGGAAGGCCTCCAACCAGCGGGCCTCGTCGTCACTCCCGATTGTTGGCTGCTTCAATCGCAGCTGTTGGCGTCGATGGCGTCGCCTGACTGTCGCCACAATTCGACTCGAAACGCAGCAGAATCCGTTCGGTGGCGGGGGCCAGCAATTCAACGTTGGCTGAACTCCATTCTGACTCAATAATCGTCCTCCATTTATAACTTCTTGTGATTCTTTTGCCACCCCATGCACCTGAGACTCCGGCCCGAAGCAGCGCAACCGCTGCAGTCCTGTCAGCAGTCGCTGCAGCTTCTCTCGCTCCAATTTAGCTTTAGTTCTATCGCCTTCGCCGACTATATCAGCCTCATCAACGTCCATGTGTGTCGCTACGTAAAATAGTTTGTCAGGCCCGCCAACTTTTGTCTGCAGTCTCCGAATATCATCTTCAACCTTTTCGTAAAAAATGAAGCAAAATATTATACAAATTATCCAAGCAATTATCGATTGCAATACCAGATGTAACACCCGAACTTTTGACCAGATGTACAGCTGATGGCTGCCGCCGCTAGCTGCATCCGAGTGCTGTGTACTGCTGCTCAGTCCTGATGGACTAGAGAGACCGCAACAACCAACCCTAAATTTTTCCCAGCTCACACTGGACCCCAATTTAGCTTGGTGTACTGAAGCGATGCGGGATTAAGTTCCTTGCTCAAGGGCACACAAAGTGTCTTGCGGTCATAAGGCAGACGCCCTACCCACTAGACTACTGCTTGTTTGTGATTTAAACGCAAAACGGTATCATTAGCTGCTAATGAAGAAAAAAAATATTCAGATGGCTATTTAAAGTATATGTGTACCAGTAATGTGGACGCACACAGCCTAGTTAATAAGGTTACGATTTGCATTTTGAATTTGCATTTAGAATTTTGCATCTCACCATGCGATTCACGCCATTGTTGGCATTGATGACGTAAACAACAAGAGGCAGGTGGGCATCAACCGCACTGATTGTGAGTTCGTCCAGTCGCTCGTTCTCGTTAAGTCCAGGCGTGTCCACCAGATCCAGACCGCTGCTCAACAGGAACTGGCTGGGCCGGCCGATCACCGCGATGTCTTCGGCTGGGAGATCAAAAGGCTGCGCCGCGTAGGTTATTCGCTTCACTTGATTAGTGCACGGGTTCTGCGACTGGGCCAGCGCCTGCTCACCTGGTTTGAGTTCGAAATCATGTCTTCTTAGTCAAAATTGGCCAAAAATGCACTTTCTATCGACAAAGAGTCTGTTTTCTTATTTGGTAGTGCCTTATGACCAAAAAGTGTCAGCTACGAGCGTAAATTGTAATGCAAATGACACTTGAGCACATCGTACTGCACTGAAAGTTTCAACCAGTGGATCAAGTCAGATCCCAGAAACTTGATTTATTCCTGCTAATAATCGTTTAGCATATGCCTAAGCAGTCTTTTTTCGCATTTCGTACAAATCTTATAAAATAAATGAATAATAATAAATTTAGACACCCGACCTTTCGATCAGATGTACAGCCCAAGGCACAGCCGCAGCTAGTTGCGCGGCGCATCCGAGGGCTGTGTACAGCTTTCAGCCTGACGGGCTGGAGGGGCCGAAACACCCACACTAAAATTTACCCAGCTCAAACTGGTACCCGATCTCAGCTGGGTGGACTGAAGCAATGTGGGATTAAGTGCCTTGCTCAAGGCCACATATTGTCTCCTAGGGCCGTGACTCGAACCCACGACCTTCCGGTCAGAAGGGAGACACCTTAGCCACTAGGCTACAACACCTCAAGACTCATCTAGATTATAACATAATCCAGATTGATTTGAAAAATTAACCTCATTCTCAGAGCTGCTCAGTTTTATAATTGAAATTAATTCAAATGTTTTGACTCGGAGCGCTAACTCTCACCCAGAATCTCATTGATAAAGCTGCTCTTTCCGGCTTTAGTCTGACCGACAATCACTAAGCTGGCTCTGATCCCTACTGATCCCACGTCTCGGCATTCGCTTCGGTGCCCCAGCCTCAGCAGCATCTCCGCCTCGCTTAACGCGGCCTCCATTTGCTCAGCCGATGTGGCAACAACCAGCTGCCGCGCCTCATCAAGCAGGCTGCGGGCCTCGTCGATCAGTTCGGCCAAACGCTGACGACGGAGTACAAACTGTTCGAACGTGTTTGATAGCTGATTCATTGGCCGGCTGATGGCTGAAAGCTCGCTGCTGCGAATCTGCCTTACTTTTAGTCGAATGCTTTGACAGAATACACGCTTGCTGAGTGAAGTGTGCGCAGGGTAAGAAGAGAAAGAAAGAGATACAAAGTGGGTGGTTCGTTTGGAGTGCGTGCTTCACTGTAACTCGTACACCTTACGGACTCCTCTATCTTTCTCTCTCTCTCATAAAAAATAGTAAATTTATCTGCCGCTATCTATACTACTTATCTTCTTACTTCTCGTACGAGTTCGTTATATGTACTAATGGGTAGCGGCATATAAAAAAATAATATTCAAGACACCTGACAAACCAGAGGTTGGACTGAACAAATTTTGAATCAAGTGCCTCGCTAAAGGCCCAAAAATAGTCTCCTAGAGCTGGGCTCGAAACACGACCTTCCGGTCATAATTGGCAGACGCCCCAACCGCCAGGCCAAAATTCCCTTTTTACAGCTGGTCTGTCTCCCACCGGTCAGACAATGTCATGTCCGAAAATTTCGCATAAAAATGAACAGTTTTTTACGCTAAGTATTTGACAGTGTATTAAATATCATTAGCGGATTTTTAATAATCTTTGAGCTAATGAACTGGATAAAAGTTATATTTCTTCACAAAGGCTAAGGCATTGGTTCTACCGGGTCTCGAGAAACAACTGCCTCATTAAATATTACTGCAAAATCGAACCGTCTAAAAGTAAAAGTAAATGAAAGTATTAGAATAAGCGTATATGGACTCTAAAACATTCCATAAAGCAATCGATTGCTCCAATTCTAAAGCGATACAACGATGAAATGACATACCAAAGGGTCCTTAAAAATGATAGATTAATTAAGCAAATAGATGATACCTTTTATAAGAAAAAATAAGAAGCAGAAAATCAGTCTTTTATAGTGAAGAATTTTCATCTAGGAAAGAAAAATTCACTGCCTAAATATTCACGTTTCAACTAATTTTTACTGCGAGTCTGTGCGCTAATTTTGCCGGGAAAAATATTCAGTTGTATCTAGACCATACTTCTGTCAAATAGTTAAGGCTAGAAAAACACAGCGTTAATCTTATTGAAATTTCAAAATAGTTTAATTACAAAGATTTCGTTGGGATAAATTTTCTGACCCCTTAGTCTTGGGAATCGATCTGTACACGGGTACCCAAGTCAACCGTTTTGCACAACCGTAATCATGTGGCGAGCTCATCTCGTGGATAACTATATTTATGAGTGAGGCCCTTCCGAGCGAAAAATTAGACACGAGAGCCGCGCATCCCTAGTAGGAGCTCTGATCACTCAGCTCCCAGGGCGTCAATGATGGCCTCTAGCTTGGTGGACACTTCCCCGGCTGACGGTCGTTTGGACGGAGTTTCGTCCCAGCAGCGGGTCATCAGCTGCCAGAGCGGGTCGGAAGCCTCCGGCAGACGGTTAGGCCGACAGCCGCGCTCAGCTGTGGCAGCCAGAACCTCCTCGATGGACTTCAAATTGGCCACGTAGTCCGGATGGCGCAGACCGCTGCCTTCTCTGAGCAGGTGATATCAAAGAGAGTAAGAATTGCATCGCATCTTCACGAGGGTGGAACAATCTAGATGTGACCAGGTCAATGACAGTCAATGCTTGGTAAAAAGCCGCGAAGCTCCTCACTTACACAAGGTACCACAGCGCAATGCCTAGACTAAAAATATCGGCGCTAACCCCGTAGTTCTCGCGCCGGACCAGTTCCGGGGACAGGTAGATTGGGGTGCCAACGAGAGTGTGACTGACCAGGCCTTGGCCCTTGAGCAAACCGAAGTCTGACAGTTTGGCTACTGTCATATCTGCGTTCACCTGCAGAGGGAAGGTATTTTTGTTTACAAACTGTATGTACGAGTGTACAGGACTAGTAAAGTCCAGTGAGCTATACGGAACTACAGCATCACGTTTTGAAATTACTAATTGATACAGGCATAATAACCTTTACAGAACTAGAATCAAGACTATGTACTGAATGGATTAAAAACTTTCCTTGCTATGGCAATAATACATCACCAATATTTACCAGGAGGTTCGCCAGTTTCACATCGCGGTGGATCAGCTGACTAGAGTGTAGAAACTCGAGTGCCTTTGAGATTTGCAGTCCTAGCCAGAGTCTCTTGGCGAGGCTAAGGCGACGCTTTTCCATTAGGGTTAGGGCGTCGCAGTCCATCAGCTCCATGTAGAGCTCAACGGACCATAGGCCAGTCTTTCCGGAGTTCTCCAAGAGCACGGTGCCAACAACTTGGACAATGTTCGGATGCTCCAGAACGCTGAGATTTTTTGCGAGTTTTGAGTTAGCTATTCGGATCCTGAATAAATTCTACCTTAAGTTACAAGCATTTGAGTGTATTTCATTTCAGGAATGGTAAGAAGCATGTAAACAAACATTCAAAATATTCACGTCTTAAACCTAAGGCTTTTAAAAGCCGCAGATTTTTTAATATGTTTTGGTTAAAAAAATAAAATGAAAAAAGCACAATACAAAATTGTCCCACCTGCTGTAGTAGACTTCGGCTGCTATTTCTTCCAGCCCAGCTCGATTTGTGACGATTCTCTTGGCTGCCAACGTGGGTACTCCCGTGGGCGAGAGCACGGTGTACACGCGGCCCTGGGCCCCCGAGCCCAGACAATTCTCAAGGTCCAGGCGGTGATTGCGGTACCTGTAGCGGGTGATGATAGCAAACGCGTTCATGTGCAGAAGGGCGACGATCGGGGACAGCTTGATAATCTCTTTCCGCTCGCGGTCAGTCATGCGATACGACTTTTCAACGAGCACCTCAGAGTAGCTCATCGAGTGAAGGAAGTCGGAGTGCCTCTTATCGAACCATTCGCCAATGCTAGTGACCAAGCAGTCTACTAGCTTTTCTCGGTCGATGTTTTCTGAAATTTTAACACTTTAATAACGCTAATACTGCAGTAGGAAGAGAGACAAAGGCAAAAGGTAAGTAGTTTCGAACTCACTCAGGTACTGAACAGCTTGATGCTCCTTCCACTTAGGATGCTGAACTGCTTTTCCAAAGAAAATGTCTGGGTGCCTTAGCAGTGCCCGCAGAGTACGTCCAATGTTGCGAATGAAGCAAGCTACTGATCCGCGAACAATGGCCTTAGAAGACAGAGAGTAGCCCTCCAGCAAAGTCTTCTTCAGCACCTGGTAGGCTGGCGTCTGCTCTACGTCCTTTTCGTACTCGGCAACTTTCTCCTTTAGATCGTCGAAGTCCTTGAAGCACACTTTCAGAACACTGTCTTTCAAAAAGTCGCTGAAAGTCGCAATGATCCTGTCATTGATCAGGGCATGAATCTCCTCAACGCATTTCTTCTCAATATCTCTTTGCGACATGTCTTCTGTGATGACGGAGTCCGAGTAGTTCATTGATTTAACCTCGTCGAGAATAATCGGCTTTTTCTCGGCGAAAAACCGATTCGCTTGGGTCAGGAACTCACCTCTGTGCCTTTCCACGATTTTCTTTGACTGCTGATGTATCTCATGCTCTAAGCTCTTGATTTGAAAGAGTGCCTTCTTCTTGCGCTGATTCGACTCTTTGATGTCGTGCGCTTTGTCCATGAACATAGTAAGGATCTGACAGTGCACACCTCTTAGGCTACTACCGACACCAATGATTAGATTCTTGAATTGATCCTGAGCAAAACTGAAGATCCTTCTTTTCACCTCTTCAAATTGCCGAACCCATTTCGAGCTCTCCATTTCTTTGACCAACTCGTTCAGCTTTTTTTCGCCTACCTCCGGGGTCTTCATCTTCTTCATCCTCTTTTCAATCTTTTCTTTATTTCGGCGCAAACGTCTCAATTCCCAGCAGGAAACGCACAAGAACTTCTGACACGACTGTCTCGTATCACCCTCGCTGATGTATCCGAGGCGCTGTAGTTTAGAAAATATTTTTTCGGCCTTTTCTTCTTCCATTTCAACAATACTGCGGCCCATCTCAGCAGCTGTAATCTCTGAGACATCCATCTTGGTGATTAGGTACAGAATTTCCGCGCCTGAAGCCGTCTTCTGAATAGTTTGTAGGTCCTTCTGAACCTGGACGTGGTTTATTTTTTGAAGCCTCGGAATTATGCCGTCAAAATGCATGAGAATTTTTATTAATTAGCTCGTACTCACCGCAGCCGTGACGCCTGAGTTCGAGTCGATGACGTAGATGATGATCGGCAGAAACGAGTCGATCGCCCCCAGTGTCAGCGAGTCCAGAGACGAGTTCTCATTCAGTCCCGGTGAGTCAATTATGTCGATGCCGTGACGCAGGAACTCGCACTTGATGCCCGCCTCTACTGTCGAGCTGATGAGCTCCTCGTTCTCGCGTTCCTCGTCCTTCAGTTTTACCAGGTCCTCGTCGATGGTGGGCTTCTCGAGGTACTGGACGTCTCCGATCTGCTCACCGGTCTTTGAGCGCACGAGGACGTAGTTTCGCTCTGAGTAAGTGAGTCGGGTAACTCGAGCGGTGCACGGAGACTGCGCCTGAGTCACAAAGGTGCCGCCTGAAAGTATAAAGCGAATAAACTGACCCGAACTATTAAAAAATTCGCTGTTTCTCGGTGAAAAAACTAATAGCCTTTGTCGTTTGAGTGACATGCCTATCAGATTATCGGGTTTAAAACCCAAACTGCATGAGAAACCCCTTGAATTTTATGAGGCCCCTCATTTTCACATCCATTCAGAAATGCATCACTATCACATGAGCTTGTTGGCCACTTAAAAAAATAATTTAGTACCCTGTTTTTCAGGCACAAGTAAGGGTCTTTCAGAAAATGACAAATAAAATATTTGTGACAGTTTGACAGATACTTTGCATGCATTGATGTATTATGAGTAGCTATAATATCCTACACATACTATTCGTTATGCAATCTTTCTTTAGGCATTCTTTTTATCGCTAACCCAGCAGCTCATTGATGAATGAGCTCTTCCCGGATTTGGTCTGGCCAGCAATGATGATGCAAGGCCGGCTGTTGCCCTCGGAACCACCGCCGCCGCCGACACCGCCGCCGCCGCCGTGCCCGTTGAACAGCCGATTGACCTGCTGGCGCACGCAGTCCAACTGCAGATTCTGCGTCACTAGGCGGGAGAATTCCGGAGATAGATTGTGAGCGAATCTTGTGTCTATAAACTCTTGCGTCTCCTGTAGTGTCTTCCTCAGCTGCTCCCTGTTGGCGTAGAAGCGTTTTATCTCCCTGGATAGGAAGTGAGTGTCCTCCTGGACAGCAGCGGGGCCGGCTTGTGCCATCTCACTGCAGCAGTATCTGTGGCACTCGAAGCCGGGGCTGCTATCTTGCATTCACTTCAAGCGACTGTTTTGCCCTCGTTCGCAGCTGATGAAGGACCCGTGCTATCAGTACGACGCATCAACTGTCAACAACATGCCTAATTTGCACACTAAAACTAACTGTACATAAATATGCTTCACTCTAACCCTCACCATCCCCACACCATCCCTCGCAGATGCCATCGTGACTGTCACTATGACGCATCATATTTTGCAGAGCAAAGCTTGCCAGTTGCATTTCCTGTTTAAATTAAAATGTTGCAGTTTAAACGGCTAAAATGAAAATTCGCCAAAATACGAGGTAATCAGCAATGGATTAGTGTAGAGGTTTGCGCAGCGCACAAATCTTTTCCTGCCTTCCAGTGTTAAGTGCTGAAAGGAAACAGCCACGTGCATCGAAAGCAGTCACAACCCCTCAGCCGTAAAAAAAATTTAAGGAAATAGGATACTCTTTACCTTTAGTAGTAATTATTGGACGCTAGCAGTAAAATTTTTTTCTAATTGAGGCAGAAAAATTACTTGTAAGCCATTGAAATTAAAAGTACGAGCAAGGAGCTTCTTGATGTCCAATAATGAAATGATGCGTGCTGCAAGAAGGCGCAGTGAAAGGCAAATGGGCGTCCAATTTTTCTGCAGTGGATTGGGGCGCGGCGATTATGTGCAGCTAGGCACTGGGAGATGATAGATAGTATTGTACCGATTGATTGAAAGAAATCAATCGGGAATAAACTATTCAGTAGACCAACGTGGCTGCAGTTTGATTTGCCAAGATTCTCTGGTACTTAGCGCGGCAGAGCTCAACTCAGCACCATTTTTTAACCGGCGTCAAAATGGCCGAACAGAAAAACTTGACATATCAAGGGCAGCCACTGCTTCGTTGCAAGCGAGTTAACAGTCAGGCAAAGATAAACTTACACTCCTGCCAAAGCCGCTCAAGTGTTGCGATCCTGTTTAGTGGTCAAGCAAGACAGACCGTCTGTGACACGGCGGAACAAGCGATTTTGACTCGGCTGTATTCTCCAGATTATATAGGCTGGCCAGGGAGCTGTCATTGGCGGTTCCAAACCATCCCCTGGCTTCTCGGATTGCTGTCTCCTATCGCATACTGTCCTATCCAGGCTGTCCAGGATTCGACTTATTCTCCCATATCTATTCGAGCGCATGCAAAGCTAGAGACAGAGTAGAGGACTCGACTAATCCCCGCCCAAGAGGCCTGCGACTGTATGCGGCCGCTTGTTTCTGAATGGGTCCAGGCCGGAGACTGTGTGGGGTGGCCACATGTTGCTCGATAGCCGCTTTCTCCCTATCAACCTCCCCAAAGCGGAAGCGATCCATCGCCGGATCATCGCCAACCTAAGCGGGGGTTGGCGGGGTAGGACTAGGACTAGCTCTCACTAGCTCGCTCTTTCTCCATCCAACACTCCCATCGAGCGCAAGTTGGAAGCGAGAGTTAAGGGCGACCCACCCACCCCCATGCACGCTAAATGGCCAGACGATTAGTGGAATAATTATGCTAATTAGCAACGAAATGGCCGACATCCGCCCAATCTACGACTCCCGGCGTCAGTCCCGGCCCCTCCCTTCATGTCTACCAAGAGCGGCTCGTTCTTCCACAAAGCTGTTTGGCTAGAAAAACTTCCCGAGTGGTCAGCGTGCGTCGGCTTGCATATCGCAGCCGCATCTCCCACTCTAGGCTTCCCTCGGCTGACTCAGCGAGTCAGGACACGGATGCGCGTCTAGAGAGACAGATTGCCTTCGGAAGGAAAGTTGAATTCAACGGGGGCGCGCGAGAACACCCCGGAAGCGGTTAAATTTGTTGCTGTGTCGTCGGAACCCTGGCCAAATCGCTGATGTCAGCTCAGCCCTAAAAGCTGGAAAAGTGGCGTCTTGCAGATCCAGACTTTCACACTGGGGGACTCAAATTGGGCAACTGAACGAAACATATTAAAGTGGAAAAAACTAAAAAAGCGCCGAAAATAGGGGAGCTTAATCCCCACATAGAGCGAATGGGTGCTCCATCCCACTAAACACCCACCATCTGCTTCTTGTTACTCTTGTTGTTGTTGTTAT
Source organism: Macrostomum cliftonense (assembly GCA_950096795.1). Lineage (NCBI taxonomy): Eukaryota > Metazoa > Platyhelminthes > Macrostomidae > Macrostomum > Macrostomum cliftonense. The sequence goes on from CATNEM010000167.1 coordinate 130,040, forward strand.
TGAAAGTCATCCGATGATTTCTATAAGGCAAAAGAGGACCATAGTGACTGAATTAGCGGCGACCGGCGTTGCTTTTAAATCCTATACTCGTACTTTCCGGATCTGCCGACTTCTGTGATGCTTACCAGAAATTGGGTTTGATTGAGCCTGTGTGTGTGTGTGTGTGTGTGTGTGTGTGTGTGACAATTTAATGGCAAAAATCAGCATAAAAGTGTCTTTTTGCATGAGTTTGTTTTAATTGTTAGTACGACTAGGTAGAAAAGACATTCCAATGTGCAAATACGCTAGTACACCTTCACATTATGTGCGTTATTAGTTCTGACCTTTTCATGGTGCGAGTAATAAATATAGGTGCACTAGCAGTAGCTTAAACTCTAATTTTGGAAGCGGATATTCGAAAAAAAGCCAACTGCACATGAAAAAGATGAACCTTCACATTGTCAATGTTAATGAATGGTGCGCGCTTACTGTGGAAAAAAGAGCTTGCCTCTAAAAGAGCTTGCAGGCAAGTAGCATAAAAAAGATGGCAATAATTTTACAGTAGAATCGGCCACTCTAAAATGGGCACTGGCGTAATGCATAAACAGGTAATGTAATGGCGCATTGGCGCATTACAGAGATGGTGCAAGCAGATAGCTTAGCACTAGACGGGCTGAACAGATGGAGGCAAAAATACGGAGAACAGTGAAGATAGTAAGGACAGAGAAGACACAGCAGTCTATCTTAGTAGCTGGTTTTCCTGCACCCGCTGTGTACTCTGTACAAAGCAGGCGTTCGATTCTGTGCGGGAGAGAGAGAGAGTCGCTTAATGTACATTTGGTGGGGCTGAGACAGACATTTTGGGTGCGGACTAAGGCACAAATTCAAAGCCAGCGGCGCAGTCCAGCTAATGCTTGCAAAGTAGCCAGGTTCTAGCTCGTACTATACAGCCTCTCTGCAGAGAGATAGATCTCTACAGATCAGGGCGGCATCAGCAGCAACAAGTTGGCTCAAACATGGCCATCGCTCAGTCGGAAGCGTCGCAGTCGAAAGGCTTTCTCGACGAGGAGATTTCTGAATTTCGGATCAACCGGGATCTAATCAGAGATCACCTGGAAACTACGCATAGACTATTGACAGAAAATTTTTCCAAGACACTGTCTGCAGAGTTTTCCGCCTCATTGCACGAGGCGCTTAAGTTGGATTCGGTTAGGCAGAAAGTGAACCAGCTATATAGAGGCAACCAGACTGGTTCAAACGACAGTAGCAAGCCATGCATTATCATTGTTGGACAGACTAAGTCCGGGAAAAGCTCCTTCATCAATGAACTTCTTGGTGAGTGGAAATTTAATAATAAATCTAATCGTCTCTCCAAAATCTTAATCCTTTACTCATCGCGTTTTTAAGTTCAAACAAGGAAAAAATTTTGCCTATGATTTGCACTCATTTAAAAATTAAGTATCTAATCCATCCCACTACTGACAGTAGACCTGTAATTACTTTCACGATGATGCTTTAAATTGAACTTTAGAGCCATTAAAAGTACAAATTAAAAATAGCGAGCGTATTTAAATACAAAAAATCTCAGTATAATAATTTTCCAGTTCGCAAGAAAACTTGCATAATGCCTAATTTATTATCCTAAAATTGTGCAAAAAAGTTTCGATTAAAATCCCAATTTTAAATAACGCACCTTAAATCTTACTTACAGTACTAAGGCATACATAAGCAAAATGCTTGTTTTATTCCTTTGAAATAAAAGTCAATAAAAAACTCAAATTTTGCGTCGCAGAATGTATTTTTAAGATGGCAGAGCTTTTTAAAGCATGCGCAAAACATCAGTGCTTTTTTACTCGTACGTGCTACTTGATCTTCCAGTAAAAATCAATGCCCTATATCTAGGTGGCACGTTCGTGGCTCAGTCACAGTCTCCGTGCACCGCTCGAGTTACCCGACTCACTTACTCAGAGCGAAACTACGTCCTCGTGCGCTCAAAGACCGGTGAGCAGATCGGAGACGTCCAGTACCTCGAGAAGCCCACCATCGACGAGGACCTGGTAAAACTGAAGGACGAGGAACGCGAGAACGAGGAGCTCATCAGCTCGACAGTAGAGGCGGGCATCAAGTGCGAGTTCCTGCGTCACGGCATCGACATAATTGACTCACCGGGACTGAATGAGAACTCGTCTCTGGACTCGCTGACACTGGGGGCGATCGACTCGTTTCTGCCGATCATCATCTACGTCATCGACTCGAACTCGGGAATCACCGTTGCAGTGAGCGAACTTCTTTTCCTTTGTTAATCAAAACTTGTATAAATTTTAGACTTGCAAATATTTACGTCCTTTAAGAAACAGGATTAATAAACAGCTATTGAATTTGTAGTCAGATTATACTATCTTCGGTAAAATTTTCTGCAATTCAAAGAACTGCTATGCCTCATCGGCTAAAGTCCGTATGATGAAATAACAAAAAGTTCTTTTATTATTCATAATAGGTTCAGAAGGATCTAACAACTATAAAGAAAACTGTCCTCGGTGCTGAAGTATTTTACCTCGTCACAAAAATGGATGTCTCAAAAGAAACTGAAGCCGAAGCCAATCGACCCATACAAGAAATCGAGGAAGAGAAGGCCGAGAGAGTGTTCTCTAAATTGCAGCGACTCGGCTACATCAACGAGACCGAAACCAGACTGACCTGCAACAAGTTTCTTTGCGTCTCGTGTTGGGAAGTGAGACGATTCCGTCGCAAGAAGGAGCTCATGATCAAGAGGAACAGACACGACCCCGAAGCTCTCAAAGAGATGGAGACCTCAAAGTGGGTTAGACAGTTCGAGGAGGTCAAGACCAGAATTCTCAAGTTCGCTCAAGATCAGTTTCGAAACCTCATTGTGAGTGCTGGGGGTGGACTGAGAGGCGTTCACTGCCAGATTCTTACCATGTTCATGGACAAGGCCACCGACATCAAAGAGTCAAACTTGCGCAAGAAGAAGGCGCTCTACCAAATCAAGAGCTTGGAGCAAGAGATTCACCAACAGTCAAAGAGCATAGTAGAGCGAAATCGGGGCGTGCTGCTCCAACAAGCAAACCAGTTCTTCGCTGATAAGAAGCCAATCATTCTCGACGAAGTGAAGTCGTTGAAGTACTCTGTGGTCATTGCAGACGATATGTCTCGAACTGACATTGAAAAAAAATGTGTCGAAGAGATACATGCTCTGATTAACGACCGAATCATCGCGACATTCAGCGACTACTTGAAAGACGGTGCTCTAAGGAGATGCTTGCAGGAGTTCGACGAGCTGAAGCAAAGGGTCGCTGAGTACGAGAAGGACGTCGAGCAGACTCCAGCCTACCAGGTGCTGAAGAAGACTCTTCTCGAAGGCTACTCGTTGTCAGTCGAAGGAATTCATGCTGGGTCCTATGAGCGTGATTCTGATAAAAATGAAATATTTCGTAAAACAAGTGGTAAAGAACCCAGGAATCGTGTTGGCCATCTCCACACCAGTGGAAGACCCAAAGTGGAAGGTATATCAAGCGGGAATGTACATTGGTAAGTAATTTAGGTCAGTTTTTTCTCATAGTTCTTGTATTGTTTTTTTCGGATCCTCAGATTGTACGAGCGTACGATGTGCTACAATTTGTAAAAAAATTGAGTGCATAAATTCTTGACTTTTAGATTCAATTAGCAAAGAAAATCTCGTCGAGTGCCTCATTACCTCAATAAAAGAATGGTTCGAGAGACAGCATAAAGAGTTCCTCGACAACATCACTTCATCGGAGCAGCTTGTTGAAAACTCGATGAAGCTGACGGAGAAGGAGCGATCTGAAATCAAGACTCTGTACCCGAAAGTAGCTCGACTGCATATGCTCACGATGGACGTTGTCTCAAAGTACAAGTACCGCGGATTCCATGTCGACACTGACGGAAACATTGGATCAGGAGCTCAGGGCGAAGTGTTTCGAGTATTGAACGAGCATGGAGAGCCAAAGCTTGCCGCCAAGAGAATCGTCTCGGATGATTCGAGTCTTGACGACATCGCAACTGAAGTTTATCATAGCAGGTGACTAGTTCTGCTTTATTGTATTAACCCGATGATTTAATTTGATTCTTGATGCCTGTTTCATAATATGATTGCACTGCATGCAGCGTTTTGGAGCACCCGAATCTTGTTCATGTCGTTGGCGTGAAGCTTCAGAAAGTTAAGCCAGAAGAGAAGCGATGGACGGTCGAGCTCTACATGGAGCTGATGTTCTGCGACGCTTGGACTCTGATGCAGCGCCACAGTCTGCCTGTTAGACAGCGTCTCAGGATCGGCTTAGAGCTGGCAAAGGCTCTTCAGTTTCTTCATAGTAGCGAGCTCATTCACCGAGACGTCAAACTTGCTAACGTGCTCGTACGTTCTCGAAGTTTAAACACGTTATTCATTTTACTACGCGTAAATTCAATAGGAATCTTTAAAAAATTTTAGGTGAGCGAAGATCTTAGGCAGGTGAAGCTTTCAGACTTTGGTCTAGTGAAGAGCACTGGCTTTGTAAGCCGTACATTAGTTGGCACGCCGATTTACCTGGCCCCCGAGCTGGTTCGAGGCGAGAACTATCATACAAGCGCTGATGTCTTTAGTCTCGGAATTGCTCTGTGGTATCTATTGTAAGTGCTGTAACAATCATTGTGCTCAATTTCTTACTATGCCTTCTGCGACTGTTTTCTCGCTGGTGTTTTTTTATAGAAAGCAAAGAATTGAGAATATTTTTTTCTCCAGCCATCGTCTGTGCTGGGCAAAGGTCCGATGCTCTGATTCTCTGATGGTATTAGCTACCGACAAATTTCCAGTATCGGGGTATGGAAACACGATCATTTTTTTCGAACTGTCGAACTGTGGAATCACACGAGACAGGTTTTTTATTTCGATAATCCCATGCATTTAATCTGATCGTTTTGTATTTTCGACTTTGGACCTTTACTGGGAAATAGCATGAAGGAAAGTTACAGCAAACAAATGAATGCTTCTGAGTCGTGTGAAATGATGTAAAAAGGAAAAAATACGAGCTGGCGGGTCGCTTTTACTATCCCGAAATTTCACTTCTTCGAAAGCACATTCTTGTACTATCCCGAAATTTCACTATCCCAGAATTTTTCTTCCTGGAAAACTTAAATGACAGCGCCTTGCACTATCTCGAAATTTTACTTCCTCGAAAATCTAGCAGTGTCTTTCACTGTCTCGAAATTTCACTTCCTAGAAAACTCAAATAGCAGCGACATAGCTAGATTTTCGAGGAAGGGAAATTTCGGGATAGTGATACCCCCCCCCCCGAGGTGGGTAGCTACTTTACATATCTACATTAAAACTGTTTTATTTATTGGAGGATAAAAGTATTAATAAACAACTTTGGGCTTTAAAGTAAGCATCCATGGACGCTTTAAAGTCTTCACTAGCAGAGCTTTTCATGCTCAATAAACTTTGTCTCAACCCCGTAATAAAACTACAGCGAAGGCACGGGCAGGCGTCATCCGGAATACGTGGAGATCATGCCTAGCGTTGGCGCCATCCTGCTTGCCGGAGCCCTCGACTGCCGGCCAACTCGGCTGCCTGGGATGTCGGATGAGCTGTGGAAGCTGATGGAGCACTGCTGGAGCGGCAATCCAGATTCCCGGCCGACTGCCAAGGGCGCTGCTGCGTCGATTCAGCAAATTGTTGACTCGCTGGAGTCGTGAAAGTGTCAGTTGGTCATTGAATAATTGAACTTGCCATAGCTTATGCCGCGAAAATGTGCCACTTTTAAGTGTGCGCTCAACACAAGGCCTTGCCTCTTATAACTCCCAGAATCAGGAGCTCATCGTGAGCCCAAAATTGAATCCTGGCCCCATAGTTAATTCTATTAATTTAAATAACCCTACTTAATTCCAAGTGAGTTTTGGGGAACTCATAATTTTTTTACAAAGACAGGAACATTTCAGAGCATAATTGCACAATTTTTTTCGTCAGTTGAAAGCATTCTAATAGTCTGACGATAGTATAAATTTCCTATAAATTATGTATTTCTCATAGTCCGTAATAGCAATCCAATTATTCAGAATTATAAGTTTTTTTAATCAATATTTTGCTTTACAATATTTTAATTTTGTTGTTATGGACTCATTTTCATCAATACTTAGGAAGCTATCTAATAATCAATAGTTTGTTTAACGCTAACGTTCTTCTTGACCGCTAGATAGCCGTGCTTAAATTATTAATTTTCCTACGTTATTGCATAAACAGCTTATATTCTACTCTAGAGCCTTTAAAAGTGCATCATATTTATTTTTCTATCATTTAAATTCACTATGCTTAGGTGCAGATTTCTAACTAGCTTATTGAGATACATTTTTACAGTACTAATTATATGCGATGAATGGCTGGCTTTGAGTATAAAATCAAGTAAAAAATACGATTGCATAAAATACAATTGCTTATTTAATCGTGGAAAACTTGTACTATTCTGAGTCGGGAATGCGTTGCCTATGGTAATTTTAAGGGAGATAATCTCACCAACACTGGGAGATTATACCGTATATTCTCTTCGATACTGAACTGTTGACTGAACATGCAACGGTAGCGTAACAACAAAAACTTAGCATTCTCGTTTCACTCTGCGTGCGTTAGCGTTCAAGAATCTTTCCTTGACGCGCGTCTCTTTCCACAGATTGAACAACTTCATCGCCCATCCTTCGCACGAGTAGCAGCCAAGGACTTCCTAAGTAGAAGGACGCGACACTCCTATTATACACTCAGCAACATTTAAAACGCAACACTCTAACTAGAAGAAAAATCAACTCACTCAGAAGAGTCAAAGCGCATAGTCTATGGTTCAAATCGAGCTTCAGAAACGCGGGTAGCCTCCTCTCGCAAGTAACAGGGCGTTGACTCGACGTGGCATTCCCAGAACAAGGCGTCGAAAAAAGTCGTGGGGAATTTCCTGTCACGCGTTAGCAACAGCGTTTCGCAGTTCAGCGACTGTCTGCGGCGGATTCTGCCGTTGAACACTCCGCTTGATAAAGTCCCAGACATGTTCAATTGGGTTCATATCAGGGGATCTTGAAGGCCACCGAAGAGTACGCAGGTGCAGCTGGTCCTTGAGTTCGCTGACAGCTGCTGCCCGGTGCGCCGGTGCATTATCGTCCTGCAGTATGCAGTTTGCGACGCCACCAAAGTGGTTGTTAACAAAAGGGAGCAGCTGCGTCTGCAGCAAACGAGCGTACTCATCGCCGTTCACGTTTGCGTCTAAGAAAACCAGCTGGGTCCTGCCTCGCATTGAAATCCCTGCCCACACGTGTACGGAGGGTCCCTGCCCATCGCAGCTTTGCACGTGCTGCTGCAGAAGCTCTTGCCGTGGCTCACGCCAGACGCAATCCTGCAGCGTGAATCCTGCGGCGAATCGTCTGCGCGCTGAGAACGTTGCCTCTGCGGCTTCTCACTGCCCACATCAATCGCAGGAGTGTGGCAGGCAGTGTGGGGTTTCCACGCACTATTCTCAGCAGGCGTCGATCTGCCCTCGCTGTTGTACTGCGAAGTTGGTGAAGCACCGTACCTTTTCTCGCGTGAGCCACGCTTCCAGTGGCTCTGCTCTTCTGTAGCAGACGTAAAACTGTTGAAGGCGACCTCCCGAAGTGGTTCGCAACTGTTCGAAGAGTACAACCTGCTTCCAACATTCCGACTGCTCGCCATCTTTCCGCGTCTGTCATCTGTTGAACCATTCTCTCAGCTGGATCACTCTATCTGAAAACAGTCCATAGTCATCGCCCTGTTACTTGTGAGAGGAAGCTACACGCGTTTCTGAAGCTCGATTTGAACCATAGACTATGCGCTTTGACTCTTCTGAGTGAGTTGATTTTTCTTCTAGTTAGAGTGTTGCGTTTTAAATGTTGCTGAGTGTAAGTCTAATTTTACACTAACAAGATAGAATTTTTTTAATTTTTGTCTATGGCTAAGGCTTATTATTTCAGTGTATTTTTCTGCCTTCAATTTTTTTAGTTTTGCGTCCTTCTAACGAAAGTGACTTCTAGTGGTCCTTGGTACGAGTAGCGTGCGGCAGACTTTCCTCGATTTTTTTTTTAGAGCAGCTTCGTCTATAGGGACTCAGCAGAAACTCGATTTGTCGAGTTGTCGAACGCAGCAAAGAAACCGTCAAAATCGAAATCCTCTAATCCTTCCATATTATATTATTGATTCTAGCTCGTAATTGGTGTGACTCTGCATTTGGCTTTTACGTTTTGCCGCGGTGTATTATTTAATTGAAATCTTCAAGTTAAACCGCAGGCCCAATTCACTTATTTTTCATTAACTTGAGCAGAGTGGTACAATTTTGACTATTAATACTATAAGTAGCTCGTATTAAAGTTGATTCGTTGTGACTTTGCTGGTTGATTTTCCCGACCAGCTTTAGAATTACGTACTACCATTCCAGTAGCAATTTAGTCTGATAGTAGCTAAAAGACGGCTCCAGACCTGCTACTAACGAAAAATACAGTCGGATTGCCCATTTTTCACTAGCATAGTGTGTGACGGGCTGGGGTTTGTGGGCTCGTGCAGGTGTCCGAGTAGTAGTAGGAGTAGTAAAAATTGTTTTCAGATTACTGATTCAGACTGCAATGAATCACGCTTTGATTTGTGATTTATGGCTCCTGCAAATCTTGATGACTGACACACCAATCGGTATTAAAAGAATCGTCTATACAAAGCAAGATGTATAATTGAAAGCGTGTATTCAACGTCTGTAGAAAAATTGTAAAGGCAATTCAGTCAATGCAAGTAGTTTGAAGTATAAAAGTGAAGGGTAAATCGTGATTGCAGCGAAATACGAGCGCATTCAAGCCCAGTTCTGGATGATTGATGAGTTCATGGCATCGAATTTGCCAAAAACTTTATTAAAATTTCAAAACTTCTGTATCAAAGCACCGAGGTTTTGTGGGTGCGAACGTAAGAAAAACATGGAGCCATCATAATTGGAGGTCCAAGACAGATTTTCGTCGAAAATTGTTAATGAATTCTATAATGTACTTGCTGAATGTCTCGACGGTAGCCAACTATAGGCGCTAGGCACCAGCTGCAGTAGTGATCTACAAGAGTTCCTTGGTTGCCTCCCCAATTCTTGAGATACGCTCATACGAGTAACTAGTAAAGTTGAAGATCACTATGGTCTTTTAGTGATCGGTACCGAGAGTTTGCACTGATTTCAACGTTTCACCCTAAAAGGGAAAAAAACGACCGTTTGCATTTAATTAATTTTAGCCCCTCAGACGAATCTATCGCCCCGCTCAAAAGCAATAATAGCGTTGCAAATTTTTTCGCATTCGGAATACGCGCTTAAGTGAGCAACAAGTCTACGTGGCGCATGCTGGTCTGATGCTGGCTGCCTTCAAGATGAGCTACGAGCGGGTGTCCAAACACGGCACTCTATCGCCGCGTTGGTCTGGCCCATCTACTGCGCCATCGCGACTCCAGCTGCAGGCCATGTCATACGTACTGCCCGGAGCCTGTGCAAAAGGTGCTGCCGCTTACGCTTCAGGCGTCCTACAAGCGAAAACAAGCGCGTACTCGGTGTTTTTATCAACTACTCATATTTGCTGGCTGAGGCTGCTACCCCGGATTCTGCCGGTGGCTTGGCCTTTTCGCGCAAAAGTCTTAGGGCGCGTTCTGTGACGCTGCTTTTACGATCTGACGGCACGATTTTGTTGTTGTTGTTGTTGTTGTTGTTATAAAAGTTGCCTTAATTCCATTGCATTTGATTGAGTTAATTCATTCCATAAATATTGTTGGACAAAAATTCAATTAGATGTCCAATTACATGCTGTTTCAGGGACCTAAGGTAACAGTGGACGAAAGATAGACAACCAAAAATTAAATTAAAATTGCCACCTCTTAAAAACCTTCGCGTTTGGGTAGAAGATAGTTAGGTTATTTTGTGCAGCCACAAGCAACCTTACTTCTGCATTAGTCGAATGCCAGCCCTATGCCTGATGTATTTGTTTAATTTAGTCTGCCTGTTTTCTTGTAAGTAAAGCATGCAAGCCACCTATTAGTGTACACGCTAGCTGGTAGCTGCACCTCGCCGCAGTTTTTCGTAAACAGAAGTAAACATGACTGGATGACTGGATATCTATAAAATGCCTTCCTTTCTAGCCCACTTGTTTAACAGTCAACCGCAGAATTATCAGAATTATCAACTCCACTAAAAGCGTTTCAGATCAGAGCCATGGCGGAGGCAGGATCGTTCGAAACAGAAATAGCCGAATTCCAGCTCAATCGAGATCGGCTCAAAGAGCAGCTGGACAACACGCAGGCTCTACTAGATGGCCAAGTGGCCGGCAGCCTCAGTGCTGCCTTCGCTGATCAACTGAAGCAAAACCTTAAAATCGAGGCTTTGACCGGTGCGGTAAATCGGTTGTTCCGTGGCAACAAGACTGGTTCGAAGAATGACACAAAGCCGTGCATTATTATTGTTGGACAGACAAAGTCAGGAAAAAGTTCTTTTATTAATGAACTGCTTGGTAAGTAATAAATACTCGTAATCAGCTAAGTCAACTACATGTTTCAGAGTAGCCTTACTGCTTTAAGCGAAGCGTCTAATTAATTGCTATAAAGAAAAATTAAAGCAGTATATATATTTAAATAATGCACTTTTATTACTAAATATTCTGTGCTTCCAGGCGGCACCTTTGTAGCTCAGTCACAGTCTCCGTGCACCGCTCGAGTTACCCGACTCACTTACTCAGAGCGAAACTACGTCCTCGTGCGCTCAAAGACCGGTGAGCAGATCGGAGACGTCCAGTACCTCGAGAAGCCCACCATCGACGAGGACCTGGTAAAACTGAAGGACGAGGAACGCGAGAACGAGGAGCTCATCAGCTCGACAGTAGAGGCGGGCATCAAGTGCGAGTTCCTGCGTCACGGCATCGACATAATTGACTCACCGGGACTGAATGAGAACTCGTCTCTGGACTCGCTGACACTGGGGGCGATCGACTCGTTTCTGCCGATCATCATCTACGTCATCGACTCGAACTCAGGAATCATTCTGGCAGTGAGTTGACTTCCGTTTTGGAATCCTATATTGCCGCATACAAAAAAGATGTGTCACATTCGGCAGCGGTTTTCCCATGTATTTTCCATTAAATTTATTCGATCAGTAAGTAGTGCGTTTATGCCATTTGTCTAGCTCGTATTTTGGCTTCATTAGCTAAGCCATCTCAGTAATGTCTTTATGTGTGTAAATACAGCAAAAAATTCTCCACCAATCTTGCTTATACTTGAAATTATTAATAAAAAACGTACTGAAACGCTTTTCTTGTAAAAAAAATTGTAGGCCCAGGATGATCTAAGAGCAATTCATTTACCACAGATTGGAGCAGAAATATTTTTTTTAGTCACCAAAATGGACGTGTCTAAAGAAACTGCCGAAGAATCCTTACTTGGCGCTGAGGAAATAGAGAAAGAGAAGGCCGAGAGAGTGTTCTCTAAATTGCAGCGACTCGGCTACATCAACGAGACCGAAACCAGACTGACCTGCAACAAGTTTCTTTGCGTCTCGTGTTGGGAAGTGAGACGATTCCGTCGCAAGAAGGAGCTCATGATCAAGAGGAACAGACACGACCCCGAAGCTCTCAAAGAGATGGAGACCTCAAAGTGGGTTAGACAGTTCGAGGAGGTCAAGACCAGAATTCTCAAGTTCGCTCAAGATCAGTTTCGAAACCTCATTGTGAGTGCTGGGGGTGGACTGAGAGGCGTTCACTGCCAGATTCTTACCATGTTCATGGACAAGGCCACCGACATCAAAGAGTCAAACTTGCGCAAGAAGAAGGCGCTCTACCAAATCAAGAGCTTGGAGCAAGAGATTCACCAACAGTCAAAGAGCATAGTAGAGCGAAATCGGGGCGTGCTGCTCCAACAAGCAAACCAGTTCTTCGCTGATAAGAAGCCAATCATTCTCGACGAAGTGAAGTCGTTGAAGTACTCTGTGGTCATTGCAGACGATATGTCTCGAACTGACATTGAAAAAAAATGTGTCGAAGAGATACATGCTCTGATTAACGACCGAATCATCGCGACATTCAGCGACTACTTGAAAGACGGTGCTCTAAGGAGATGCTTGCAGGAGTTCGACGAGCTGAAGCAAAGGGTCGCTGAGTACGAGAAGGACGTCGAGCAGACTCCAGCCTACCAGGTGCTGAAGAAGACTCTTCTCGAAGGCTACTCGTTGTCGTCGAAGGAATTCATGCTGGGTCCTATGAGCGTGATTCTGATAAAAATGAAATATTTCGTAAAACAAGTGGTAAAGAACCCAGGAATCGTGTTGGCCATCTCCACACCAGTGGAAGACCCAAAGTGGAAGGTATATCAAGCGGGAATGTACATTGGTAAGTAATTTAGGTCAGTTTTTTCTCATAGTTCTTGTATTGTTTTTTTCGGATCCTCAGATTGTACGAGCGTACGATGTGCTACAATTTGTAAAAAAATTGAGTGCATAAATTCTTGACTTTTAGATTCAATTAGCAAAGAAAATCTCGTCGAGTGCCTCATTACCTCAATAAAAGAATGGTTCGAGAGACAGCATAAAGAGTTCCTCGACAACATCACTTCATCGGAGCAGCTTGTTGAAAACTCGATGAAGCTGACGGAGAAGGAGCGATCTGAAATCAAGACTCTGTACCCGAAAGTAGCTCGACTGCATATGCTCACGATGGACGTTGTCTCAAAGTACAAGTACCGCGGATTCCGTGTCGACACTGACGGAAACATTGGATCAGGAGCTCAGGGCGAAGTGTTTCGAGTATTGAACGAGCATGGAGAGCCAAAGCTTGCCGCCAAGAGAATCGTCTCGGATGATTCGAGTCTTGACGACATCGCAACTGAAGTTTATCATAGCAGGTGACTAGTTCTGCTTTATTGTATTAACCCGATGATTTAATTTGATTCTTGATGCCTGTTTCATAATATGATTGCACTGCATGCAGCGTTTTGGAGCACCCGAATCTTGTTCATGTCGTTGGCGTGAAGCTTCAGAAAGTTAAGCCAGAAGAGAAGCGATGGACGGTCGAGCTCTACATGGAGCTGATGTTCTGCGACGCTTGGACTCTGATGCAGCGCCACAGTCTGCCTGTTAGACAGCGTCTCAGGATCGGCTTAGAGCTGGCAAAGGCTCTTCAGTTTCTTCATAGTAGCGAGCTCATTCACCGAGACGTTGTCCTGAGCAATGTTTGGGTAACCTGCGCAAAATGCGTGTTTCATATATCTTGCTTCAATTCAATTTTTCTATTGCTTTTAACTAATCATATATCCAGGTGAGCGAAGATTTCTCCTCAGTAAAGCTTATGGGCTTCGGACTGATGAAGGCTTCCGGCTATAAGGCTTACCGCGTTGCGAACTTCGTACCTGTGTATGTGGCGCCGGAGATTGCGAAGGGCAAGGCCTGCGGCTACACCACTTCCGCTGACATCTACAGCCTCGGCATTGCGCTCTGGTATCTCTAGTAAGTAACTGAAGCCGGTTATGTCGAATTCTAAGACTGATGGCAGCTGTACGAGGGTATGCATTAAATTTTATGCCTCTGGCTTTGGAATCCATGCAGCCGGACCACAGAAGGCTAGGCAAGCGCGATAGAGTGGGTATTAAGGGTCTCGTCTCTTTACGCATGTTTGACACAAAATGCAATGCACTAAAAATGTGACGCAAAATTAACAGGTTAACCAGGCTCATAGGCACATTTACTTAGCCTGCTTTGATTCTTGCAAGTGATGCAGTACAACAATTTTTCCATTGGAAGTGTAGTATTTTAGATAAAGTTTTTTAAAATGCGTTCATGAAAGTTCAATATAAATTGGGGATGACATTTAAAAAGATGCATTTAGCCGTACTAGCTTGAAGACCAACTACTGTTTGCAATAAATTTGGTTCTGGACCGTCTGGAAAGGTTTATAGAAAGAGAAGAGAAAGTGAGTTAAAATCTTACGTCTAGACACTCAAATCTATTCTTCCAGATACTTTAATCTGGGAACAACAATAATAATTCGACTTATAGGCGGATCCTTTGTTTTTTTCTGGTTCTGCTCTTCCTCGGTACCGGAATTGATTCTTCTTTGATCCTCTGACTTTCCTTTCAAGTCAGGAATATCTACAGTGACGCGCGGAGAGACTTTTTATTAATTCTTTTTTAAACTCTTTTGATTAGTTAACGGGGCCTGCTGCGGGAGCGTCTTCTTCGTAGTCTAGTAATGGGCTACAGATTAGCTGTGGCTGCTATGGCCTAACTTAAAACACAATGAACTCAATAAATGTGTGCGCTCCAAACTTATTCTCTCTATTAATAGACTCAATAACACAATTAACAATAACTCACTGAGCTCAGTTGATTTGATCCTCTGATAAGGATAAGGCAGGCGGCTCCGGACGAATGCAGGAGGCAAAGGTGAAGATTGGCTTGTATCTATTGGCAATTTTCCGGCTAAACCGGCTTAAACCGGTTCCCGAGCCGGTTCACATTTCACGAGGTCAAGATTGTTTGCTTTAAGCAAGTAGAGGGATTTTTACACGGAGAGCATAGGGAGTCACCCCAACAGCGGTTTCAGTTTAAACAGCTGTCGCCAAAACCCGTTCTTCTAAAAATAGAAACATACCATGATTCATCGATGACCCATCGATGACTCATACACCATATATGGAAATATACATGAATTCTATTATACTACTCGATGACCTTATTCAGTAGCATAAACGCGTTTTATACTGATATTTAAAACTCTCTACAACTGCATCCAGGCTCTGAAAAAGTTGTGTAACTTTCAAGCAACCATTTTTATGCCATCCAACTAAAACCCGCAGCGAGGGTTCCGGCCTGCGCCACCCGGAATACGTCGATCTCCTGCCCAGCCTCGGACCCATCCAGCTGGCCGGATGCCAGGACAGCCGACCAAAACGTCTGCCCGGCATGCCGGACGAGCTTTGGAACCTGATGCAGCGCTGCTGGAGCGACAGTACAGACTCTCGACCAACTGCTGAGTTGATTGTTTCTTCAATGCAGAGAATTTTGAACTCGTTCGATAAGTAAGGCTCATTGATGACTGACCCTGTTCGAGTTGCTGGTCATTATGTCATTGACTATTTGATTTGCTTTCACTATTCATTTGGCAAACTTAGAAACTGGTGGATTATCCTAGATATTTATGTTTTTGCCACTTAAACGCCACGTCAAAAGCTATTTTTGTCATAAAACTTTCTATAAAATGAAGGATGAGATAGTTTCATGCCTCACAGCTATGAAATGCGAATGTGTGCTAGATTTTTTTATTGTAAAACTGCTATTTTTAACTCGTCAGAATATGTTTACAATATGTTGGTGCTGGCTTGATTTGAGCTCTTAAATTCTTGTCATATTCTCACATCTGATTACTGAGAACATTGCACTAATAATTGCTCATGGCAGCAGTGAAGGCTTAACACCAAAAATAAAGAACAGGCAACAAAATTGAAAAAGAAAAACGCATAATTCAATGCTATGAATATGATGAAACCGTTTGCTTTTTCTTAGCTTGCTTTAAACTGTCTGGAATCTGCCACAATTATATTTTCTTGTCACTCGGATACAAACGCAAAAACGTATTGAAAAATTAAAAAAGCGTAAGCTAATGGTTTAGTATTAATAATTAATAATTACTAAAATTAATACATGTAATTACTGAAAACAACACATCAGAGAGGCATAAGGCGCTTAGCGAATAAATACTTAACGTTTTTGCTTTCAATTAATTTACTATTAATTTATAATACCTAGGGGTGAGTGAAAATTAAAATAAATACAAAGCTGAACAGACTAGAACAGACTAGAACAGACTAGAACAGACTAGAACAGACTAGATAGCATTGGCTCTGTTGAGGCCGATTGCAAAACTGAAGTTACGCAGAATTTAGAATTAGCTAAAGCTGGCTTGCTAAACATTCTTGAAGTTGCACGCAAACTGGAAGAAAATAACTAAAAATAGGTGAACGGAATAAAATTGATTTTATCAAACCGACAACAACAAAATGTTGCATAATTTTTTTCTTAAAAGCTCTCGGAAAGGTTTCTTTGCTTAAACGTGACAAAAATTCGATAATAAACCAAATAAGAGTTTGATTAGCCTATTTGTCATACCAATTGAGTTCGAAACCCAACTCTAGGGGACAGTTTGAGCTGGAAAAATCAGGATTGAACAGCTGTACTTCTTCTGACAGTGCATTCATAAACCTTTACAAACAGATAGGCTTTGATGCATGTCAAGACAAACAATAATAATTCGTGGCGTGTCCACACCTGACGCATAGCTAGTTTCTTTTGTTTAAAAAAAATAAAATAATCGCAGCAAAATATAATAATGCCTTTGTATAAGGCGGATTGCCTGGGGCAAATTATCGAAAAGCGGTCGGTAAAAAGAAGTAAGCATTCTGAGTTACAATAGACACGGGCAACAGATTAAAACATTTTGTTTCTTAAAAGTAATCTTAGTATATAATAGATTCGAATGCGTCAATTAGGAATTAGCCATTAAAAGTTAAAGAATTGATCCTTAGCTCACATGCGCAGCTCCGCCATGATTGAGCTGAAGTCCGACAGTTTCTGGTAGTCCTCGTCTAGCGGCAGGCCCAGGCCGTAGGGGCAGCCGGCGCCGTCTTGCTCGTCGCTTGCCATTGTGGCACCCCCGCCGCCGCCGCTGCCTTCGAGCGCCCGGTCGTCCGTGTACACCGGATTTTCCTCCTCCTGACGGTGGCGCGGCAGCCGCAGTGGGCAGGGCAGCAGTTCGGGCATCACGGACAGATGGCAAACCAGCGACTGCAGACAGGGCCACTCCTGCAATGGAACCGATTGGTAGGCCTGTTGGATCGAACTCGCTTCACGTAAATTAGCTTTGAGAATAGATCCATGGATCGATCACCCTTCGATGTTAGCCATGAGAATAGATTACCCTATCCGAAATCCGTCATGAGAATAGATCACCCTATCCGAAATCCGTCATGAGAAAAGATCACCCTATGCGAAATCCGTCATGAGAATAGATCACCCTATGCGAAATCCGTCATGAGAATAGATCACCCTATCCGAAGTTCGTCATGAGAATAGATCACCCTATCCGAAATCCGTCATGAGAATAGATCACCCTATCCGAAATCCGTCATGAGAAAAGATCACCCTATGCGAAATCCGTCATGAGAATAGATCACCCTATGCGAAATCCGTCATGAGAATAGATCACCCTATCCGAAGTTCGTCATGAGAATAGATCACCCTATCCGAAATCCGTCATGAGAATAGATCACCCTATCCGAAATCCGTCCTGAGAATAGATCACCCTATGCGAAATCCGTCCTGAGAATAGATCACCCTATGCGAAATCCGTCCTGAGAATAGATCACCCTATGCGAAATCCGTCCTGAGAATAGATCACCCTATCCGAAATCCGTCATGAGAATAGATCACCCTATCCGAAGTTCGTCATGAGAATAGATCACCCTATCCGAAATCCGTCATGAGAATAGATCACCCTATGCGAAATCCGTCATGAGAATAGATCACCCCATGCGAAATCCGTCATGAGAATAGATCACCATATCCGAAGTTCGTCATGAGAATAGATCACCCTATCCGAAGTTCGTCATGAGAATCGATCACCCTATCCGAAGTTCGTCATGAGAATAGATCACCCTATCCGAAATCCGTCATGAGAATAGATCACCCTATCCGAAATCCGTCCTGAGAATAGATCACCCTATGCGAAATCCGTCCTGAGAATAGATCACCCTATGCGAAATCCGTCATGAGAATAGATCACCCTATCCGAAATCCGTCTTGAGAATAGATCACCCTATGCGAAATCCGTCATGAGAATAGATCACCCTATGCGAAATCCGTCATGAGAATAGATCACCCCATGCGAAATCCGTCATGAGAATAGATCACCCTATCCGAAGTTCGTCATGAGAATAGATCACCCTATCCGAAATCCGTCATGAGAATAGATCACCCTATCCGAAATCCGTCATGAGAATAGATCACCCTATGCGAAATCCGTCATGAGAATAGATCACCCTATCCGAAGTTCGTCATGAGAATAGATCACCCTATCCGAAATCCGTCATGAGAATAGATCACCCTATGCGAAATCCGTCCTGAGAATAGATCACCCTATGCGAAATCCGTCCTGAGAATAGATCACCCTATGCGAAATCCGTCCTGAGAATAGATCACCCTATCCGAAATCCGTCATGAGAATAGATCACCCTATCCGAAATCCGTCTTGAGAATAGATCACCCTATCCGAAATCCGTCATGAGAATAGATCACCCTATGCGAAATCCGTCATGAGAATAGATCACCCCATGCGAAATCCGTCATGAGAATAGATCACCATATCCGAAGTTCGTCATGAGAATAGATCACCCTATCCGAAGTTCGTCATGAGAATCGATCACCCTATCCGAAGTTCGTCATGAGAATAGATCACCCTATCCGAAATCCGTCATGAGAATAGATCACCCTATGCGAAGTTCGTCATGAGAATAGATCACCCTATCCGAAGTTCGTCATGAGAATAGATCACGTTCAGCCGACCAACCTTGGCGAGCCCCTTCAGCCTGACGCAGCCTTGTTGCGTTCGCTGAATAAGATAGTGCGCGAATCCGGTCGGATTGTCCGCCCTGGCCACCCGGACGGACAGCGCGTAGCAGCTGGGATGCGTGCCGCTGTCTCGCACAACAAACGCGCCGATTTCCTCCCGGCTGAGCAGCCCCAGCGCTGTGTCGCGCGGCATGTCGGCCTGGTACCAGTCGGCCTTCACCGCCGCCGCCTCCTCCGCTCCGGTCTCGCTCCCGAGGTCCGTGGGCTGCGTTGAAGAAGACGAAGCTGGCGACGATCTGGTTGTGTCCGCGACGCCAGTTTGACTGCTGCTGGAATTTTGTGTTGTTAAAAGTAAAAAAATATAGGCTGCAGAAGCACCATCTGCTGGCACCATCTGTGACACACAGCACACTGGCATGGGGACACAGCACACTGGCATGGGGAGACACAGCACACTGGCATGGGGAGACACAGCACACTGGCATGGGGAGACACAGCACACTGGCATGGGGAGACACAGCACACTGGCATGGGGAGACACAGAACACTGGCATGGGGAGACACAGCACACTGGCATGGGGAGACACAACACACTGGCATGGGGAGACACAACACACTGGCATGGGGAGACACAGCACACTGGCATGGGGAGACACAACACACTGGCATGGGGAGACAACAGATTAGCATTGCGATTCGAACACATGCAAAACACTGCACTGGCTTAGTTTGGGTTTGCCAAAAGCGCCCAGACTAACCGTGCAGGCAGCGGTGGCGGCGGCGGCGACGGTGGTGGTGGCTCGTGGACAGGACCCGCAGCAGCTGCCGAAGCTGAAGCTCCGTTCCCGGTGACGCCAGCGCCCCCGCCTGCGGCGAGATAGTCTCGACAGGATCGACGACTTTGCCGATGCTGCTGCTGTTGAATGAGATTCGAATCCGGCAAAGTTGCATCCGCTGCCGACCACTGCATGTTAGCCAGGGAGGAGCTGCTTGACACCGACTGGTCCATGCAGCTGCTGCTGTCCCTGGGAGGTGGCGGCGGAGGAGGCTGCGACCTGGACGCCGCACAACCGATCTGAGAGGATTGCCGAGAGGATTCATTCGCGACTGGCGGTGGTGAAGTCTGCTGAGCTGCTTCTAAGCGACGGGTTGGCCGCTGCTGCGGCAATTGCTGCTGCTGTTGCTGCTGCTGCTGCTGTTGCTGATGATGCTGATGCAAATTTTCTTGTTGCATTTGCTGTTGCTGTTGCTGATATAATTGTTGCTGTTGTTGCGGCTGATGCTGAGATTGCTGTTGAATTAGCTGCTGTTGCTGCTGGTACATCTGCAGCTGTTGCTGCACCTGCTGCTGCTGTTGCATAGCTTGCTTCACATACTGATGGTTCTGCAGCTTCTGTTGCTGCTGTTGTTTAAGCAGTTGCTGTTGCTGTTGTTGCTTCTGCTGCTGCTGCAGTGTGTAAGCTAGTTTGAAACAATCGCCAACCAAGTTGTTGAGTTCCTCCGCTAGGTCTGGATGGCCAGTGACGAAAGCGTGACAGTACTGAAGATTCACCTAAGAAAATAAATGGGACAGCCGATTCAAAGAGATTTACTGCCCGATGGTTTTCAGAGCAAGACGCTTTCTTATTAGAATTTACCTTTCGAGAAATATTTAAGTTGACACATGAGCAGTAAGAGAGGCCACTCTTAGAGTCCTTACCTGCGCTTTGGGCTCGCGAGCCATGAAGGCGAACTGGCAATGGTCCGGGTTGCAGCTGGCATAGGAAATTCGCCGAAGCGCGTGCGCCATGTAGACTGTGCGGCCCAGCTCGTCGCAGACCTGCAATTAGTACGCGCATATTTTTTGCCCGATATTATTTTGCCAACATTATCTATTTTATTTGTGTGTTTTTATGCTCTAAAATGAATCTGCTAGGATGCTAGCTTGATTATGAGAATTATGCTTAGTTGCTAATAAATATTTCATTTTTATTACTTGAGGCATGGAGAAAGTCCATAAAATAATATTTATAGATTCATATCCCGAAGCATTCGATGATTTTAGCTATGGGGGGCAGCCAAGCGGAGGTACATGCGGTAAATTACATTTAATTGAAACTCTGCAGCACATGGAATCATGAAAGTCAGTAGCATTCTATTTCACCACCTTGATGCCGGACAGTGCCAGCCAGAGTTGAACTGGTTTAGACCGGTTGTAGTCGCGCATTCGGTCCAGCTCCCGGTGGGCGAATTCCGATCTGCGACGAGGATCCGCGCCTTCAACGGCAAATGAGCCGATGTAGGCGGCTGGCCGGACCAGAATCTCGCCGCGGTGCAGTGCAGCCACGTGATCCAAGGGAGGCGCCGGTGCTGCAGCAGATTCTAAATCCATCCTGGTGTTTGGAGCTTCTGGGCGGAGCTGCACTTCGCTGCAACTGCATCACAGTATTTGCATTGGCAAATAATAAACAAGCGTTGAGAAAAAACAGGATGGACAGAAACGTCTATTTATGAGATAAGAAACATTATTTTATTTATTAAATATGGAAGATATGATACATAAATTATAACAAATTTTATACCCGAATAAATGCATATACATATACTTAAAAACGTTGCTTCCCAAATCACCTTAATTTGATAAATTAACTCAAACAAAAATTCAATTTCGACTAATAATGTTGCATAATGTTATTAAATATATGAATCAGATAATTATTTTGAGTTCCTAATAAATAGTAGAAAGCTTTTCATCTTACAAAAATATTTATTAAAAAATTAATTGATGTTATCTACTGTACTGCTTTAACTATTTTTATTTGTAATAAATTAAATGATAACAGGTAAAAACAGATAAAAATGGGAATTTTGAAGTTAAAATAGCTATTTATTATTTTAAAAACTACTTTAATAGTCAATGTATAAATGCAATTTTCTAATATTAATAATGAGCTTTGGTAGCTTTTTAGGCATTATCAACAGAGTTTGCTGATACAGAGTCAAATGTAAAAAATTGAGGCAATTTTAAAATCCAATTTTTTTTTCACAACACAAACTAAACAATAGTGATGTAATTTTTTTACTTCTATGATTTTAACAATCTAGGTCAAAGCTCTACATGTCTCAATTTTTTATAGTCCCATGTGCTGCAAAATACTGTGCACTTTGTCAAAAAATACTTTTTCTTTACTTAAACAAGCAAGTCAATGAATTCAAAACTTTAGTTTAGCTAGTAATTTATTTTTAAAAAATTGAGTTATAGCGCAGATTTCGACTTGTCGTCATCAGACATCATTTTTTAGGCAATGTTCCTGGAATTAATTAATATTTAAAATGCTGCTATTTTCATATCGAGTTTATGCACAATAACAAAAATATTTTTTTATGATAGGCATTTTAAAAAAATCATCCCCTTAAGTATGCATCAGAAACGTTTTAGCTATCAATTTCATATGAAAAATTAAATGAAGATTCATATGAAGAGTTTTTAATGCAAAGCTAAAAATTGCTAAACGTTGCTATTTTTTGCAAGAATCAAGCCGTCTATTTAGCAATGTCACCTTAAGTAAGGTTTCCTTGCTATTTAATTGCAGAGGTTTCGCTGTGACATTTAGGTTTCGCTGTTTTTTAATCGATTCGATTTAAAGATAATGGAAGGATGCCTTTAATGTCAGAATTTTCGAAAAACCCGATTTCCCCTGCTTTGAATGCTCAGCTGACAATTGGGAAATTACCAATAATTAAAGTAACGTGAAAGGTTTCCCCATGACGACAATGTTAAAACCAAAATTTTACGGAAAGCGAAGATATTGACATTTATTCAGTTAAAATTATTCTGAATATAAGCATAATTACCGCCATTCAAGACTCAATGCATTAAACAATAAATGATAAATTTATAAATGAAATCGGAAGCACATACTATAAGTAGTATAAAGAATACATACGGTAATCATACTGTTTCACCGTAAGATGAAAGCCTTATGGTGAAACAATGCAAGGCCTCTTTTTACGTTGTTTCTTTATTTCTTTTGCTACTACCTATAATTTTATAAGCACATTTTATGCTAAATTGAGTTAAATTAGGGTGTGGTTCCTACTGTACCTGCATGTACATGTACACTGGACTACGGTGTTTTAAGTAGTCCCTGCATGCATACATGTCTGCATAATTATGAAAGCATATTTCTTTAACATGTTTAACGCAAATGTGCATGTGATGCTTCAAGATTAAATTGCAAGGAACTGAATTGAAATTCTAAAATTTTTAATCTGTAAAATTCAATGGTGACTCGAGAGCTTGACATTTTTTTCCAGGTGTTCTTTCGGTTTCTCTTGCTTCGCCTCGGACTGAAGGTTTCATTGCAATGCTAGCAATATACTGGTATAATTGCAATCCAATGCTTTTATTCGTCGCATGTGCTAAAAGCAAATTGAATTCTTCTGCTCTGAGCTCTTCTGCTTCCTTCATCAGCTTCGTTTGCTCAGGAATTGAAGTTCCAATTAATCCTCTTTTTTATGCAAGTCTTAGTCATGCAGGCAATTCAGTCAGTCAAATAAAAATTGATTTTTCCTTCCTCTCGACGCCAAAATTGACGCCGCACGCACGCGAGCAGCCCCTGTCAGTTGGACACAGTTTCAGGTCGTATCAACTCGACAAATATTTTCTCTTACCCTTGCTTTACTTTAGAGCGAAGAGCATAAACCGACGAGTTAATTTTGCTAGATTTGCGTGGAGCTTAGATTGCCAAAAATGATCATTTTTTACGTGTTTTAATTAAGTTCAATTTTCTATCAGAGTAGGTCGTGCGGCGGACGCTGACTTTAACTTTTTTTATGAATTTAGTAGTCCCGCGATGGCAGGCTTTGTTTGAATCTTCCTTGATTTCCTCATTCACTGATTCTAACCAACGCCGCAGACTCCAGGCTTCTTCAGTATTGGCTCTTCAGATGGCATTAAGGTCTATTGTTGATCAAATGCTGTTGCTGAGTCAATTTCGCTCTCTTGAGTTAGCATATAAGCATTAAAAGCGAAACTTTTTGAGTCATCGCAGAGAGCCCGGATCTTCGCGCTCTCAAGCATGACTGACAGCCGACCGCTCTCCCAGCTGTCCTACTTTTTGCTCCTGCTGCCACATAAGCAACTTTTCCCTACTGAGCCATGCCTTACTCACTCTCATGGGCTGTCTGACTCTTTCGCTCCAATTCCTCCCGCCGACTGGCCCGGGGCCACTGCCGGACACTGCCGCTCTCCCCATTTCTTTAAGCGCGAGAAACCCCCCTATAACCACACTGCAGCTCCTCCAGTGGCATTTGCTCATCCGCGATCCGGTTCTCTCATTATTCTGGCTTATATGCTGTCTTGCCTAATTCTTTATCCCCCATAACCCCACTCTCTCATCTCACTCTACATACACACACACAAGCCCCCACTCAGCTGGAGGAAAGTTGGGCCGCGCGCAGTACGAGAAGAGAGGCAGAGAAAGAGAGCGAGAGAGAGAATGGGAATCTTCCCAACAACGGGGCGAGTGGGTTGAGTTAGTTAATCCGCCTCTTAGCGTTTGCAAAGTCATGGCCACTGTAGGTGGGCTTGCATTTGCGTACTAGCCCAAGCAAGCGGAGGGAGGTGGACGTCGTGCAATGTGCACCGCGCTTGGGCCGGCGCGCCACTTTGACCAGCCGCTCATGCCTTCCTCCCCTATCCGACTCGCTCTCAACCCGCTCCTCCCTCTCGTCCCTCTCACCCTGATTTGCATTGTTTTGAGCCGAAGCGAGGTTAGTCCTTGCCGGTCCTTGCAGAAGAAGACGTAAGCGCAGCGTCACTCAGAGCGAGCTCATCCGCGAACTGATAAATCAGCCAAAGTGCAACTTGACCGATCGTCACGGCGCCATGAAACCGGCTGCGAGCCGCTGCGGCTCCGCCTTCGACCGCATCATCGGCTCGCCGTCCACCGAGTTCGACAGTCTGGAAGCCGACGGCCTGCCCGGCCTTGCCGACTACAAAGAGGACTCGCTCTATCCGGACGAGCTCGCCGACGATTATGTTGGCGATGGGGCGTCGGCGAACTGCACGCCTGCCTCTGCCCGGCGCGGCGCCTCCACTATGCCCGAATCCGATGCGGACGACGCTGATGAAGCCGACGCTGAAGCTGAGGCATTGGCGCGGGAGTCCGAGGACCGCTTGATTGCGCTTCCCGTGCCTGCCCGGCCACCGCCTCCGCCGCCGCTGCCGTCACAGCCGTCTGCAGCGCTTCCGCCACCCTTGCCCAGCCGGTCGCATCTCGGACCGGGCAGACCGCGTGACCCTTCCTCGTCAGCGTTCACGACTGGCAGATTCGAGCCGTGAGTTTAAGCTGCTCGTGATGAGGTCTCATTTGTAATTTTACAGCTTTAGCACTCTACATAGGAGGCTTGGCTAACTTCAGCCTAATTAGGCGTAAAATCTCTGCGGAAGACCTCGAACCTCTTCCCAAATTTTTCCATCCCAAAAATTTTATGCTTCATATATTTTATCCCTAGCTTTACCGCGACAATTTAGACTTGTATTCTACATACTACGGTGATAGGGCATGTTTGACCCATATGGTAATATTATTTTAAAGTTCCTCCCTATCTATCTATCTAGGTGAATATTCATATTGGTGGATAGCCCTCTAAGGCCATAGACATGGGTGTGATCCAGCTGAATATCCATAGCAGCGGATAGCCCTCTAAGCCATAGACATCGGTGTGACCCAGCTGATTATCCATAGCAGCGGATAGCCCTCTAAGCCATAGACATGGGTGTGACCCAGCTGATTATCCATAGCAGCGGATAGCTCTTTAAGCCAACAACCATCTGTGTGATCCAGCTGGTTAACGAAATCCTTTTTAATTTAGATATTTTTACTCTGTCAAACTGAGAACAGCAGGAAGTCCAGAAATTTCTCCCATCCCACCGCTGCGCAGTCTACAAGGCTAATTTCCTGGAAAGATTGAGACGATGCCGATGACAAAAGCTTTCTTCTGCCCCGCAGAATTAAGAAGCTCCCGCTCTTGTCTCACATCCTTGCCCATGCACTGTCCCTTCTCCAGTTGATTTAAAAAAATCAATATTGCATTTTTATCAGGCTGCAATTTCCTCATTTTTCCCTGGCTCATCTCTTCCGCTAATGTCAGATTTAGCCTTTGGCAAAGCATTGATTTTGAGATAGAGCTAGGATGTTGTACTTTTGCGAAATTTCACAACTTAAGGACAAGTCGAAGCATTCGAATCAATATTCGCAATCATCAGCTGCATGCTAGTTTAGTTTAACGCCTCTTCTTAGTTTCAAGATTTTGGGATAATCGATATTGGGTCAAGCTGGCCAAAAATATGTCCGCCTACCCTGACCGACTGTGGATAACTTGCACAACACTGTGTGCTGGCTACAGAAGGTTACTGATGCCATTCAAGGCAGCCATATAGGAGCGGGCCCGTCTTTGAAACGCCCCGCGCGTGCGGCAAGTCAATAATTAGAAGCGGAATTTGCGTGCTGGCCGAAGTCGTCACGCCGCCCTGCCCGTAGAAATGGGGGAGGATCGTTCAGTGCTGAGTTCGGTTGGGAATCGCAGTGAATAGAGAAAGTTACGGCGCAGAGCGAACTGCAGACTGAATCGAACTCTCGCTTCAGTCGGCTGGCACTTAACTCAGCAATTCCCCAGCAATTTTTCGTGGCAGAAAAAAATTCTTTCAGTTTGAGTTCGAAATTCCTCCCCAGAACCTGTCGGGGGCTTTGTATACACTAGCCAACTGGAATCACATACTCACAAATCACACAGGGGAGAAGAGAGGAAGAGGACTAGGATGAGGAGATTAGGGGACAGGGAAGAAGGGAGGTAGAGGACTAGGATGAGGAGAACAGGGGACAGGGAAGAAGGGAGGAAGAGGACTAGGATGAAGAGAAAAGGGGATAGGGAAGAAGGGAGGAAGAGGACTAGGATGAGGAGAAAAGGGGACAGGGAACAAGGGAGGAACTAATCAAATAAAATAAAGGAGAGAAGATATAGAGGCAGGCGCAAAGAAAAATGAGGTGCAGTAAGTAGTAAAAATGCGTCTTTTAAATCAGTGCTAAAGTTTCGGTGTAAAAAATACAAATTAGTGAAATGGAGCGCGCAAGTGTCACGAAATGGCTTCCAGAATTCCTCAGGCCTGCTCACTCAGTAGGGATTATCAGGGATTTCTTGTACAGCTTCTCAACTTTATCGTTGAGCTTAGCCACTGCATGTAGCCCACGTCCCGGCATAGGATTTCTTACAAGCCAGAAAAAAGCAAAATAAATTGGATTAGCCGCTAGTCTCCGAGAAGACTCTGGGAGCCCGTTCACTGATGGAGAGGCCTTTTTGAGCGGCTTCGCTAACAGTTTATCCCACTGGCGGGAGTTTCCCGCCGCCCTACTCCTTGAGGAAGAAAATCCCAAGCCAAAACTATCCGATTCTCTCTCCGTCTGTTCGCAAGCCAGGTGGCGCCGCTTCCCACATTATAATTTGCGCAGTCGTCGATCAGAGCGGCGGATCAGCTAGCTGATTGATTCGAGCACTGCTCAACGCCTCGGGTTTGTCAGCAACTTGAAATCAATTTTGTAAGAAGCCTTTCTCGTAAAAGTACAAAATATGCAGCATCTATCCACTTTCTCATTCTCTTGCATCTCTCCTATCCCTCCTACCTGTCCTCTGTTCGTTTCCTCTGCTCCTTCTTCCCGCTCCTCTTCCTGCCTTCTTCCTTTTTTCTCGTCCTGCCTTCTTCCCTCCTTTCTTCCCTCTTCTATCCTTCTCCTCTCCCCCCTTCTTTCCTTACCTCTTCCTCACTTCATCCCTTCCTCTTCCCCCCATCTTCCCTATCATCTTCCCGACTTCTTCCCCCTCCTCTTTCTCCCTTCTTCCATTCTACCCTCTCCTCTTCTTCACTGCTTTCCTTACCTTCTTTCTCTCTTCTTCCATTGCCCCTTCGCCCTTATTTTTTCTTCTTTCATTTTTCTTCTTCCGCCCTTCTTCCATCTTCTTTTATTCATAGTTACTATTTTTTATTTCCTTGCTACATCACTTTCTGGTCAAATTCTAATCTCAACTAGGGAATATTTAGGCAATACTGAATGCCATCATCGTCACTCAGTGTCTTTAGTAGCATATTCTGCGCATGACTGGGCGCCGCCTTCAAGTGTAAGTTTAAACAAAATAAATATTAAAATGCATTCAATAGACGGACAGATGAAGCCAAATCAGCCAATTAAGTTAAATTTTGGCTACATCAGGCTGCACTGCTCGCATTTGGCTAGACCGTATGAGGAAGTTAAATTAGATTGGGGGAGAAACCGGGTCGGGCCGAAGCTGCGGATGGCGAGTTCCGGTTTAGCCGCGGCAGCGCTGACGGGTCGGTGAGTCATAAATCACAGGCTGCCGACGGCGCCACGCAAGCTTTTTAATTGGAATGGCAGGACGACAGCGGCGGAGGGGGCGGTCGCCCCCCAGCTGTTAATTATGAATGGCTCTCTCCGTCTCCTGCCCCCGCGCCCGTTTCTGTCTCCGCCGCGGGTCTCCATCAACCGGCCATCCTAATCACTCCCTCTTAATCAGTGGCACCGGCGGGACAGTTAAACTCCGCGCAATGGGCTGTTTAACACTGACGACTTCCCTATTTTGATTTTTCCCCTGTCGCAGCACAACGTTGGTTGTTTTTCCATGGTTGGATTGAGAGAGCAGCTTAGGTGGCTCATTAATTCGACTGCATCACATTAGGGATGCCGAGTGGAAGATAGAGTCTCTGTCGAGTAGATAGAGAGAGATGCAGAGCAACGATTGAAGAAGGTCGCCAGGGCCTCTTCTCTTTATTTATTGCATCGTAAATTTACTCTCACCACGAACGATGCTCAATATCCGCCTAAAGTATCAGTTTGGACTTTTCAGCTATCCTGAACTCCCAATACAGGCTCTCCTGAACTCCCAATACAGACTCTCCTGAACTCCCAATACAGACTCTCCTGAACTCCCAATACAGACTCTCCTGAACTCCCAATACAGGCTATCCTGAACTCCCAATACAGGCCCTCCTGAACTCCCAATACAGGCTCTTCTGAACTCCCAATACAGACTCTCCTGAACTCCCAATACAGGCTCTCCTGAACTCCCAATACAGGCTCTCCTGAACTCCCAATACAGGCCCTCCTGAACTCCCAATACAGGCCCTCCTGAACTCCCAATACAGACTCTCCTGAACTCTCAATGCAGACTCTCCTGAACTCCCAATACAGGCCCTCCTGAACTCCCAATACAGGCCCTCCTGAACTCCCAATACAGACTCTCCTGAACTCTCAATGCAGACTCTCCTGAACTCCCAATACAGACTCTCCTGAACTCCCAATACAGGCTCTCCTGAACTCCCAATACAGACTCTCCTGAACTCCCAATACAGACTCTCCTGAACTCCCAATACAGGCTCTCCTGAACTCCCAATACAGACTCTCCTGAACTCCCAATACAGGCTCTCCTGAACTCCCAATACAGGCTCTCCTGAACTCCCAATACAGGCTTCCCTCAGTTTCCATTTTGAGCTCCAATAAACCGCTAATATTGGCTCTTAATTTCAAAGCACAATGCTGCTGAACTTTCGCCGCAGTAAGTTTTGTAAGTCAAAAACTGTTTTTGCCAGAATCCTTAGGGATTTTTTCGGTAAAATTTCTTATTGAAAACCTCTCCGAGTAGCCTGATAGTTTGAACAGCCAGTTTTAATTACCAAAGTTTCAATTTAACTACGCCAGTTTTGAATTGCGGCCAGTAAGACCGTTTAGAAACCAGGGAGTCATAGGGAAGAGAGAAAGGAAGAGAGTGAAGAGCAGGAAGAAGAGACGGAGAACTAATCCAATCCCGATCAGGATTGGCCAGGGGAGAGGGGAGAAAGAGAGGAATGTGCGGGGAGAAGAAATCCGCGTACTGCCGGTGTACAAATATGCACCGATGGTGGGTCTCCGGTCTCTCTCATCCCCCCGTCTCAACAACAACTGCCCGACTCTCTCTAACGGAGTCCATCAGTTCCACACCGCTCAAAGCAGAAACAACAACGCGTCTTCAAATTAACCCCTCTTGACCGCAACAGCCCGGCAGCGAAGATGATGGCCCAGCTGGCTGAGGAGGATTTCGCCACGGGATCGGACGATGTCGCGGCTTGCACTGGCCAGGGTGACTCCAAACGGAGCGTGTTCAACGCCTCCGCCTGCCAGGTGAAGTCCGTGACCGTCTACCTGGACAGGGCCGAGGTCTGTCGAATTGTCCGGCCTCGAGTGCTGGTTGGCGAGTGCGAAGTTATCGTCAGGGACCTCACACCTGCCATTGACAAGGATTCCATCAGGTGAGTGAAAACTGCCGCTTTCCTCACATCCTCAATGCCGCTTTTCTCACATCCTCAATGCCGCTTTTCTCACATCCTCAATGCCGCTTTTCTCACGCCCTCAATTCCGCTTTCCTCACATCCTCAATGCCGCTTTCCTCACATCCTCAATGCCGCTTTCCTCACATCCTCAATACCGCTTTCCTCACATCCTCAATGCCGCTTTCCTCACATCCTCAATGCTGCTTTCCTCACATCCTCAATGCCGCTTTCCTCACATCCTCAATGCCGCTTTCCTCACGCCCGCCCTGCGTCTCCGCAGAGTGGAGGTGAAGGGCCCCGCCACCATCGCGGACGTGGCTTACACCGCTCACAACAATCGTCAGAGCGAAGACGCCAAGGCGGCGCAGCGCTCGGCTGCTCAGGCCGCCCTGCAGGCGGAGCAGCGGGCCCTGGAGAGTCTGAATAATCGGCAGGCTAGGCTGCGCAAACAGCGCGACGTGTTGAACAGCTTCGCCGACATGCTGATTAGGAAGCCGGAGCCGTCCGTGGCTGCGGCGGCTGCCGCGGCAGCTGAAATCAAAGGGGGTGTCGGGGTGAGTAAAGTTTTTTGCTTCTAAAAGATGGGCTTTAAGCAACTGCAGTAGGGTTTTTAACATCCATACGGTATTCTTTATTTAAAGAATATTTCTTGGCAAGTTTTACCCCGAAGTGATTTTTTCGAAAGCGGTCTCCAAGAAGGTGCACGAATAAATCTCAGGAAATTCCCGCGTAGCGCTCCCTTTATTTGCTTATACAAGCTGTCACCTCGCCTGACCCCTCAGCCATTCGCGGCAAATATGGAGAGGAAAGTTATAGACAGTGTCAGATAGAGGCAGAGATAGGAAGCCATAGTTAGACGTTCAGAATCTGGGTTGTTTACTTCCGAGTGAAGCGAATATTTTGTCGTTCACTTCGAACAGGACTGCCCGAAGCCGCAAGCGTCGCCATCCGCTGGATCCATCGACGTCTTCGATCCGAAGCACATGGACACTCTAAGCAGCTTCTTTAACTTGTACGACCGTCAGGCCGGCCGCCTGGACGACGAGCTCATCGAGACTCGCGTGGCCATCCAGCAGAAAGAAGAGGCGGTCAAGACGCTGGAGAAGCAGCTCAAGGATATTGAGGCCAGATATAACGAGATGCAGAGCCGGTATGACTTTTTAGCTGAGCGTTGTAGCAGCAACTTTCGTGGTCAAAACCTAGGAAAAAGCGCCAAATTTTCTATCCTGCATGGCGTCAGATATTCTCTACTTGGAGGCGTGAAAATAGCGCCAGATTTTCTTCAGTAGGAGGTGGGAAAATGGCGTCAGATATTCTCTACTGGGAGAGTGAAAATGGCGTCAGATATTCTCTACTGGGAGAGTGAAAATGGCGTCAGATATTCTCTACTGGGAGTGTGAAAATGGCGTCAGATATTCTCTACTGGGAGAGTGAAAATGGCGTCAGATATTCTCTACTGGGAGTGTGAAAATGGCGTCAGATATTCTCTACTGGGAGAGTGAAAATGGCGTCAGATATTCTCTACTGGGAGTGTGAAAATGGCGTCAGATATTCTCTACTGGGAGATGTGAAAATGGCACCAGATGTACTGGGAGGCGTTAAAATAGCGCCAGATATTCTGTACTGGGAGGTATGAAAATGGCTCGTTTTTATTCTCTTAAGGAAGTGTAATTGGCGCTAGATTGTGGGGCGATTATTAGTTAGATGTAGACTAGCCCGGGATAAAAACGGAATGAACTGCATTGCAGGACCACATTGAGAAGCAAATACGAATTACTTCGTATGCCATTACAAATACTTTAAACTATGAATGCAATGAATAGAATGCAAACTAAAACGGCGTTTAGTTTTACAAGCCACTGCGTTTTACATATTTTAGTGTAAACGCTCAAACTGCTGAGTCACAAAGTGAAGTGTAGGAGAGCGGGCCGACCCCTGAGAGCCAGCTCAATTAGTCCCTGCGGTCACTTTATTCGACACTTTCAAATGCTGCGGGGCGTAAAGAGGGCCACCCAGGCTGTCAGTGAGAGAGGGGACCCCAATGGGCAGAAATGTGTCCATGCATTGGATGGGAAGCTTTTAGAAATGGGAATTGGTTCGCTTATGAAGTGACGGATGGTTCCAAATACGCAGCTAAAACACAACGACCTCGGGATTTTACGAGTAGCTTGCTGATGCAACTGAACTTGCGGCAGCGGATGTTCGAACAGCCGGAAAATGACAAAAAAACTTCGAACTTTTATAGTTTCAACCAGCTTTTTTACAGCATTTATCCACCGTGCGGTCATAGATACTTCGTAACAGCCCTGAGCGGTAGATAATTAAGTGCTTTTCAATGTGCTCGGAATCTGCCAGGATGTTTGAATTAGCTAGGAGTTCGAACCGATCCGAACTGATATAAAAAAACTAAAAATCGATGTGCATTTCAATGCTTTCAGCGAAGTCTCCATAGTGCTGGAGTGCCAGGAAACCACCCAGCTGGAGCTGTACCTCTCCTACGTTGTCAGCCGGGCTAAATGGTCGCCAAAATACGATATCCGTGTGTTCAGCAACGAGTCGGCTATGAAGGTCAGTTTTAGTTCGCACTGATTGCCCACCCCCGCGTGCAGCCGCCGCCGCCGCCGCCACCGCCTGTCGCTTTCAATTTGCTCAGTTGAGTAAAGGCGGCACGAGGGATTTTAAAATGTCAAGCTGAGTGATCCTTGAGCCGGTATCAGCAATTCCCATATGTTCAGATTGTAGCTCTAAGCTCTAAGATTTTAGATCCGTGAGCTCCTTAACTAGATTTTCATTCCTGCATGTAGCTAAGAAAAATTGCGTTCTCCTGGCCTAGTTTTAAAGAAAATTTCTTGTAGAGGCCAACTGAGTGAGTCATCGGTGTTTGTTCTTTGGCTTTTTCTATTTTGGCGCGGCCGAAAACGGTGACGGCCACGGGGGGGATGACGAGAAGATTGACAAAGTACCTGCACTGAGTTAGCTAGTGGGCTGCAGCGAGGCCCATGCGGGGGTGTTTGCCCGCTTTGAATACTTGATGTACACAAACTGTTAAGGAAACGACACGCCAACGAACTAGGGAGGGGGTGAAGAGGAGTTTGCAGCTTTGGGACAGCCACTTCAATTCACTTGCCCCGGGTAGGGGAGCTGGCATAACGACCCATAAACTTATTAACCCATCGTGGAAGCTTTGAAGTTAAATAACCTTGGGTTAGAGTGGTTTTCAATGCCCAGATGCTTGATGGAATGTTTTCCCTAAGGCAACCAATGGGTCTCTAATTAACCCCTTTCTGCTGAATGCAGTTTTCATGTGTTAAGGATGCCCTATGCATAATAATTTTTGTTCATGAGCTTTACTTAACGAACTTACGAACTAACCGCGCAGATCATCTACTACGGCCTGGTGCAGCAGAGCACCGGCGAGGACTGGGTGAATTCGCAGCTCTCCCTGTCAACAAGCCAGCCGGGAGTTGGCGGCACAGCCCCGGCCTTGGGCGTTCAGAAGGCGCACTTCAAGGCTGGAAAAGTGTGAGTTATAAATTCTGTGCGTAATTCTGGGAAATCGAAGGTGTCAGGTGCCTCGGGAATACACATCCTTAGCTAGCCTAGTTTAAACACTTCAATGTTAATGATTTTCCACAATCGCTGTTAATCTTGAACTTCGCTAACAGAACCTATTGAAAAAAACTTTTTGTTTGCTAGCGACCTTCGCAGGGTTTCTATAAATAACACTGTATAAGCTCGCGTGTGAGCTTAGGAGCAATCAGATGAGGAAATCCTCATGGGATATTGAGTTGCGCCGAGGGCCTCAGGTGATCAATACGAGCATTAATTATGAGCAAATTGGCCACACAGGACGCATTCAGGCAACAGGGGATCGGAGACAAAAAGGATGAAGGAAACTGGGCGGAAAAGGAGCACAACTCCCCGTCCCCTGGGGGTGTGAGGAAGGAGGGCGAGGCGAGGAAGTCGTATGGAGTAGCTAGATGAAAAGGCCGCTTTTTTGGGGATGAGTCATCACGATTTGCAATGTCGAGTCGGTCAGAGACTCTCTCATCATCGTATCTTGTTGCTCCTGCAGCAGAGAGGCGCCTTAGAGCCTTGTTTTCCTGCTTTTCTCATTTTCCCCTCTGCGTCGCGAATGCCCCGCGGCTTAAGCACAGCTCATGCAATCTAGTCGCGCTAGTTTCTTAGAAAATCGCATTTGAAATGCTGCCGTCGTCTCTTCTCGACCCTGACTAAGTTGGAGGGGCCCAGAATGTAATTTCTTAGAGTGAATACTAGATATAAATTTAAGCATATAATTTCGAAGCACCAGCGCATAATCCAGGTCAAGGTCATTCTTAAACAGTCATAATTTAAGGTCAAATTTTCCACGCACCAACGCGTCCCGCTTGCACATTTCGCAGAGAGCCAACCGTGACGCTGAGGAAGACGACAACCAAAGTGAGGAAGTCCAACCGGGTAGTCAAGGCGCTCAGCTTCCACGCCAACGAAAAGGTGGCCAGCAATCTGGCTCGAATGTCATCGGCCGACGCCGATGGAGGCGGCGCCGCGGCCTCGTCAGACGAAGCTGCCATGGCGGCGGCGGCTGGTGCGGACGAACCGGGCCGGACGCCCGTCGAAGGCACGCCGATGCACGGCGCCAGCTCGTCAGCCGCTGCCGCCGCTGCAGCCGCCTCGAGCTCGGCTGTCATCAACGGGCTACAGGAGGTGAGCTGCGATGCAGGTCGAGGTCCAAACAGGAGAGCGGGTTCTGGTCTGCATTGGTGTGGATTGACAGGCGAAACAAAGTTTCTGAGTTCCGAGAGAAAGTCCACGCCTTAGGCTTTTTGCTGAATAAAATTTTATGGAGAAAACTGTATTGATTCGAAATGCATTGGTAACTGCATGCGTTCCGACTCGATCAACTGGAATGTTTGCCTACAGGCGTCAAAGATCCCCAAGGCCCCACCTAGTGTTCTGCCCAGCCAGCTGTGCACTTCACATTTCCAGCTCCCGTCAATTCCAAGTGGCTTATTTTCTCTTCGGGCCCTTAGCAGCACGTGACAGCTGTCCCACGCTTGAGGAGCCACGGTCAGTGGGACAAAAATCCTCATGGTTAGGGCCCAGTTTGGTTTGCTTGCCCGCCAGATTCTTTTATCCCACAGCAGATTGGTCAGTCAGCCTCAATCTTCCCTCACCGAATCCGTCCCAGCAACCATTTTTGGCAACTGCTCTGCCTCTGGATAGGCCAATCCGCCTGAAGATTAGGGATATTGTGATTTGGGACCGAAAAAAATCTCCAGCACAACCGAAGCTTTCACTCAAGGGCCACGAATTCAAGCTTGTTGACGTCAGATTTCTTCCCAATGTCGCATCCGAATCTGAGTCACTCGGCTCCGAAGTTTAAGAAAACTGAGCTCGATCGCGTAGCAGAATAGCACTGCGCTTAGATTTCAGCTCCGATCCGCCCAAGCAAACCCAATCTTCTTTCGTGGAAGCTGTGGGTGGATTTAGCTGGGATTTTTGCTTCGCCCTGAAGAGCTGCTAGCCGGCAAAAATGTAATCAGAAAACAGGCGATAGCCTAAGAGATAAAAACGCGGCGAGTGACGAATAAGAAGGCAAAGGAGCGACAGAAAGGGAACTTGAAGCAGAAAGTAGGGCCGGCAATCGTGACTCAGATCGCCCCGCTGACTCCGCTTCAATCCTATCTGCCGGCCTTTCCCCCCTGGCCCGGTCCAGCCTCTTCCCATTCTCCTTCGTCTCATAAAAAAACGCTGCAACGCACCGCCCCAGCTCCCCTCAATTTCCTCCGCGCGCGTGAGCGATGGGAGGAAGGAGGAGCTGAGGAGGAGATCCCGCGGCCTAAAAAAAGCAGAGACGATTGCGGAGAAGGGTAACTGGCACGAACGAGAAGAGAGACAGCCCGGCAAAGAGAGATAGAAGGAGGCGGACAGCAGCTGGGGGCGGCTTTCCAGTTTGCATGGATGCGGCCTTGGCGCTGCCTGCCTATTGTCGCTAAGGCTTTGCTGAGAGATAGAAAAACAGGGGAGAATGAGTCACATGAGTGGGAATGAAGCCGCGGTGAGTCAGCGGATTTTGCTCCAAGTCCTAACGGATTTGGATTAGGACATGCTCACTCAGTCGCTTACACAAAGGCGCGACAGTAATTCCCGGTCAGCTTTTTTCTGCTCCTCGTAAATTATTTTATTTATAATTATCCGTAGCTGTGATTCCAGCTACTTTAAGTAGCATACTTGTTCTGCTTACAGAATTTAGCAAAAATCGGTGACTGTGAACAATAAATAAAAAATAAAGAATACTTTACTACTAATATACGAGCTCGTATTACTTTCGCTTCCTAAACTATCCTAGAATCATATTGTCATTTACCCGAATCATTTTTATCGTATCACTCCGCATGATAACCTTGACATGAATCCTGAATCCCCTGCACTCCCGCCCCACCCATCCATCCAGGGCAGTCAGATCCGCCTAATGGAGACCCTCCGGTCGTCGTTGAACGTCCAGAGCACGCAGTTCGAGGTGCCGCGCCTGTTCACAATACCGTCCGACGGCGAGCCGCACAAGGTCACCATCGCCATCATCGATTTGAGCCCGACGTTCGGCTACGAGTCGGTGCCGCAGCGGGCTCCGTACGCCTATCTGAAGGCCAACGTGACTAACACGTCCGCCTACGCCCTGCTGGCTGGCCCGGCCAACATCTACGTGGACAACAACTTCATCTCGAAGGTGGGGGATCGAGCCCGGGCGTAGCCTGAGGGCCGGCTAGGGAGGCAGCGGTCCCCCCGAATGGGCTGGAGAAAAGGGCGGCACTCCCCCCGCCAGTAGCTTTTGCAGCCTCTAGCCTTCGGCTTTGGCACTTTCCCTTACCCAGTAGCTTTGGTGCTCCCCCTCACCCAGTAGCTTTGGTGCTCCCCCTCACCCAGTAGCTTTGGTGCTGCCCCTCACCCAGTAGCTTTGGTGCTCCCCCTCACCCAGTAGTTTTGGTGCTCCCCCTCACCCAGTAGCTTTGGTGCTCCCCCTCACCCAGTAGCTTTGGTGCTCCCCCTCACCCAGTAGCTTTGGTGCTCCCCCTCACCCAGTAGCTTTGGTGCTCCCCCTCACCCAGTAGCTTTGGTGCTCCCCCTCACCCAGTAGCTTTGGTGCTCCCCCTCACCCAGTAGCTTTGGTGCTGCCCCTCACCCAGTAGCTTTGGTGCTGCCCCCTCACCCAGTAGCTTTGGTGCTGCCCCCTCACCCAGTAGCTTTGGTGCTCCCCCTCACCCAGTAGCTTTGGTGCTCCCCCTCACCCAGTAGCTTTTGGTGCTCCCCTCACCCAGTAGCTTTGGTGCTCCCCCTCACCCAGTAGCTTTGGTGCTCCCCCTCACCCAGTAGCTTTGGTGCTCGCCCTCACCCAGTAGCTTTGGTGCTGCCCCCTCACCCAGTAGCTTTGGTGCTCCCCCTCACCCAGTAGCTTTGGTGCTCCCCCTCACCCAGTAGCTTTGGTGCTCCCCCTCACCCAGTAGTTTTGGTGCTCCCCCTCACCCAGTAGTTTTGGTGCTCCCCCTCACCCAGTAGCTTTTGGTGCTCCCCTCACCCAGTAGCTTTGGTGCTCCCCCTCACCCAGTAGCTTTGGTGCTCCCCCTCACCCAGTAGGCTTTGGTGCTCCCCCTCACCCAGTAGCTTTGGTGCTCCCCCTCACCCAGTAGCTTTGGTGCTCCCCCTCACCCAGTAGTTTGGTGCTCCCCCTCACCCAGTAGCTTTGGTGCTCCCCCTCACCCAGTAGCTTTGGTGCTCCCCTCACCCAGTAGCTTTGGTGCTCCCCCTCACCCAGTAGCTTTTGGTGCTCCCCCTCACCCAGTAGCTTTGGTGCTCCCCCTCACCCAGTAGCTTTGGTGCTCCCCCTCACCCAGTAGCTTTGGTGCTCCCCCTCACCCAGTAGCTTTGGTGCTCCCCCTCACCCAGTAGCTTTGGTGCTCCCCCTCACCCAGTAGCTTTGGTGCTCCCCCTCACCCAGTAGCTTTGGTGCTCCCCCTCACCCAGTAGCTTTGGTGCTCCCCCTCACCCAGTAGCTTTGGTGCTCCCCCTCACCCAGTAGCTTTGGTGCTCCCCCTCACCCAGTAGCTTTGGTGCTCCCCCTCACCCAGTAGCTTTGGTGCCCCCCTTTTTTGTACATTCCAACATGCAGTTACATGCATGTTAATAATAATCTGATTCACAATCCTACTCCACAGTCCGAGCTGAAGGCCGCCGCCCCACTGGAAGAGCTCAGCTGCCATCTCGGCGCCGACCACGGCATTAAAATCGCCTACAGGCCAATGTTTAAGAAGCGCGAAACGGGACAGAGTAAAACTGTTACTTATTTGCACCGGCAGGTCATTGAGGTCAAGAACAATCACCAGAAGGCTATTCGTGTTCTAGTGATGGAATCGTATCCGCTGTCTGTTGAAGACAAGATCAAGGTGAGAAATCTTGACAGCCAACATCAGTAAACTTCATTTTTTTAATCAACTATTTTATTGATAATTCAAACATCAAACAACAAAGGTCAATCTGATCGAGCCGTCGGTGAAACATCCGGAAAAATACGACAGGCAGAAACCGATTCGGGTCAACAAGGCCAACAATGTTGAATGGGACGTCGATCTGGAGGCCGGTGAGTCTTCTGCTGCCCACACCCTTACAACTATTGGGTCTCGGAACCTGAAGCGTTTAGCAAAAAACCTGCTTCCCAGTTGATTGGTTGCTGGTTAAATTGCTTAATGTTATATCTTCCGGTTGGATATCTTCCGGTTGGATATCTTCCGGTTGGATATCTTCCGGTTTGATATCTTCCGGTTGGATATCTTCCGGTTGGATATCTTCCGGTTGGATAGCTTCCGGTTGGATATCTTCCGGTTTAATATCTTCCGGTTGGATAGCTTCCGGTTGGATATCTTCCGGTTTAATATCTTCCGGTTGGATATCTTCCGGTTTAATATCTTCCGGTTGGATAGCTTCCGGTTGGATATATTCCGGTTGGATATCTTCCGGTTGGATATCTTCCGGTTTGATATCTTCCGGTTGGATATCTTCCGGTTTGATATCTTCCGGTTGGATATCTTCCGGTTGGATATCTTCCGGTTTAATATCTTCCGGTTGGATAGCTTCCGGTTGGATATCTTCCGGTTGGATATCTTCCGGTTGGATAGCTTCCAGTTGGATATCTTCCGGTTTGATATCTTCCAGTTGGATATCTTCCGGTTGGATATCTTCCGGTTGGATATCTTCCGTTTTGATATCTTCCGGTTTGATATCTTCCGGTTGGATATCTTCCGGTTTGATATCTTCCGGTTGGATATCTTCCGGTTGGATATCTTCCGGTTTGATATCTTCCGGTTGGAAAGCGTGGCAAATAAAAAAAATCAAAGCTAATAGTTTGTGTTAAAAGAACAACTTCTCAATTTCGCATCTGCAGGCGAATCAAAAGAGCTAGTGCTGAGGTACAGCATTGAACATCCGGCTGGAGAGAGTCTGGACTACACAGTTTCCGAGGCCTGACACGGCAGCCATTCTGATGAAAAAAGCATGAAATTTATGATTTCAAACTAGTTCCTTTTTAACTGGCAAATAGCAACCGAAACTGATTTCTGTGTTTAGTTTTGATTTTTAGGCGTGTAAATTTCTTGGAAGCAGTGAATTCTCCATTTAGGCTGCTTAAATTTAATATGCTTGTTTTCTACTCGCGCTTGGCCACGCGCTTAGCAGTGGCTGTGTACGCTAGTACTGCCCGCAAAGAAATCGGTAAAATGTTTGGCAAATTGCCTTGAACGCTTTAACCATGCTCATTGGCTGCCTGTTTAGCTTCGTACCATGTATAATGTCCCCTATCATAGGTAATATTGCACAAATTGACTATATATGCCGTACTTGTACACCTTATCTGCGTCTCAGAGGATAAAAATTGTACCGCTAAAAGTTTAAGAAATTTGTGGCAGCTTCGTTTGTGTTGTTTCTTATTATAGCAGGGTCATTTTTGTAATTTTCAGATCGCTGCAATGCTAATGAAGTGTACGTGTACTGTCTACTTATAGTAGGTAACGCTTTTGAACCGTCGTTTACCACAATTCTAATGAAAGGCTTGTCATAATGACTGCTAATATGAATTCAAATGGAATCTGAAAGCCTAATTTTGCTCTAACTTTACTGTCTCATAGACGTGTATATAAAAACTTTATTTGTTTGTCTATAAACTAAAGTGATATAAAAATACACCCGCTTTGCTGTTA
Source organism: Macrostomum cliftonense (assembly GCA_950096795.1). Classification (NCBI taxonomy): domain Eukaryota; kingdom Metazoa; phylum Platyhelminthes; family Macrostomidae; genus Macrostomum; species Macrostomum cliftonense. Next base: position 170,242 of record CATNEM010000167.1, read on the forward strand.
AGCGCTTATTAGTACAGAATTATTGCTGCTTCGCCTCTTTTTTGTGCGCATGTAGCGTCTACATCATTCTAGACCGTGAATTATCCGGATAGCAACAAAATTATCGAAGTAACCATTAGTATACCTTAAAATGATCAAATGCCTTCCATTTTGTCATGCACATTAGTTTTCATTGGAAGTCAATGTAATTATGTTTTGTTTTACTCTATAACACACATGCGAGAAACGAAAGTAACTGTCACTAGCCTCTGCTCCACACAAGCTTTGACAAGCGTTGAAACGAAGCAAGCAAAGCAAACACTTTTTATCTACTGTCAGTAAAAATATAAACATTTTGAAGTCTAAATTTAATAAAACGGCTGCACTTCTAGAAATTTCTATAATGAATCAGCGGAAAGGAAAATTCGAGAAGAATCCCCGCTGCAGTCTATAAAAGCGAGACAGCCGCTGCCCAGTGAGCCAGGATTCAACCAGGCAAGCAATCGCAAGCCAACCAAGCGCAAGCAAGCAAACGAACAAGCCAAGCGAATTAACCGCCAAGCTCTCTCATTGCAAGCGAATAATCAGCAAGCATGTCGCTGTGGATCACGCCGAGCAACGTGTACACGCCGTTCTCGCACACTCTGCCGCTCGTGGCGGCCATGAGCGAGTTGGACGACTGGCTGACGCCGGAGTATGACCCGCTGGTGCAGCTGCTGAGGCACAGGGGTCCGAGGCGGCCGCGCCAGTGGAGCCGGACTGTGGACCTTCGCGGCTTCTCGCCAAAGGACGTGTCGGTGAAGCGGGAGGAGCGGAAGGTGCGGGTAGTGGCGCGGATCGAGAATGGCGAGGACGTGACGGAGGTGAAGCGGACGGTGGAGCTGCCGGAGGAAGTGGACGCTGAGAAGCTGAACAGCGGCTTCACCCGGGACGGCATGCTGGTGCTGCAGGCGCCGTTCAAGGAGCAGCAGCAGCAGCAGAAGCAGCAGCAGCAGCAGCAGCAGCAGCAGCAGCAGCAGCAGCAACAGCAGCAGGTGCAGCGGCAGGGCGACTCCGTGTGGGACGAGCTGCGCGGCCTGCTGCGGGGCGACCTGCAGTCTGAGGCGTCGGGCCAGGTGGTGGACGCGGAAGACGGCAGCAAGCGGTTCAAGGCGGAGCTGTCGGTGCGCGAGTTCAAGCCGAGCGAGATTCGCGTGCGACAGCAGGGCGACTGCGTGCTGGTGGAGGCGGAGCACAAGGACGAGGCCGGCGGGCAGCGGGTCCACAAGCGGCTGGAGCGAATCTACCAGCTGCCCGACGGCAGCAAGCTGGACCAGGTGGTGAGCAAGCTCAGCCACGACGGCCGGCTGTGCATCGAGGCGCCGTTCGAGGCTCCGGCCGCCCAGGAGAAGCCGCAGCTCAAGGACGTTCCCATGGAGACGGAGAAGCCGGAAGAGTGAACTTTTATGGGATAAATGAAAAAAAATGCCCATAAGTATTAGAAGTATTACCATTCATCCTGCAGTTCTAAATAGACGTTTTCATGTCATTTTTACTCTCGTTCTTTTTTTTGTAATCATAATCACTATTTAAGAAAATTATATTTATAATATAATATTGCATTAAACCGGCTTTCAATGCACAAAATTGTGTTAGTACGGTATTAATAAATACGACGTAAGCTCTACAATTTTTTTGTTACAAAATCAGAACAAAATCGATAAAATTGGATTTCTTTCTTTCTTTCGCGTTTATCGGCTATGCGGAGAATGCCAATTACAGTCGGGTTTCTCAAACTTATAGTTTGTAAGCACTCGCTATATTGCTCACTAGTTTTCTGTGAACAACTCACCTATGCAAACTGCGTTAATTTAAATATGCCCGACGTCGTCGTCAAGTTGGTCAGGATATAATGTAAAACCTTTACTTTTAGGGCATAAAAAAGATTGGTTTACAGATTATCGTCGTCAGTTTAGTTACTAGTGGTACGGAGTTAAGCTCATAGTCCACATCCAGTTGTCGTAAAAGTAGACCGAGAATTGAGTCATTAAGTCTTGCTAAAGTTTTTGAAATAAATAGACACCCCTCAGACGTGTCTCATCAGATCAAGTGTGGAGCGAACTTATTTCTAAAGTATGCGACTTGTACGGAACGGATTTCTCTAGAGCATCCGAATCAATAGGAGCAGGCCAATCGACTACTCAGTAGTAATCATTAAAGAAAATCACACATAAATCTAAGAGAGAACGAGAGAACGTAAATCCACGCGAACCCAAAAAGCGAGAATAGCAATCCCTATAATCCAAATCAATTGGTGCCTTCCGACTGCTTAGCTACTGTGAAACTACACTCTTCCCTTGATTGAGGACCCAGGCAGCTCGATTTCTTAGAATCACTAATAACTTTGTTTAATTTGAATTAAAACTTGAAAAAACAACCAACCAACCATATTTCGAAGAAATATTATACTCCTTTTATTTCGAAACACAACACCACAACAAAAAGACTAAACCTTCTTACCGACCTCATTACTAAAATAGTTACTGATTTAGAAGCCCACCTGCTTTTCTGTTGGAAATTTTTAATTTTCTCGCTTTTAGCAATATTTAGAGTAATCAGTATAACTTAAGATCTTTTAAAAGCCAATCATGTCAGATTTTTACTCAGGTAGCTACCTGTTGTCGCCTTTGGTTCCATACACTGGATTAACAGTCGATAAGGTCAGTGTTTAGAAATAAAAAAATGAACTGTTTTTTCTATATGCTTTTCTGAACTAGACCTGGAACTTGTTAAATGTTGACTTACTGAGTGAAGCCAGTAAGATCTTAACAATAGTGCTTTTTCGTCTGCATAAATATTTTGACCCCATTTTTAACCCAGCGCATTGAAAAAGGTTTCTAAAACAAAAGACATGTCAATTTTCTATAAAATCAGTTTGACAAACTATAATGCCTTTAGCTTTGGATCCATACACTCGTGATGGATTGAATATAGCATGTTGGTGAATGTTTGACAACCAGATTGCACCTCATGAATTCTTGTATATGGCTTTTAAGAGAGCATCAGATGGCCCTTAGCTTGGCCTTAAAATGGGCCCACATGCCTTTAGCTTCTATTCTATTTAAGCCATGTATAATGTTCAATCCTATTTAACTTTTAGTGAGTTTTAAATTATTTTTAACAATTTGAAGCTAAACAGCAATAAATAAAAATTCAAGTTGTGTCAAAGTCAATAATTTAGGTTTGAGCTTGCTTTAGTTCAATGTTCTAAACTAGGTAATAATGTGTAGAGTAGTCCAAAATAGTAAGATTGTCAAAGGCTTTTTAGGGCAAAAAATCTAGTGCTATAGAAACTTTTAAATATAAGTAGGCCCTATCAATTAGTGGCTTTGCTATTCCATATATAATGTAAAACTTTGCCTTGATTTGGGCCCAAGTGCCTTTAATATTGTTATTAGTTAGAGTAAATTTGATGCAATTTGGTGTAATTTTCTTTTAAAAATCAAAATTTCATATGATAAACCTCTAAACTACATTAGTTTGCTTTAGTCTTTGGCCATATATACTTTATAGAGTCAATAAAATGAATTCACATAAGTCTGCAGTGGCAATAACTTTAGCACCAATTTAAATATGAAAAAATAATCAAACATATGAAACTGAAAGATTGCCCTTTAAGTTTTTTTTATATATAAATTTTGTAGCCTATAGTGCTATACTATATTTCAAGAAACAATTTTCAAGACTATAATGCTCTGCTTTGCTGCAGACAAAATGGGGTTTTTTGTCCACAACTTGGGTGCAATTTCACATTGTGCTAGATTTTAGGGTATAATTTTCAAGACCAAGATGCTAATTGTACCCATGTGCACAAAAAAGCCAAATTGCCATGCTTTCTATATTTCTATCTAATAGCTAATATAATCCCTATTGCAACCAAAAGAGGCTTTTGTGAATAGCATCTGGAGCAGTTGCAGAATTTTGGTATACTAGTATGCACAAACCTAGGAACCTATGTTTTAGGCAAACAATGGAAGTAACTGACTGCATTAAGGTACTTAAAATGCCTTACCATCTGATTAATCAATATTACAATGATGTTTTATTGTTGCAATTAGCTTGAGAACTGGTATGCTTGATATATGAGTCCATTGTAATTGAACCCTTGGATGCAATATGGAATATAATATTAGCTATGCAAAAAAATTCATTCTATAAGTCAGTAAGCTAAATTAGTAAATTCTTGGCAACAAAAGTGCAAGACAGTGATCAACATGGAATCCTGTTGTTGCATTTAAATTGTTATTCTTTCTATGTATTATTTAACTTTAACTTTATACTAAATATACATTTGCATATTGTTTATAAAGTTAATTAGGAGACACAATACCAACTCTTGAACCTTCCTTTCTTTTGATTAAGATTCTTCTTATTCTCCTTGTTTTATGCTTATTCTAACCTTTTGTTAATAAATGGCACCCTATAGATCTATATTAATCAAATATGTCTAACTGAGACTAGCTAGCCTCTATTTTGACTTTTAGTTAGTATGCATTTGCCAAAAAACCTTATTAAATTTGGTATAAAATTTAGGGGTTTAAGACATTCTAATTTATTGGTATAACCCTATGAAAAAGCTTAGAAAATTTTCTATGCAAAAGCAGAAAATTTCTATGACCTTTATATTATGTAAAAAAATTGCCCTGGACATCTGAATTCTATATATAGTATATATATTTAAAAGTAAATTGAGAATAGTCTAAAATGGTTTGCTCAGATCAAACTTATTGTAATGGTATTCTAATATTTCTTTATTTAAATTAACAATGTTACTATTAATTACCATTAAAATATTTTTAGTTGAACTTCATCACATGTCAACTGGTTGCCATAGCATTTGGTCGGCCATTTCAAAAGTACTTCCCAGCTCAGCCGGGCAGCTCCAATTTGGTCAGATATACCGTATCCCTGGTGGTTGGCGCCCTGCTGTGCCTGTTCTGCTTTGGACAGTGAGTGCTTCTCGCGGTGTTTGTTGCTGGATTTAATTTATTTTTTAATTTTAACCGGCAAATATTTTCCCAACAAGTCACGCCATTGCTCGCCTGCAGTCAAATACTGCACGTGCTATTGCAGGGCACAGTTTGTCTATTAATAATGCTCTATGCTGACAGACGGTACGCCCGATTCTTAGCCTGCATCTTCGCCATTGGCTACCTGTCCGTGTGCCATCTGATGCGGCAGTACTACGACTATGGCGGATACACCCTCGATATTACCGGGTTGGTAGCTTGCTGCTCTAAACTTGTTTTAGCCAAAATCTGAATCGTATATTGGAAGCTAAGTTTATTTATTTAAATCAAACCTCTGGCAATCTTCACTGAGAATCACCTGTCTGACAAGAGTCACTGAGAATCACCTGTCTGACAAGAGTCACTGAGAATCACCTGTCTGACAAGAGTCACTGAGAATCACCTGTCTGACAAGAGTCACTGAGAATCACCTGTCTGACAAGAGTCACTGAGAATCACCTGTCTGACAAGAGTCACTGAGAATCACCTATCTGACAAGAGTCACTGAGAATCACCTGTCTGACAAGAGTCACTGAGAATCACCTGTCTGACAAGAGTCATCGAGAATCACCTGTCTGACAAGAGTCACTGAGAATCACTTGTCTGACAAGAGTCAACAAAGAATCACCTGTCTGACAAGAGTCACTGAGAATCACTTGTCTGACAAGAGTCACTGAGAATCACCTGTCTGACAAGAGTCACTGAGAATCACCTGTCTGACAAGAGTCACTGAGAATCACCTGTCTGACAAGAGTCACTGAGAATCATCTGTCTGACAAGAGTCACTGAGAATCACCTGTCTAACAAGAGTCACTGAGAATCACCTGTCTAACAAGAGTCACTGAGAATCACCTGTCTGACAAGAGTCACTTAGAATCACCTGTCTGACAAGAGTCACTGAAGATCACCTGTCTGACAAGCATAATAGTGAATCGCCCCTCAAACCAAACCAACCCAGGCCACTGATGATATCCACTCAACGGCTATCAACCCTGGCTTTCAACATTCACGATGGCATCGTGATAAAAAAGATGGAGAAATCACAGCAGCACAATAATTCAACAACGGAACAGTCGTCGCAGGAGTCAGCCAGCGGCAGTGAGAAACGGAAGGCGAATCTGACTGAGAGGCAGTTGCAGCACTATGTCAGGTACTGCTGCTTATTGTGCTAATCATGTCTAGTTAAGGCAGTTTGATGTATTCAGAATTTTAATTTTACTTCCAGGGACTTCCCCAGCCTGCTGCAGTTCTACACCTATCTAGTGCACTTCCAAGGCATTCTTGTTGGCCCGTTTGTGTTCTATGTCGACTTTAGAAACTATATGGACGGTATCATGCCATTGTCGGCTGACCTAACGGTAAGTTATGACGCAATCATTATTTTGCAATGAAACGTTCGTTGGCTTAGTAACTATGTGATTATCTTATCAAATGTCCCATTCTCTTCGTAACTGTGCCGCTTATATATCAAATTTTGTAGAATAACCTTTTAGTTTTACTATCAAAAGTATTTTCATAGAAACCCTATCACTACACCTTAGCAACTTGACATCTCTCGAAATGGCCCCATCAATTTTCTAGAAAGAGCAGCGCGAGCACTACCTACGCAGCACTGGCCGCATGCTGACAGTTGCTAAGTGGACGCTGTTCTTTGCAATCGTTACGCTAACTATGCAGAGCGTGTTCCCGCTGCACTATCTGGCTGGTAAGGCATTTTTATGCCACTCGTTTTAAACTTTATTTACTAATCCGTGTTTATTTGTCACTGCAGAGGACGGTTTCCAGTCCTACTCGCTCATTGGCAAGTGGTTCTACATGACGATGGCTTGTTTCGTTATTCGTCAGCGCTATTATTTCGCATGGAGTCTCGGTGAGTCATTTAAACGTAGTTTTTTGTGTTTGTAGTACTACTGCACTTTCACTTTTAATAGCGATATTTTTCTGCTTAGTGCAACATATTGTTTTACTCTCACAAGTACATGCTATTTAACACATTTTTGTCAATTATCCTTCGTCAGCGTGTGACCCACCTCCCCTATGATTCAGTGTGTATCTGCCCTCCCCCAATGATTCAGTGTGTATCTCCCCTCCCCAATGATTCAGTGTGTATCTCCCCTCCCCCAATGATTCAGTGTGTATCTCCCCTCCCCCAATGATTCAGTGTGTATCTGCCCTCCCCAATGATTCAGTGTGTATCTGCCCTCCCCCAATGATTCAGTGTGTATCTCCCCTCCCCAATGACTCAGTGTGTATCTGCCCTCCCCAATGATTCAGTGTGTATCTCCCCTCCCCCAATGATTCAGTGTGTATCTGCCCTCCCCAATGACTCAGTGTGTATCTCCCCTCCCCCAGTGATTCAGTGTGTATCTCCCCTCCCCCAGTGATTCAGTGTGTATCTGCTCTCCCCCAATGATTCAGTGTGTATCTCCCCTCCCCCTGTGATTCAGTGTGTATCTGCTCTCCCCCAATGACTCAGTGTGTATCTGCCCTCCCCAATGATTCAGTGTGTATCTGCCCTCCCCCAATGATTCAGTGTGTATCTCCCCTCCCCAATGACTCAGTGTGTATCTGCCCTCCCCAATGACTCAGTGTGTATCTCCCCTCCCCCAGTGATTCAGTGTGTATCTCCCCTCCCTCAATGATTCAGTGTGTATCTCCCCTCCCCCAGTGATTCAGTGTATATCTCCCCTCCCCAATGATTCAGTGTGTATTTGCCCTCCCCCAATGATTCAGTGTATATCTCCCCTCCCCAATGATTCGGTGTGTATCTGCCCCCCAGTGATTCAGTGTGTATCTCCCCTCCCCCAGTGATTCAGTGTGTATCTCCCCTCCCCAATGATTCAATGTGTATCTGCCCCCCCAATGATTCAGTGTGTATCTCCCCTCCCCCAATGATTCAGTGTGTATCTCCCCTCCCCCAATGATTCAGTGTGTATCTGCCCTCCCCCAGTGATTCAGTGTGTATCTCCCCTCCCCCAATGATTCAGTGTGTATCTCCCCTCCCCCAGTGATTCAGTGTATATCTCCCCTCCCCAATGATTCAGTGTGTATTTGCCCTCCCCCAATGATTCAGTGTGTATTTGCCCTCCCCAATGATTCAGTGTGTATCTGCCCTCCCCCAATGATTCAGTGTGTATCTGCCCTCCCCCAGTGATTCAGTGTGTATCACCCCTCCCCAGTGATTCAGTGTGTATCTCCCCTCCCCAATGATTCAGTGTGTATCTCCCCTCCCCCAATGATTCAGTGTGTATCTGCCCCTCCCCAATGATTCAGTGTGTATCTGCCCTCCCCCAATGATTCAGTGTGTATCTCCCCTCCCCCAATGATTCAGTGTGTATCACCCCTCCCCAGTGATTCAGTGTGTATCTGCCCTCCCCAATGATTCAGTGTGTATCTGCCCTCCCCCAATGATTCAGTGTGTATCTCCCCTCCCCCAATGATTCAGTGTGTATCTGCCCTCCCCAATGATTCAGTGTGTATCTGCCCTCCCCCAATGATTCAGTGTGTATTTGCCCCTCCCCAGTGATTCAGTGTGTATCTCCCCTCCCCAATGATTCAGTGTGTATCTCCCCTCCCCCAATCAGGGGGCGTGGCTCAGCGGTCTAGCGCGTCTGCCTTGTGTGCCACTGGTCCAGGTTCGACCCCGCGTTGTAGGTCGTTTATTTTCCCTAGCGCGGTTTCGTGTGCAGGGTCACATTAATTTGGGGCCTTGTGCACGAATTGGTTGGGCTATGGACCAGTTGTGCAATTTACGCCCATGAGGGCAACCCCCCAAGGCATAGAGAGTGTACATTCCTGGAACTACCGCTTGTGCACCCTATGTGAGTGCGTGACTGGGTGCTATACTGGAATTCCGTTGCGCACCGTGTGTGTGTGTCTATGCCTGCATACCGTATTTAGTGTGACTGAACGCGCTTCAGGAGTCAGCGCAATGGACAGTCATGCCCAGTCGCTGGTTGTGGGACGATGTCGCTTCAAGCGTCAAAGTGCCTGCAGCCCTCCTACAGATTTAGCTTTTTTTTAGCCCCTCCCCCAATGATTCAGTGTGTATCTGCCCTCCCCCAATGATTCAGTGTGTATCTCCCCTTCCCCAGTGATTCAGTGTGTATCTCCCCTTCCCCAGTGATTCAGTGTGTATCTCCCCTTCCCCAGTGATTCAGTGTGTATCTCCCCTTCCCCAGTGATTCAGTGTGTATCTGCCCTCCCCCAATGATTCAGTGTGTATCTCCCCTTCCCCAGTGATTCAGTGTGTATCTCCCCTCCCCCAATGATTCAGTGTGTATCTCCCCTCCCCCAATGATTCAGTGTGTATCTCCCCTTCCCCAGTGATTCAGTGTGTATCTGCTCTCCCCCAGTGATTCAGTGTGTATCTGCCCTCCCCCAATAATTCAGTGTGTATCTCCCCTTCCCCAGTGATTCAGTGTGTATCTCCCTTCTCCAATCTTGGAGTGAGAATGGCTCTGATTTATTTGGCCATGTAGGGAGCAAATAATAAATGTCTATAGCTCATTGCCATTACCGATCTCACCTTGCTTGACCTAATAAAAAATTCCAGGCGAGCTCTCCTACCTGGCGTCTGGATGCGGCTTCACCGGCCTCAACAAAGAAACTGGCAAAGCTGAGTACAAGACTGTGCAAAACTTTGACTTCACCGGTGTTGAGGTAACAATGGCTGGCTTGTTGTTAAGGAAATCTCTTGTCAATATTGATTGGTTGATTGATGCGCCAAATTTTATTGTACGTCCAAAAAATTGCAGCTGGCCACATCGATGAAGACGGCCATAGACAACTGGAACATCAGCACCGTGCACTGGCTCCGGGAGTGCATCTACGAGCGCGTGCCCAGCAAGCACGCCACCCTGGCCGTGTTTGTGGCCTCCGCTACGTGGCACGGCTTCTATCCGGGCTATTATCTGCTGTTTATTTCTGTTGCTTTCTTCACCAATGTGGCCCGATTGGTCAGTCTGTTCTCCTAAACTTTAGCAGATTCTTCAGCTTGGCCACCAGCCTGCCTCCCAGATCCTTCAGCCTGGCCACCTGCCTCCCAGATCCTTCAGCCTGGCCACCAGCCTGCCTTCCAGATCCTTCAGCCTGGCCACCAGCCTGCCTTCCAGATCCTTCAGCCTGGCCACCTGCCTCCCAGATCCTTCAGCCTGGCCACCAGCCTGCCTTCCAGATCCTTCAGCCTGGCCACCAGCCTGCCTTCCAGATCCTTCAGCCTGGCCACCAGCCTCCCAGATCCTTCAGCCTGGCCACCTGCCTCCCAGATCCTTCAGCCTGGCCACCAGCCTGCCTTACGGATCCTTCAGCCTGGCCACCAGCCTGCCTCCCAGATCCTTCAGCCTGGCCACCAGCCTGCCTCCCAGATCCTTCAGCCTGGCCACCAGCCTGCCTCCCAGATCCTTCAGCCTGGCCACCAGCCTGCCTCCCAGATCCTTCAGCCTGGCCACCAGCCCCCCAGATCCTTCAGCCTGGCCACCTGCCTCCCAGATCCTTCAGCCTGGCCACCAGCCTGCCTTACAGATCCTTCAGCCTGGCCACCAGCCTGCCTCCCAGATCCTTCAGCCTGGCCACCAGCCTGCCTCCCAGATCCTTCAGCCTGGCCACCAGCCTGCCTCCCAGATCCTTCAGCCTGGCCACCAGCCCCCCAGATCCTTCAGCCTGGCCACCAGCCTCCCCGGCTCAATTAATTTCGCCATCTGTTTATCACTGTGATGCTTCTTTCTCTTTTTCACAGGCGCGTCGGCATTTGAGGCCGCACTTCCAGAGTTCCGAAACGTTAAAGCGAGCCTACGATGTTGTGACTGGCGTGGCTGCCTTGACAACACTTAACTATGGGGCCGGCGCATTCGCTCTGCTGGAACTGTCTAAGGGTCTTCGATTCTGGTGGTAAGTGTATCTAGAGACAGCGCTGAAGAGTGTATCTAGAGACAGTGCTGAAGTATCTAGCGATAGTGCTGAAGTGTATATAGAGAGAATGCTGAGTTGTATCTAGAGACAGTGCTGAAGTGTGTATCTAGAGACAGTGCTGAAGAGTGTATCTAGAGACAGTGCTGAAGAGTGTATCTAGAGACAGTGCTGAAGTTAATCTACAGTCAGTGCTGAAGTGTATCTAGAGACTGTGCTGAAGAGTGTATCTAGAGACAGTGCTGAAGAGTGCATCTAGAGACAGTGCTGAAGAGTGTATCTAGAGACAGTGCTGAAGTTAATCTACAGTCAGTGCTGAAGTGTATCTAGAGACAGTGCTGAAGTGTATCTAGAGACAGTGCTGAATAGATATGCCAAGTTGTGTCTATAGACAATATTGCAGTGTATCTAGAGACAGCTAGCATGTGGATTTGCATCGAGCCCCTGTCTAGACGCACGGATTAACTTTATAATGCCCGCTCTCAACAATAACAGGTCAGTGTACTTCATTGTGCACGTGATCGCGATCGCCATGTACATAGGCTTCGCCATGCTGCGCCCGTCGTCTTTGAGACGATCGGCGGCTCCGGAGTCCCGGCGCCCTGAGGCGGCGCAGTGAAAATCCTTGATGAGAGAATTTCTATGTTTTGTTTTTTTTAAGCTACGAGCAACTGTGGGTACTAACTAGCTAGCTAGATGGATGCTGCGTCTGTTAACAGAGTCTTTGCTGTGTTACCCCCGTTTGCTCCCAACCTAAACCAATAATCAAACCGCACAGTAACTGCAGTCTCACTAATTTTTCACTAATGCGTTTTAACAAAACCAATTTTTTTAAGAATTGAATAGGGGCGCAAAAATTATGCGACGAAAAAATGCGCTCAACCCTACTAAAAGAGTAGTATTCCGCGTCTGATTTACAGTAGCCTTTTATTTTTTTCGTTAATTAAAATTTAGTTCTTGTGAATTTTTGTTTTTAATCAATTTGATAGATAACGTTAATGCGCACAAGACTCACCCCGAGATGCTTTAGTTTTAAGCCGCTAACCTGTTTGTATCTTACTCATAGATGTTTTTGTTTGATCGACAAAGCACCGTTGCTTTTAATCTTATCAATCTTTAATTGTTGTGTTTTTGGACGTTAAGACGATTTTTTTTTCAATTTCTATCTCTCTATGAATGAGTCGGCCAGTTCAAGGGCGCCTAACTGGGTGCGCGCTCGAGGTGATCAATTTGCTAACTGACTCAGTTGCATTGTTGGCTTCATTTGCCTTTAATTTTCTTCTATTTTTTGTCGGTTAATTTTATTCTCACTGATTGATTTTTTCCCTCTGTATTCCACACTGGCCGCTTGGTTCTTAGTGGACGGCATTCGATCTGTTTCGGCTTAGTAGAGTGCTAAACAATTATTGTGCGAAATACAACCTGAGATCATCATCCGATATCTTTTATTTGCTTCAAAGCAGAAAAGTTTCGCACCGACTCAATCATATCCTCAAATTATTGCCGTACCTACTGGACAAAGGGATTCTCGTTATTTACTTTATTTAACTCTAAGATCCTTAATGTGGGGCTCCTTAGCATGGGGCTGCCTAGTTTCAAGATCATCAGACTTCGATTCTATATTATATTCGATAGTTTAGCCATCAGTTCTCAAGTTCCTGGATTGATGGCTCGTCCGACTGACTGATTGTACATCTATCTATCGTAACATAATATTCTACATCAATCCCTCTATTTTTACTTAAAGTAGTATGTTTAAAATGATGTCTGTTTTTCCTGAAAATAAGAAAGTCTGTCGATCATTGAAAACGACTTTATCTACTTGTATTTATACGTAGTGGCCGTTCAGAAAATTTTGTCTTGAAATGTCTGTTGAAAAGGGCATAAAAATCCGAATAAAATGGAGCATTTACTATTATTATTGTAGTTTTATCAATCGGTGAATAGTGTAGTTTTTTTTCTAGGCGAAAATTACGGTTATAATAAAATAACGAATCGCGTTTGGTAAGTTTGATAAGTTTTTTAAGTGCATCTGCACTATTAAAAATGCGATGATGAGCAGTGTGCGCCGAGCCGGGGCTGGCTGGTTTGCACTTTTAGTTAGCTGGCTTCAGATTGCAACGCACAAATCGCGTTGCTCCAAAGTTGACAGGGATCGACACCGGGTGCAGCAGCGGCGAGCTGTCCCGGCGGCGGCCGCTCAGCAGCAGAGGCGGCTGCTTCGACGTAATCAACTCGGTGCCCAGAGCCGAGGGCGGCACCACCAGCGGCAGGTAGTGCGTGCCGGACTCGTGCAGCACAAAGCCGGGCAACAGCGGCGCCTCATCGTCTGGCTGATCCGTGTTGGCATTGGTCGCTGTTGTTGAGGCGGATTCCTTCTGCGGGTCGGGTTAGTATTTTTAGCGTAGTGGAGCCGAGTGGTCCTGGGTTCATGCCCCAAATCTACCATAAATTTTTGCCCAAGAGCAAGGCCATTGAATCTCGGAATGCTTCAGTCCACCCCGCTGAGATTGGAGTACCTAAAAAAGCTAAATCTGCAGGAGGGCTGCAGGTACTTTGACGCTTGAAGCGACATCGTCCCACAACCAGCGACTGGGCATGACTGTCCATTGCGCTGACTGTTCTGAAGCGCGTTCAGTCACACTAAATACGGTATGCAGGCATCAACACACATTGTATATCATTCCAATATAGCACCCAGTCACGCACTCACATAGGGTGCACAAGCGGTAGTTCCAGCAAAGTACACTCTCTATGCCTTGGGGGTTGCCCTCATGGGCGTAAATTGCACAACTGGCCCATAGCCCGACCAATTCGTGCACAAGGCCCCAATTTAATGTGAACCTGCATACGAAACCGCGCTAGGGAAAATAGCCAACCTACAACGCGGGGTCGAACCTGGACCAGTGGCACACAAGGTAGACGCGCTAGACCCCCGAGCCACTCGCCCCCTAAGAGATTGGGTACCAGTGAAAGCAAAAAATGTAGGCTGGTTGCTGTGGCCCCTCCAACCCGTCAGGACTCAGCAGCTTTTCACAGCCCTCTGAGCGCCACGTAGTAGCGTAGCTACCGAAAATTACGCAATTAGTGCAAGATCCCCACCTCGAATCGCCTTTTAAACGCCGTCTTCGGATCGCTCCTCGGCTCCGCACTATCGGGCTTGACTCTGCCGCGGCCTCCGTCAACTTGGCCTTGAATGTCAGCGTCGGCCTCGCTGCCACTGCTGCCCGGAGCTTCGTCAGTGGAACAGCGGCTGCAGGATTCTCGCGACCAGCGCCGACGCCTAGTGAGCTCAGCCTGGCGCTGGTTGTCTCTGCGATCCGCTAGCGGCTCCTCCGATGACGAAGGCGCTAAACAATTTTTCGTAGTCGAATGTAAATTTTGGTACGCAAATTTACCCAATTTTCAGCCTCCCAGTTCAACTCACTTGGCAGGTATCTCTGCGACGCCTCTTGTAGATGGCTGCGCAAGCCGCTGATCACGTTATCAGTGGTTGAGAAGCCGGGCTGCTGAGTCAGGTAATTAATTGCTGCTTTGCTGCACTCGCGGTAGCCCTGATAAAACTGGCCGGCGCAGCAGTTCGAGCCGGATGCTGGGGGGAAGTCGGGCCCGAGAGCCGCTGTCCGAATGTATTTAGCATTGGAGGGCTTGTTAGTCAATCTGACTTGTACCAGCTACATATTTGATGTGCACGAGTGTACAAAAATATTACTCACCTCTGCACCTTTCCAACTGCGACGTGAGCGCCAGCATGTGCTGAGCAGCCAGCTCAATCACCTCGGCCTTCTCAACGCGACTTTGTCCCTTCAGTTTAATTTTAATATTGATAAACATTTTACAATGCTTATTCAAAGATTTATTCCTAACATACTCTATAAGGCTACTGTAAAATTAAAGTAGTCAACAGAAACATTTATCGTAAACAGTAATCACGCCTAGCAAGCACCCAAAAGACTGACCTGCTTCAAATAGGCCGCAGGAATCAGCCGGCTCAGACTGCTAATCGCTTGGTTCATTCGATCACGCCGCTGCTTCTCCACTTCTTTGTGCGTCGTTGCCGTTGGCTGCTGCTTCGGAGACGCTGCTGACTTTGGCTGCTGCTGCTGCTGCTGCTGCTTCGCTCGCTTTCTTGGTGGCTGCTCGCGCCAGTCGATGAACGCCTGCTGCGACGCACCGTTGCCACTTCCTTGAGCAGATGCTGATGGGAGTTGACGTGAGCCAGCCACTAGCTGCTTCCTAATTGGCGGGATTGATGCATCAATTCATTTGATCGACTCTAATCGTTAGTTTTCAACTCAGCTCCGTTAAAAGTTGATTTAGTATGAGTTATGTCATAATCAATCTTACAAAAGTCCCTAAAACAAAGTTTTACATGCAATACTGCGGCTTGAATCTTACCACTCTTCTATGGAACTTTGCGACGAATACATGTCCAAATTGCGTATCTGCAAGTGCTAGTTTTTCCTTCCGTAAGAAGTTTACTAAAAATGATTTCCTTCGGTTTATTAGTAAACAGGTTTTGTTTTCCAGCTTCGAGCTCGCCGTAATTAAAGCGTCATGCCTATATTTATGCACCCGTGAGAAGGGCTGTGGGTTGGCTTGCGCCTTTCTAAGAAAGACAGACCCCCCTGCGAGCCCCCAACTCAAACCCGAGGCTCATTGTTCAGGGTCAACGCCAGATGCTCTGTCTTTTCACACAGCACGAGCAAATGCTGAGACAGAAAATTGTTGTGCCGTCAGGTCTTACCTTGATAACACGCTTATTCTCATAGAATTTCTTTTGTTTTTTGCTATTCTAAGATGGATTCTATGCTGTTTTGCTGGCTGCTTAGTAGCCAAAATATGGCATCAATCTTTTCATAGCTCCTACCATTTCAATTATTCAACGCAATAAAGAAACTTTTGCGCATCCGGGTTCTACTGAGCAGTTCAAATCCTGGATAAACTCTCTTTCGGCATCCCTGTGCTTAAGGGCGGAGGCCTTAGCAGTTTATTTGAAAACGTGTCATTTTTTCTCTCTCCCGAGTGCTTAGAACGGCCTATATGGTCTAACTTAAAATCTTGGTACTTTCTACGCCAATTAGAAGCCCGTTTGTTGCACTTGCTTTTGCATTCGCTGATGTCAGTAAGAATGAATTCGACGAATTCAACGAAAAAATATCTGTACGCTCGTATCTGTTAGCTAGGGTTAGTTTAAATCACACCACGTCAAGTGATGTCAGAATGGGACGCATAAATTTGTTCTGTTATGCGCGAAATTTGCTATGCCCACTATAATAATAATATAATAATAATTGATTACACCTGTCCCAATCGGCCAGATGTGCAGCCAACAGCGCAGCCGCAGCTCTTGCGCGGCGCTTCTGAAGACTGCGTACAGCTGTTCAGTCCATGGACTGGGGGGACGCCACACCCACCTTCAATTACCCCAGCTGATGCTGGTACCCATTTAACAGCTGGGTGAACTGAAGCAATGCAGAGTTAAGTGTCTTGCTAAAGGACACAAATTGTACCAGTGGAGTCGGGAATCGAACCCCCGACCTTCAAGTCGTGAGTCCGACGCTCTAACCACTAGGCTACAACCCCCTATGCCCACTATCAACAGTTGACAGACTCATCTTGCATGCAGCTCATCTTGCAGAGTTCACCAGTGCAGTTTGTTAGAGAGAAGAAACCAGAGAGACAGGCATAACGCATTTAATTTAGGCCAAAAATAGCCGTCTATGCGCTCTCAAGGTCGCCTGCCCCAATACAATCCCAATTAATTGTAGCGCTTGTTCATGAACGCATTCGCTGTGTAGACACGCATTTTAATTTTCATCAAACCTTGCTATACCTATACGTGCGCATGTGACTGCTGAATGTTTCAAACTGCGCTGCCTGGCATTGCAACAGAAAAATGCATGCAGTGTTATTGTTAACTCTTGTTGATGCAACGTGACCAGTTTGAACTGAATGACACTAAATTTTCAAGTTCTGGGCAGGTTTCACGATGCGTGAGCTGTTTGTGCTGAGCGGCTTTAAATTCCTTTAACCATCACATTGATTTAAACGGAAAAATTCTACAATTAAATTCTGTCTCGAATTGATGAAAGATTTGATCCATTACATTCAATTTTTTTATATATTAAGGTTTGCTATATTTAAAATTATAATCCAAAAAATATTATATAGCATTTCGCACACTATTTACCTATTTGAGCACTCTTATTTGAGCATTCCCGGGTCCTTCATTAGGGGGGTAGCCGAAGATAAAGTAGCTGAGCAGTCGTACACTGAATCACCAGGAATTAATCGGCAACGGAAAGTATTTTTCGCATGCCGTGAAGTGAAATTCAATTTCACTTCATCACATTTCATTGATTTTTCGGAACTGGCACAATTGTCTTAAAAAGTTGGGCCTTATGATTAATTCCGTGCGAAACGTTTCTGCTACGTCAAATAAAAAGACATTGGAATGATTATGCATATCGAAAAAGGGCCACTAGAAGTCAGAGAATAATATAACCCAGGAAATAATTTTTAACCATGGACAAAAATTAGAAAAATATCCTGTTAGTGTAAAATCGCCCCTCTAATATTTGGAGTGTCGCGTCCTTCTACTCTAGAAGTCCTTGATGTCCACGACAGAACGGCCACAACGACGAAATGGCCATACGAACGATAAAACTGCTCCTTCCAGCATGCACTTTCATTGAACCTGTCAGTACAGATGTATGCTGCATAGATAGTTGATATCCTTGAAGTGTGAAATTGAATTAAAAAGCGGTAAATAGATTGCTGGTTTCGGTGAAATGCATGCTGGAAGGAGCAGTTTCAGTAAACTGGTTGCATGGATTGTGAATTTGTGTGTCGGGTTTACTGTTCGCATCTTAGCTTCAATCGTAATGTACATTTCGTCTCTCTCAACCCATACTGTACGCTTATCTATATGGTGCACGGACTCAATCAATTGCGCGACTCAACCCGTCATTGATGTTAGAATTTATATATATTCACTGTCGACTGATAATTCATTAAAATATAATAGAGTTCGTCTCTCGCTCATCACATGGCGTCGCAAGCTAACTGCTAGCTAGCTAAAAGTGCATGGACCTGAAACCGCCCGGAGAGTTGGATACTGAATCCAACGAGTCTTGGAAGCGATGGCGGCAAAAGTTTGTAATCTACCTCAAAGCCACAGGAATCTCTGAAGAAGAGCGCCGCATTAACTTGTTTCTGCATCTAGTCGGCGACAATGGACTGGATATCTATAACACACTTGGAGAGAGCGAGACTCTCGATGGAGTTCTGAAACTTTTCGATGAGCACTTCAGCCCACGAACTAGTGAAGTGTTCGAACGCTTCAAATTTTGGGAGCGAGACCAGAAAGAGGCGGAGCCCGTCGACCTCTTCGTGACCGACCTCAAGCGCCTAGCTGGAACGTGCAATTTCGACACGCAAAAGGACAAAATGATTCGTGACAAAATCGTACGAATTGTAACGACTCCAGAATGCGAGAACGGCTGCTGCGAGAACCAGAGCTCGATTTAAAAACTGCAATCGATATGTGCCGAGCAGCTGAGTCCGCCCGACACCAGATGAAGGAGGTTGAGAAGGGCCTCAACACCGTCAAAGCTCACTCACCGAATCAGATGGCGTCACGTCAGTATCAGCATCGAAGCAGTAGACACCAGGCGTCAGGAGCACAAGCAGTCACTAAAAATCCAGCCGGTTCAACTATATCGCGGGCGAATGTCAATCAGCAGCCTGGGCAACATTCTGGCACTGCTGGACGTCGGTGTCAGTACTGCGGATACAACCATGTGGACGGCAGGTGCCCGGCTTTCGGTAAGCGTTGCATGGAGTGTGGCCGCCTGAACCACTTTCGTAGCCAATGTCGAAGCAGCAACCAGAAGGTCATGACGGTTGGAGCGGTTGAGGACGGAGACCAGAGTGCTGATGGCAAAGAGTTTTACTTCATCGGAACGCTGCAGAGCGACTGTGCATCCAGCTGGTTTGTTGATGTGCAGCTTCCAGATGGCAACATCCTAAAATGCAAGATGGATACAGGCGCTGAGGTGAGTGTGCTCCCAGCTCACATGTTTCCCAATGGAGAGCAGCTATTAAAAACTCGCACGGTGCTTACTGCGTTTGGTGGCGCTCGCATGCCAGTTCTAGGAAGGTGCCAGCTGAAGGTCAAGGTTCAGGGTAGACCATGTGAGCTTGAGTTCTTGGTTTCAGAAGTGCAGCAGGGTATTCTCGGTCTGCCGGCGCTAACAGCTTTGAACTTGATTCGGCGCGTTGATGTTGTCGCTAGTCCACCGGTAATCGATGAAAAATTCGTGCTCGAAGAGTTTAGTGATTTATTTGATGAAGAGCTCGGTTGCCTGCCCTACGTGCATTCGTTCACTCTTGACCAGCGGGTCGTGCCGGTTGTCAATGCTCAACGGAAGATTCCATTTGCACTGCAGACCAAGGTTCAAGAAGAGCTGAAGCGTATGGAGTCTCTCGGAGTGATCGTAAAGGTGTCTGAGCCCACAGACTGGGTCAACTCTTTGGTCACCGTGCACAAGCCAGATGGAAGCTTGCGGCTTTGTATTGATCCGACACATTTAAACAAGGCGATCAAGCGCGCGCACTACCCCATGACTACAGTCGAGCAAGTAATCTCGCGCATTCCTGGAGCCAAGTTTTTTACTGTTCTAGATGCAAGGACCGGATTCTGGCAGATAAGACTCGATGAAGAAAGCTCAAACCTGTGCACTTTCAACACCCCCTGGGGGCGCTACAAGTTTGTGAGGTTGCCTCCCGGAACAATCGATGCTCCTGAGGTTTATCAGCGTGAGTTAAGCAAGCTATTCAGTAGTTGGGCCGAAGTAATTGTTGACGACATGCTGGTGCGGGGGCGGACCCGTGAAGAACATGATCAAAAGCTTCTCAGTGTGCTCAATCAGGCCCGGCAGTCAAATCTCAAGCTCAATCGCAAGAAGCTGAAGGTCGGCGTCCCTTCTGTCAACTATGTTGGTCACGTGATTTCATCAGATGGAGTCATGCCTGACCCAACTAAAGTGCAGGCTATCCAAGAGCTTCCTGTGCCAGAAGACAAGCAAGCAGTGATGAGGTGCTTATTGAACCGAGCAGTGATGAGGCTTTTAGGCATGGCCACCTACCTTGGGAAGTTCATACCAAATGCGTCGGACTTGACTGAACCACTTCGTGCGTTGCTCAAGAAGGACGTCATGTTCGACTGGCAGGACAGGCAGCGGAAGGCTTTCGAAAAGCTAAAAGAAGTGTTAACGCAAGCTCCAGTGCTCAGGTTGTTCGACTCTACCATCGATGTGGAACTGCAGGTTGACAGTTCATCAGTCGGAGTCGGTTGTGCTCTGCTACAGAACGGTCAGCCGGTTGCGTATGGATCCGCAGCCTTGACGACGACACAGAAAAATTATGCGCAGATTGAAAAGGAAACGCTTGCAGTACTTGTTGCCTGCAAGAAATTTCACGACTACATCTATGGCCTCAGTGAAGTGCGAGTGACAACGGATCACAAGCCACTGGAGGTAATTTTCAAGCGAGACCTAGTTCACGTTCCTCCAAGAATCGCTCGAATGCTGTACCAGCTAAAGAGGTACAATCTTCGCGTCTCATGGGCACCAGGAACAAAGTTACAGATTGCCGACACACTTTCAAGAGCCTACTTGCCCGTGACTGAAGCAGCATTAGACGACGACATTGAAGTCGAGGTCCACCAGCTGTGCCATAGCCTGCCAATTTCTGCTGTTCGGCTGCAGGAAATCCGTCAAGAGACTAGCAGTGACCCGGACCTGTCTCAGGTAGTTCGTTTCGTTCAGAATGGTTGGCCAGCTGAGTTCAAGAGCCTCTGCAGTTCGATTCGTCCGTACTGGGCTTTTAAAGAAGATCTGACTTACTTTGAAGGTGTGCTGCTCAAGGTGGACCGCGTTGTCATTCCAGCATCGCTGCGGCAGAAAATTCTGCAGATTTTACACGAGGGACATGCAGGAATCGGAAAGGCGGAAGCACGCGCCCGTCAGGTCCTGTACTGGCCAGGAATGACCGAGGACATCAAGCGCTGCGTGAGTCAATGTGCAACGTGTCAGAAATTTCAACAGGCCAACCCAAAGGAGCCGCTAATACACCATCAAGTTCCGAGTGCGCCTTGGACTAAGATAGGATGCGACTTGCTGGATTACCAAGGTTACAAATGGCTCGTGGTGACATGCTACTACAGCAATTGGATCGAATTGGCGAAGCTAGGTCAGCAGTCGGGAGCCGATTTAGTAATTGCTCGGATCAAGTCAATGTTCGCTAGGTTCGGAATCGTCGAGGAAATCGTCAGTGATAACGGCCCCCCGTTCAGCTCATTCAAATTTCAACAATTCGCTGCAGAGTACTGTTTAAGACACACGCGTTCCAGTCCCGGATATCCTCAATCGAACGGAATGGCGGAGAAGGCTGTTAAGGTTTCAAAAAGCATCTTGCGGAAGGCTGAGCAACCTGAGATCGCACTGATGGATTACCGCGCATCACCGATCAGTGGCACCAACACCAGTCCGAGTGAACTCATGTTTGGTCGGTTGATTCGTACGAAGCTTCCAGCCAGCGAAAAATCACTGCTGAAGGACAGAGTTACAGGATTCTCCAAGGTTTCACTACAGGCTGATCAGAAGCGGTACTACGACCAGCACAGCCGGGCGTTGTCGCAACTGCGAGTTGGTGATGCTGTCCGCCTGCGGCAGGGTTTCAAATGGGAGCCAGCGGTCGTAGTGGAGGCCGATCCAGGCCTGCGCTCCTATCGCGTGCACACGGATGAAGGCCGGGAGCTGACTCGCAACCGCAGAGACCTGAAGCCTGTGCCACAGCAGCCTGCCACTGACGCTGACAACAGTGCCGCACCGGATCCAGCAGCGGAAGAAGCACAACAGACCGCTGAGCAGCCTGACGAGCCCGTGCGACGTTCTACTAGGTGTACAAAAGGGATTCTACCTGCTCGGTATCGTGATAAGGATGAGTAGTAAGCTAAAAACTGACTGTTTAGTGACTGACTGCTTTTGCTTCAGCAAGTACAAATATTTTTTATACCTTTAAAATATTTTCGGATTAGTTTTTATGTACCCCAAGTGTTTCCGGCGGATTTCGCTTTGTTTCAAATAATTTTTTTCGGTCAGCCATTGGATGTTTTTTATTTTCGAATTTACAATCGTCAAAACTTTTAATCCCCATTATTTTATGCTTCCAATTTCGTATGATTTTTTTCGGATGAAATACGTTTGTATCCCAATGCAATGTTTCTCAATGCTCGAAAAAATCTTCAGTTATCTTTTAAACCATTCACGAATTTTTTTATTGTTCTAAAGTTCTTCTTTCAGAAGGGAGATGTCGGGTTTACTGTTCGCATCTTAGCTTCAATCGTAATGTACATTTCGTCTGTCTCAACCCATACTGTACGCTTATGTATATGGTGCACGGACTCAATCAATTGCGCGACTCAACCCGTCATTGATGTTAGAATTTATATATATTCACTGTCGACTGATAATTCATTAAAATATAATAGAGTTCGTCTCTCGCTCATCACAGTGTGCAGAGTCAGAAATTGAATGCAGCTCGGGAAAATTGAATGGTGAAAGGGTAAATTGATTGCTTTAAGTGAATTTGGTTGAAGGATCCGTGAATTTGAAGTTGAAAAAGAGGTAAACTGAGTGCTCGAATTGTCAATTTGATTGCTGCTTCTTAACCGTACCAAGGACCGAAGTTTACCCCGCAATTTCGTTAATCGGTAAATAAAATCTCGCAGCCATTCAAGTACTCAAAATGTCTAGAAACAGAGGTCTACGCAGTCAAATTAAAAAAACAACAGAAAGGACATTTCCTTCAACTGTAAAAAGATATTTCCATTTTCATCATGAAGAAATAAGATCTAAATGAGATTTTATACATCTTTTTCTATTTGAAAATATTAAAGTAGAACGCATAAACATTACTTACTATTTCGATAGTACCAATGCAACTTTTTTCAAGCATTTGTGCTCGCTTTCTATCCATCTATCTACCATCTACCAGAATATTCAGCGATACAACCCTAGAACATTTTTCTCATCAAAGCCGAATACACAATTTCTTTTATAGTAACATATCCATCAACTAGGGGGTTGTAGCCTAGTGGATAGAGCATCAGACTCACGACTTGAAGGTCGGGGGTTCGATTCCCGACTCCACTGGTACAATTTGTGTCCTTTAGCAAGACACTTAACTCTGCATTGCTTCTGTTCACCCAGCTGTTAAATGGGTACCAGCATCAGCTGGGGTAATTGAAGGTGGGTGTGGCGTCCCCCCAGTCCATGGACTGAACAGCTGTATGCAGTCTTCAGAAGTGCCGCACAATAGCTGCAGCTGTGCTGTTGGCTGCACATCTGGCCCGATTGGGACAGGTGTAATCAATTATTATTATAATTATTATTATTATTATATCCATCATGTTGTTTTTACTTCAATGCAAAAATCTATACATTTAGCTGATGTGGCCTACCACTATATTTACTGGCTTAAAGTGAAGTCACAGTTAGGGGAAAATTTTTCTTGTTAGATATAGTGACAATGATATTTATATATGAAGTTACTGGCCTAATGTAACATTTTATCTTTTTAGTAATTTTTATCACTATGATTTAAATTATTTTTATACAAAGTATTTTTAGTTTATTTTTTCTTATTTTTACTTGCCAAAGTTGTAGAATGGATAAGAATCCTTTTTAATTTTTTTTAATTGTTTAATTAGGCCCTAGCTTTATAATCATTAATTTATTTTACCCTACAATATGCTAAATTTAAAGTTTATTCTCACAAATTTTTGTGTGGCTATTTTCTGTATATGCTATCTATTTTTTGCTTACATTTCTATTCATATTTTTTGCCAGTGCCAGCACGATTTTGCAATTTATTTAGCCAATGCTGGAATGCATTCCAATTTTTGTGCAAGAATTCCATATTGGGTTCTAATGAAATAGGTATATTAAATTGCTATTAATTGCTATTAATAGCAATTTAAAAACATTATAGCCTAAAATATACCTAAAAGTAAAACTCTTAAGCTGAGGTTCTTAATTTCTTCTATTGTTATTACTTTAATAGTAATTTGATATCTACACAGGTATACTACAATTGAATATTAAAAATAAACTGCACAACTATATATTTCTTAAAAGAATTAGTTAATTAATTTTGCTATATAGGTTTTATAAGCTATGCATCCATATAGAATATCCAACTGAGCTATCAAAAAGGGTGTTATATTTAAGATGACTAATTAAAATCTTTTTGACCTTAGAATATAACCAAATAGAATATATATAATTTTTGTTCTAAAATCATGTAAGACATTGTTTGAGATAATTATATTATAGTTCAAACATAACTGCATACTCATTTGTTATTTCAGAACCATGCTGTCAACAAATGTTGTGGGTCAATCAGATCTGCTGGATCTCCAAGATTTACCTATTGGTAATCTTTTTAAATTTGTATCTTTTTACATGCCTTTTTGTTTAGTTTCTTCAGTATGCCAATGAAGGAAAATTTTAATATTTTTAAGAAAAAATATAATATAAGGATGTGCCTAGTTTTCGCATGCACATCAGCATTTTTTAATTTTAAGCATTAAAGTGAATAATGTGACTGCTTTTTAATTTCAGAGAGTAACTACTTTTCATATTCGCGCTGCCGATGGAGGGAAGACACTGTTGATAATAAATATTATCTGCTCAAGAAGATGAAGAAGCAGGATAATAATACTGACAAACAGAAGTAAATGCATGATTATTTCCTTGTAATTCAATTGCCTTGAATTTCTGTTGTGCACCCAGACTTATCTGCCGCATTTCAGTGCCACCAGAATGATTAACACTCAGTTTAATACGCTGAAACGAATTAGGGCCAAGCGTCCGGCATTTCTCAACACTGTTGCCTACTATATGGAGCAGGATATGCTGCTGTTGGGCGTTGTAACAGAGCTCTGCCAGCACGGCAATGTGCTTGACTTCACTTTGGCTCTGTCAGCTAAGGTAATACTGTGTCCGATGTGTTTCGTTTTGTCACCGTGTGACTGGCTTGTGTGAGACTTCTTACTATGCTTTCGATGGAAGAAGAACTTGCAAGCTAAAATTATTCGCAATAATTCCAGCGCCAAACTCTTAGTCCTTGGATTGTGTCGCACTGGCTGCTAGAAATTGCCGAAGGCTTCAAACATCTGCACGAATATGAGAGGCCGCCGATTTGTCACGGAAGCTTTTCGTCGAAGCACATTCTAATCACGGATGGTCTGGTTGCCAAGGTGAGTGGGTGATCTCGCTGGTCTTTAACTTAGTAGATAAAAAAACACAGTTTGCATCACTTTCTACTTAAAGTAGCGAATTCATACAACAGGCAACTGTGTAATATTGGTACTCTGTGTACCTGGGTATGTATTGTTCTGTAGATTGGCGGATTTGACTGCGCAACCAGCCTGCCGCAGCCGGCGTCGCAGGCGCAACTGCTGCTAGACGATCGACGCGCCTACGGCCTGGCCTGCTTCGAGGCCCTCGCTCTGGCCAGTCCTCGGCGCGGGAGCCGTCGGGACCGCGTTGCCAACCTGCTGACCGCTCAGATTGAGGAGCGCTGGCCCGCCGACTTGTCCTACCTGACCCATGCCAACTCAGCAATAGAATTAGTGGCGTCGGCAGTTGGCGGCGAGCAGCCTCCGGCTGACAGGCCGACATTTGGCCGGGCAGTCGAAGCCTGGACCGGCTGCCTGACCGCCGCCGACACCGCCGCTGGCTGCCGCCTGGTTGACTCGGAGCTTCAAAGGCTGACCGATTTCCTGCGCGAAGGAGCCCGCAAACCGGAGCAGATGGACACGGATTCCGCTGTTGTCGTCCAGGCGCCTACCGCTGCCACTGCCGCCGCCGCAGCTTCCACAGTGTCGGCTATTAATTTAGCTAAACTGCAGCTGCCGCCTCATCAACTGACTACTGGCGCGCAGCTCAGCCGCCTCTGCTGCTGTTCGGCTGTTCAGCAGGCCTGCCAGCCGCTGCTGCTGCTGCTAGGCATGCCGCCAGACGACTTAGCGAGGCTCCGGTCGCGCGGCTCCGCCAAGCGTCAACAGACAGCCGGCCTCCTGTTCGAGGGCCTGCAGTTGTTGAGGCCGCTCACCGTGCAGCAGCTGGTCAGCGCTATGCAGTCTATCGGCTGTCACCAGGGAATTACTGCGCTTTGCGGGGCCCAGTGACGCTTGTGGTTTCAGTTTCCTTGCTTAGCATGACTCTGTCTAACTATCGGTAACTTTTGGGTGTCTGGTGGGTGCGTTGATACGCTGTTTGCGTTGTAAATTTTGTTTGCGGTCTTTTTTGCCTATGACCAAATTCGTCTATGGCCTAATCTGTGTGTGACAATTTGTCTATGGCCCAATCTTTGTGTGAAAATATTTCTATGGCCTAATCTTTGCGTAACAATATTTCTATGGCCTAATCTGTGTGTGAAAATCTTTCTGTGTCCCAATCTGTGTGTGACAATTTGTTTATGGCCCAATCTGTATGTGACAATCTTTCTGTGTGACAATTTGTCTATGGCCCAATCTGTGTGTGACAATTTGTCTATGGCCCAATCTGTGTGTGACAATTTGTCTATGGCCCAATCTGTGTGTGACAATTTGTCTATGGCCCAATCTGTGTGTGACAATTTTTCTATGGCCCAATCTGTGTGTGACAATTTGTCTATGGCCCAATCTGTGTGACAATTTGTCTATGGCCCAATCTGTGTGTGACAATTTGTCTATGGCCCAATCTGTGTGTGACAATTTGTCTATGGCCCAATCTGTGTGTGACAATTTGTCTATGGCCAAAACTGTGTGTGACAATTTGTCTATGGCCAAAACTGTGTGATGTTGGGCCTGTGTGACACAATCTGTCTATGTATGGCCCAATCTGTGGCACCCAATTTCCCTATGGCTCAATCTCTGCGTTTAATTCGTGTGTGGCCCAATATCCCTGAGTAGCTCAGTCCTATCTGCAACCCAAAACACCCATAGTCAAAACGCTGACGCGTTGAAATTATTTCAAGAATCGGAACCTTTCTAAAATTGTCAAATTTTCTAAACATTTATAAAATGAAATGATTTTTACTGCGCTGCCAACTGTCATAACTTCGGGATGATTATTTATGGCACACCTTACGCCATTCTGCCGCAAACCACAGTTTTTTTCCTGTGCTTTTTTTCGTGCAAGGATTTCAATTCACGAATTAAGCTGTTAATTTGCGTCAGTCACTACTCTATTTGATATATAACGTGAAAGTATTGATGATTTTTTTATTGAATTTGGTGCTACTCTATTGCAGCTGTTCCTATTCCAGCCGGAAAATTTTCATGAATCAACTGTTTTGCCATTGTCAATAGCTGATAACTCGACTTTCGGTTTTGCCTTAAATATGGTTATTTATGATCGATATAGACTTGGGCCATATTTTATAGACTCAGATTTTTTTTACTCGGATTAGTGCCTTAATTTCTAAAATAAATCAGTTTTTTACTAGCAGTATCGATTAACGAACTTTTTCTTCATTCATTAACTAGTCATGATAGTTCGGCTTCAATGCCTTTCGTTTATTCAATTCACTTGTCAAATTCGCATCTCGCTACTATTCAATTTCGTTTAATGTAAGTAGTATGCAACACATTTATTAAAAATTAATTAGGAAAACATCAAGTGTAGAATGGGGTGTTAGTCTAATGGTTTGAGCGTCTGAATTGAGGCAACGTCCTGGACTCGATTCGTACAAGTGCATCTGCTTCAGAGAAACGAATACGAAGCAGCATTTTGTTTTATGCACTTTGCATTGATCAGCGCGCGGATTGCAAATTCAAGTTGCCCTCCCTATACGGCGCAAACAATTTTAATATCGCCGGGCTACTAACGAATTGTCTATGGCCCAGGCCGGAACTATTGCCAGTGTGTGGACGTAGCTTAGCAAAGCGGCACTTGGTGGTTTCGCTGCTGATTAGCGAGGTGAATAAAGTTGCGCGCAGTTTACATAGCTAGACCCGAGCTAGAGCAACATCATGGCGTCCTTGGTGTACGACTGCGCCAACCTGAACCACACGATCGACAAGGTCGCCAAGTGGATGGCCACGTCCGACTCGCAGGTCTGCCTGTTCGCCGACGACACCTCCGTCTCCATTTTGTCGTCGCCGTCGACCAACTCGGCTGGCGAGCAGGGCCGGCAGCTGCTTATCGACCGGCTGAAGAGCGACGCGGTGAGCCGCATGAACTCGCTGCTGCGGAGCACGGCCTGCCAGGAGAACAACCACAACGAGTTCAAGAAGAAGTCCTCCGGCGACAGGCGCGCCGCCCAGATGGACGCGCGCAGCTCCGGCAGCTCGGACGGCTCGCCGAACCGCAACCAGAACAACCGGCACGGCGCGGGCGAGTCGGAGCACCGGCGCAAGGCGCACTCGGACGGGCGGCACAAGCGCCAGTCGCAGCCGTCGAACAGCCACTCGGTCTCCGTGCAGCGCAAGGACAGCGGCGACGGCAACGCCGACTTCAAGGAGGACAAGTACCTCGAGCGGATCATCGAAAGGGCCACCCAGGAGATCCGGGTGGCCATCTACAAGCTAAGCGCTGAGAACAAGCTCCCGGAGAAGTGCCACCTGAAGATGAAGCTGTCAATCAAGCCGCAGCGGACCGCCAGCGAGGCCAACAGCCCCAAGGAGCAGCACGGCAGCCAGCGGCACCGGAGCAGCCGCGGCGAGGACGAAGGCCGTCACCGGGCCTCGAACTCCGGCCGGCACAGGACCTCGGAGAGAGACGGCGGCGGCGGCCGGTCGGACCGGGAGAAGCGGGCCACCTCGGCGTCAAACAAGCGCGACCATCGAGAGCACCGCAGCGACAAGCGGAAGCACTGAGCTGCGAGTTGGAGTCTCTGAGCCGCGCACTTTGACTTGAAACTCTTGGCACCGCCTGAAGCTAACCAGTGCGCCATCAGTGCCATGGTCTAGTTTACCTACTAGGGAGTATTCGTAGTCGCCTATTATTTACTTTGCTTCACCAATCTGCCACCAGAGACTGTAGTATGCCAGACCGTCTCAACAAGCTTGTCTAAGCAAGCCTTAACGAAATCCCATCTTGACTGCGGTAATCCTGTCTTCAACTTTTCGTATTTTTTTACTTCTTCAGCCATAACCAGTCTTAGTCGCAGAATTATTTCTTGTAAGCTCGAAAACCGATCCTTGCTGTTTTGATGCCTTCAGTTAGCAATATTTTCTATAGTCTTTCGATAGTGCAATATTGTGTTACTCCTGCAGCACCATGGGGCTTTAGTTACGCAGTATTCTAAGCCAGGTTGTATTGCTTCTGCATCTTAATGCTATACGCAAAGAAAGCGCACAAAAACGGCTTTTTCCGTTGCAATGTCGAACGGCCAACAACATAACCAAACTATCTATCATTTTATAAATTTGTCTTTCGTCTTACTGACTACAAGGGTTTTCTGATGGGCAAGGGTACTTGATTTTGGAGCAATGACTATTAGCACGCCCAGCTAGCACACTCTGACTATTAGCACGCCTCAGCTAGCACACTCTGACTATTAGCACGCCTCAGCTTGCACACTCTGACTATTAGCACGCCTCAGCTAGCACACTCTGACTATTATCAAGCCTCAGCTAGCACACTCTGACTATTATCAAGCCTCAGCTTGCACACTCTGACTATTCGCACGCCTCAGCTAGCACACTCTGACTATTCGCACGCCTCAGCTAGCACACTTTGACCATTAGCAAGCCTCAGCTTGCACACTCTGACTATTAGCACGCCTCAGCTAGCACACTTTGACCATTAGCAAGCCTCAGCTTGCACACTCTGACTATTAGCACGCCTCAGCTTGCACACTCTGACTATTAGCACGCCTCAGCTTGCACACTCTGACTATTAGCACGCCTCAGCTTGCACACTCTGACTATTATCAATCCTGAGGTAGCACACTCTGACTATTAGCACGCCTCAGCTTGCACACTCTGACTTTTATCAAGCCTCAGCTAGCACATTTAAAAAACCTAGACTTAGATCCGCATGGCCGCATAGCCGACTCGATAAACTAGCGTCTGTTTTGTGCTATCCCTGTACTCAGTCTTTTCCGCTTCAGGGGCTTAAGCAAAATAAAAATAGGCAGTTACTAATCCAGCCATTTTGACTAGACACAGTACAGTGATGGGGAGGTGAGTAGCCTATGAAGTAGTAGTTATGCAAATTCAGACAGCGGGGGACAGGGCCCAGTGGCAAGGCCGAGGTCGGCCCGACCTCGGGCCGCCGAGATCGGGCCGACCTCGGGGGGTTACCGGCGGTTCTGTCTCGGGCCGACAAACTCGGGCCGAAGTCGGCTTGCCGAGATAAAGCCGCAGGTAATGCTATATGCACTGGGCTTTCGTACGGTTTGCAATGCAGGTCCTCCGTTTGTCGACCCCTATATACATGTAGCTGCCATCGACTTCACTGCTTCGTACTGTACATGTTAGACCGCTTGAAGCCAAAATGTCTGCCTACTACTTGTTTCAAAAGTAACTTTTTGAGTGTTTAAGTCGCTTCCACGCGCAATTTTCTGATAGAGAAAAATGAAAGAAGCTGAAAAACATAAGTAGCTGCTCTTAACTAAGCAGAAATTCTTGATGGCATAAAACTTGTGTCAAAACTTAAAACAAGCAAGACATACAAATTGACTTTCAAAAAGTGTGCATATAGTAGCATATTTATTTTTATGCATATAATACCTGTATCTACTAGTATTCGGAAGAAAAAACTGCTTTGTACTGAATAACTTAGCAGAACAATAACAATTGGCAATAAAAACGTGAAAAAGACGTAAAAAAACTAATTTGAAATGGCGATTGAGCAATACAAAAACTATAAATGCGCATTTGCTATGGCAATTACAGCGTGCGCATGTTCCAGTGGCTGAATTAAAAAGAGGCACGAAGATGTATGACAAGAAGCAGTGTAAAAATGAGTTTTTTCTTCAGAAATTGATAAAATTGTGAGTTTTTCTGCACACCGTTTGCATTTGCCGTTTAATCCTCACGCTCAGACGGCTCAGGTGTGCCGGCAACCGTGTCATGCGCACGCTTCCGCCTAGCGTCTCGCCCACCCATTCTGCGTCTTGTGAAAGAAGCGCTCGACTTTGTTGCTCGATTTTCATTTCATCAGTGCCGATGTCCAAAGCAAGGATAGCACCTGAAACACAAGGAATAGAAATTATGCATGCAGACAAATGAGACGTAACTACCATCTAGGATTTGTGGCTTTTGTCAATGTAGCCATGCAAGCGCACTTACGCTTAAGAAGAGGTTCCAAAGTTTCCTTGAAGGCAATGTCCTTATTTTTACCAGTACGATTGCACTTATTCTGCAGGCTGTGAGTCATTAGCCTGGGAACCATCCTCCAGACTGCGTCGTGGCAGTCGAACCCGCCAACAGTCACTAGATAAGCAACCTGCAATGATGTCGTAGCATGCATACAGAAATATGCATATGACCAGCAGACTCAAATGAGTACAAGAAATGTTTAACCTACTAGGTCAGATTCTTTTTTAGCCGTCAGGGCTTGCTTCAATACTGAATATTCAGCTACAGTTGACAGCAGTTTGACTCGTGCAGGCACTCCCTTCAGCTGCGCAGGCGCTTGACATTGTTGGAAATATATGTCTGAAAAGTTCATTCATTAATAATTACTTAATAGACATTTATTAACACTTAAGTTGGTAATAAAAAGTGGTAAACATTTTATTTTGGCTTTCAATTTTCATACATTGAATGTAGACAAAAAAAATTTGTAAATGACATATCTAATATAAGTTAGTTCTAATTGAGTAAAATATCTTAGTAAATTGCACGCTTGTGTTACCAGTCACTTATTTTCTAGAATTGAATCCAAGAATGACATGGACAGTACATAGAAGTGACATCATAGAGTCAAAACTTATCCATTTAATAATATAATTAAAAATAAAAATGAGTTGTCTTAATTTCTATTTAGCTAATACCTAAAGTAAAAATAAAGAAAAAAAATAATGTATTCAATTAATTATGATTTTTACTTTTTTGGAAATGGATGAAATCTGTACCTAGATTTTTTAATTAGCACTTAGATTTTTGGCTTAGATGCAAGCTTCATATGATATGGATTTCAAATTTTCAATGAAAAAACCCAGGCATCAAAACTAAAAGCCCTAAAAATCAACTGCAGTGTATAGTTAACAAGTCAAAAAGAATGCAAACTAAACAATTAGTTTATAAACTATGAAAATATTGCATTGATATCATATCATATCACATGATGCAACTTGATTCTATGAATTTCAATACTAGGCTTACAAATTAAAAATTGCTCGCAATCACAACCACTTCCATGACAGTTGACAGTTGAAATTCATTTCACAAGAAGTTTGGAAATGCATCTTGAAAATTGAGTAACACGATCCCTCAAATAACAAAAACATAGTCTAAATTTGCACTGTTCAGTAATGCTCTCCGAGCGCATTTGCATTTGAAATGACTTTTTGTACAGTGCCGTTTTTAGTAATCCTTAATTAACTTCTGGGATAAAACATGCTTTTCTATACACTCTTCTCCTCCATAACAGTTGTCATTACCCAGAAGAAAAATTCAAAGTATTTTGTTTTGGTGTTTCAATTTAAATATGTTACACTGCTTATTTTTTTGTAATCCATATGCTCTTTCCGAAGCGGATTTTTTGCGCAAAATAATTGTGCCCATATTGCTAGTCGTATAGCTCAGCTACTGGGGCACCTCTTTCGTTTGTACACAAGCTATTTTTTAGATGCGATTTTTTATGCGGCTGTGTATATAATTGTTGCAAAAAGCGTTGCAAAGTACTTATCTGTACGTTTTATGGCTAATATTATGGCTAAAGTACAGTATATGTACGCTCATTTTCGAATGCAAACAGAATGTTAGAATGCAAGACAGTGTACTGCAATACCACATGCTAATTAAATTTACAATCGCGGCACACCGCGCTTCTGCCGACCATGGGCCGACGTCGGCTGCCCGACCTCGGCTTGCCGACCCAATGCCGAGTTTGGGCCGATCTCGGTTAGCCGAGCTTAGCCTGGCCGACAGAATGCCGAGTGGCCGACGTCGGCCCGAGCCAGGGCCGACCTCGGCCTCGCCACTGGGGGGTAGGGGATCGCAAAAGCCAGTGTACTGTACTAGAACTATTCCTCACTGAGTACATTTCTGCTCTATGCATACATTCTCTGTCCCCGCACCCCTGTGTCGCTTGGGCGCATGCGTAAGCCGCAGCATTTATTTCTTCATCGCCAGTATATTCGCGGCATTTGACCGCCCCCACCCTCCCCGGCCCTGTGGCCCTGGGCGACCCGTTCCAGCGCAGGCCGGTTATTTCCGGTTATTGGGCGCTAAAAAAATTCTATTCTACCCGGTTGTTAGAAACCGGGCGACTTTTTTATACGCGCATCTCTAAAGCAGAAAAAGCCTCCTGTGTTTTCTTCATTCAAGTGATATCTATATAGTGCTAGAGTGCTGCCCGACTACTCTGCCATCTTGAGAAGCGTTCTTTTTCTGTTTACATAACAGCTGGTTTTTCTTGCACTCTAATTAAGTGTTGAGATTGAATTTCTTGCTTCCGAGAACGAAAACGAGAACGGGTTGGCTTTGTTAAAATTAGGACTCTACCGAGGCCACGTAGTTACTGCAGATAATAGTCTTGCACTTCTAGTTGTATTATTATTTCAGCACATACACTCTGCCCACCATTAGGGGGCATTCTTCTAGCTACGCGTACGAGAGCTAAGTACAATCGCCCTTTGCGCGAATCGGTTTTTTTATCTTCTTCATCTGTCCCTCTCCCCTTTCTCTCTTTATGTACGCCTGATTGGACAGATAGCGGGTGCTTATAGCTAGCTGAGGTCAACTGGCAAAACTCTGCAAGAGAGTCTGAGAGCCCTCTTTGCAAAGCAAAAATTTTTTTTTAGTTCGCCTCAGTTATTAACAGAATCGTCAGGAAAAAAAACCGGCAGAGAACGATGACGACAGACCAGCATGACGACAGCGTTAGCGACAAAAATTTCCCAAACGATCAGACCACCAGCCAGCCAGCAGCGCATCTCTATCGCCGGCGCTGGCTAGTACTGCTGCTGTTCTGCAGCTATTCCCTGTCCAATGCCTACCAGTGGATTCACCTGAACATCGTTTTCGACGTTGTGCTCGCTTTCTATAACGAGTCTCTGCCGGCTGATCCCACTCAGGCCAATCTGGCCATAGACTGGCTGTCCATGATCTACATGCTGGCCTACGCTGTGTTCATCCTGCCAGCCGCCTGGCTGTTGCAACGATTCGGCTTGCGAATGTCGGCCATTGGCGCCAATGCGCTTAACTTTGCCGGCGCCTTAGTTAAATGCTTCGCCGCCGCGCCCGACCGCTTCTGGCTGCTGTTCTTCGGCCAGGTAGGTGGCTCCCAGACTTCGGGTAATCAATAATCTATTTTTAGGCACTACAAAGGCTTGGGCGGAGCCTCTATGAAACACGATAATAGCTGAGTATTCTCGGCACTCAATTAATCGATCTGGACACTGAGCTGTAATCGAAATGTCTACAGCGTGAAGCATGAGTCATACTATTTCTAAAATACTGCACGCCAACATCACCATGTCGACCAGATCCTGTGCGCCATCGCCCAGAACTTCATCCTCGGCATGCCGGCACCGCTGGCCGCCGCCTGGTTCAGCCTAGACGAACTGCCGAAGGCCACCGCCCTGGGCGTGTTCGGCAATCAGCTCGGCGTGGCCATCGGATTCGTTGTCCCGCCGCTGTTCGTCTTCCAAGCGGCCGACTCGGACGCTATGGGCCGCCAGCTGCTGGCGATGTTCATCGGCGGCGCCGCGGTCACCGGCCTGCTGCTCGGCCTGGTTGTCGCCATGTTCAAAGAGGGCCCGCCGACTCCGCCGACTGTTGCTAGACGGTACGAAGCGGCGGCGCTGCTCAAACCGGAGCTGGAGCTCACGACGCCTGCTCCGGCGCCGGCGTCTCAGGCGTTCGGCAGCCTCGCCAGCATCGCGCGGATTGGCGGCGGCGCCGTCATCAGTGGCGGCTCCTACTCGGCGTCGCTGCGGCGTCTGGCCGGGCATCCCGGCTTCATCCTGCTAACAGTGTCCTACGGTCAGGGCCGTTGCGGGCTGATGGGGAGCTGAAGCAGAAATTGCTAATCATCTCAAATTGGAAGCTTCCGATCAAACTGTTTGCAAACTGGAAGCTTCCGATCAAGCTGTTTGCAAACTGGAAGCTTCCGATCTAGCTGGTTGTAAGCTGGAAGCTTCCGATCTAGCTGTTTGCAAAATGGAAGCTTCCGATCCAGCTGTTTGCAAAATGGAAGCTTCCGATCCAGCTGTTTGCAAAATGGAAGCTTCCAATCCAGCTGTTTGCAAAATGGAAGCTTCCGATCCAGCTGTTTGCAAACTGGAAGCTTCCGATCTAGCTGTTTGCAAAATGGAAGCTTCCGATCCAGCTGTTTGCAAAATGGAAGCTTCCGATCCAGCTGTTTGCAAACTGGAAGCTTCCGATCTAGCTGTTTGCAAGCTGGAAGCTTCCGATCTAGCTGTTTGCAAACTGGAAGCTTCCGATCTAGCTGTTTGCAAAATGGAAGCTTCCGATCTAGCTGTTTGCAAAATGGAAGCTTCCGATCCAGCTGTTTGCAAACTGGAAGCTTCCGATCTAGCTGTTTGCAAGCTGGAAGCTTCCGATCTAGCTGTTTGCAAACTGGAAGCTTCCGATCCAGCTGTTTGCAAACTGGAAGCTTCCGATCTAGCTGTTTGCAAGCTGGAAGCTTCCGATCTAGCTGTTTGCAAACTGGAAGCTTCCGATCTAGCTGTTTGCAAAATGGAAGCTTCCGATCTAGCTGTTTGCAAAATGGAAGCTTCCGATCCAGCTGTTTGCAAACTGGAAGCTTCCGATCTAGCTGTTTGCAAGCTGGAAGCTTCCGATCTAGCTGTTTGCAAGCTGGAAGCTTCTGATCTAGCTGTTTGCAAGCTGGAAGCTTCCGATCTAGCTGTTTGCAAGCTGGAAGCTTCTGATCTAGCTGTTTGCAAGCTGGAAGCTTCCGATCCAGCTGTTTGCAAGCTGGAAGCTTCAGAAAAAATCTCTAGCAAGAGCTTTAAGCATTTTTTTGCCTGATTGCTCGCATTAACTGACAGTCCAGTCCCATCGGTCCATTTATTCTCCATTTATTTGCTGTTGCTAACACATTGCTGTTTTTCCAGTGAAGCTGAGCAGCTGAGCTCATCTGTCCATTCGGGGCATCCACTCGGGCTTGCAAATAAGAGCGTTATCTCCAAATTCAACCGCTTTCCCCTGGGAATAGATTCCCATCTATTCTCCTCGCCTCCCAGATGCAGACTTTCAACAAGGCATCCTAAAAGTGCAAACATTATAAATAGAGAGTGTCCAGACATTAGTTCACCTAGAAGGAACTAATTTGTGGACAGAAATCTATGCAGAGGGTCATAAAAAATGATTAATGACCCGCAGCTATTTCCATGTAAATACTAATCTTATACTAATGCTGTCAAAAAAACACGCAAACCAGGTCTCAACACTGGCACGTACTATGCCCTGTCGACCCTGCTCAATCCAATTATTGTCCCGGAGATGAGGGTAAGCCTGGTCTGTCTTTGCTATGCAGTGAGTTCTTGTCCGCTGTATTCTGAAATCGAATTATTATATTGGTCAAGACTTTAATAACTATTCAGAAAGCGGATGAAAATGCAACGCTTACTACTGATATTGAGAAGCAAGTTGGGTGGGCCGGATTCACCATGATTGCGGCTGGAATTTTCGGATCAGTTCTGGCTGGAATTGTGCTTAGCAAGACAAAGGCCTTCAAGTAAGAATTATTTACTTTCTGTTTGTCTGCCTGTCTGTCTGTCTGTCTGTCTGTGTGTCTGCCTGTCTGTCTGTCTGTCTGTCTGTCTGTCTGTGTGTCTGCCTGTCTGTCTGTCTGTCTGTCTGTCTGTCTGTCTGTCTGTCTGTCTGTCTGTCTGTCTGTCTGTCTGTCTGTCTGTCTGTCTGTCTGTCTGTCTGTCTGTCTGTGTGTCTGCCTGTCTGTCTGTCTGTCTGTCTGTCTGTCTGTCTGTCTGTCTGTCTGTCTGTCTGTCTGTGTGTCTGTCTGTCTGTCTGTCTGTCTGTCTGTCTGTCTGTCTGTCTGTCTGTCTGTGTGTCTGTGTGTCTGTCTGTCTGTCTGTGTGTCTGTCTGTCTGTCTGTCTGTCTGTCTGTCAGTCTGTCTGTCTTTCTGTTAGTCTGTCTGTCTGCCTGTCTGTCTGTCTGTCTGTCAGTCTGTCTGTCTTTCTGTTAGTCTGTCTGTCTGTCAGTCTGTCTGTCTTTCTGTTAGTCTGTCTGTCTGTCTGTCTGTCTGTCTATCTGTGTGTTTGTGTGTCTTTCTGTCAGTCTGTCTGTCTGTCTGTCTGTCTGTCTGTGTGTCTGTCTGCCTGTCTGTCTGTCTGTCTGTCTGTCTGTCTGTCTGTCTGTCTGTCTGTCTGTCTGTCTGTCTGTCTGTCTGTCTGTCTGTCAGTCTGGTTGTCTGCCTGTCGACAAAGACCGGCAGCTAATGGCCCGCCACCCCGCCACAGGTGCACCACCCTAGTAATCTACGCGCTGTCTTGCTTGAGCACGATAGCCTTCACGGCCACCCTGCCGCTAGCCCGCATGTGGCTGGTGTTTGGTGCCATGTTTCTGCTGGGCTTCTTCATGACCGGCTACCTGCCTGTGGGCTTTGAATTCGCCGCCGAGATCACTTATCCCGAGAACGAGGGCCTCTCTTCGGGCATTCTCAACGCCTCCGCGCAGGTTCGTGACAAGATTTTTCGTACCGAAATTTTTATGAAAAATAATGTGTTACTTTATTTATTGCCATTCTGACTTTCAGTTAATGGGCATCGTTTGCACCATAGTTGTTCGCATGGTTGTGGACGCAGTCAGCACCCTGGCTGGCAACGTTATCTTCTGCTGCCTGCTTGTTGTTGGCTCATTACTGACTGGTAAGCTCTTCTAGACTTGAGGCATTAGTTGGTGCCTTGTAAAATTGAAGGGATCGGTGCCAGGTTGTCCTTTTAGACTGGCGGGGTCAGTGCAGGTTGTCCTTTTAGAATGGCGGGGTCAGTGCAGGTTGTCCTTTTAGACTGGCGGGGTCAGTGCAGGTTGTCCTTTTAGACTGGCGGGGTCAGTGCAGGTTGTCCTTTTAGAATGGTGGGGTCAGTGCAGGTTGTCCTTTTAGACTGGCGGGGTCAGTGCAGGTTGTCCTTTTTATCGATGGATGGGTAGGTTTAGCTTATAAAACGATTAATAAATTAACGCAATGAGCCGTCGAATATTGCTGGCTATTAGTAACCCTAAATCCCTGGATTTTAGCTGCCATCAAGTCGGATCTGCGAAGACAGCGAGCCAATCAATTGGTTAGTAAATTTTTGTGCATAAAAAAATGAACGTTTGTCACTACTCTACTGTTAGTAGAGCGACGAAGAATATTACTATAAAAATATATCAACAATTTCAGGCCATGTCCAAGGCAACTCAGCAGGATATTCGTCGAAATTCAATCTATAACAAAAGCGAACTGCTTGCAGAAGTTGAAGAACCCTTGCAAGCGGAGAAACTTGCTTAAGTTTAATTTAGTTGCAATGCTTG
Organism: Macrostomum cliftonense; assembly: GCA_950096795.1. NCBI lineage: Eukaryota > Metazoa > Platyhelminthes > Macrostomidae > Macrostomum > Macrostomum cliftonense. The sequence goes on from CATNEM010000167.1 coordinate 208,913, forward strand.
TGTCTCTGTCAAAAGCTTCTTATTAATTTGGTGCCGTATTCGTATTTCTGCTTTTTTCTGTTCTAAAGCAATGTTTGATTCTGTTAAAAGCTTGTTGTTTGACTCCAAATAATTTGTTTCTGTTGAATTTTACACGATTTCTATTATCTGGCTACTAAAAGCAGTGTTTGCTGCGTTTTTATTCCTCCTTAAGATTATATTTCATAAATTGATTTCACAGAATGATTTTCCTCTAAGTAGTTTTTTACTGTTTGAGATTATCAATATATGGACCTTTACAATACAATCCTGCATAGTAATACAAAACTTGCCATTTAAAAAAAGACAATAATTTTTTCATTTGCTCCATCAGTGACACAATTTCATGAAAACCGTATTAGCCCTGCTAAAAAATTGTGCTAAATGCCTGTCCCTTACTATAGCCATTGTTGGGGTTATTCGTATGTAGTGCTTGTGCACTGTAAGCTCGTATGTGCATTGCTATGTTCGCTGTCACTTATCTGATTCTATTTCACTGCCAATGTACAGTGGTTCCAATCACTGTACATTGATAATATATAAAGTTTGCATCGTGTGATTTATCGCCAAGAGGCTTAGAGAAGTTTTTTCACAAACCGCTGACTTGACTTACAAGTGGTAGCAGAGCTTTCATTCCACAATGGCGGAGAGAGGCCTGACTGCAAGCGCGGCGCTGCCTAGAGTTTTCACTGCAGGCAACTTTAAGGAATGGCTGCAGCGTTTTGAAGTTTGCGCTAAAGTTAACAAGTGGGATACCTGCAAGGCGGAGCGGCTGGCGACCTTCTTGGATGGTGAGGCTCTGGTGGTGTATTTGGAGCTATCAGCGACAGACCAGGCGGACTTTGAAAAGGTTGTCAAGGCGCTAGATGATGCGTTTCACCCGGACCGAGAACATTTTGCCGTCATGGAGGCGTTCAAGGCGAGAAAAATCCTGCCAAATGAGACGCCACGCTTGTTTCTCCATGAGCTCAAGAAAATGCTGCAGAGTTCGGCGGTTTCAAACAAGGAGGCCCAGCAAGCCCTGCTGTTTCACCAGTTTGTGTGCGGCCTGCCGGAGTCGGTGAGCTGGCAGATTCGGGCTGACACGAACATCAAGACTGCTGAGGAAGCGCTTCAAAAGGCTCAACTGCTGATGCAGCAAAGCTCAACGTCGGCCCAAGCAGCAGCCGTGCAAATTCCGCAGAACCAGCCGAGTGAAGTCCAGGAGCTGCGGGACACTGTGCAAAGTCTGCGGGAGTCCGTGAGTTCGCTGAGCTCCCAGTTACAGCAGCTCACGGCCTGTGGAGTCAGAGCCAGCGGCCCGGCTAGGCCACGGCAGCGTTCGAGAGCCGACATCATCTGCTACAACTGCCACAAGGCGGGCCACATCGCCAAGGACTGCTTCAGCAAGCGGCAGCTGTCGGGAAACGCCACAGGCTGGGGAGTGCGGGCCCGCAACCCCGGCCAGCAGTAACTGCGGGCCCATCAGAGAAGCCGGAATTCACAATCGGCGGGGTCTTCGATGGACGCAGCGTTGTGCCCGACCGAATGTCACAGTGTGAGTGTATTCTAGCTGGTACAATAGTAAAAGCCCTCCTGGACACTGGCAGTCAGTGTTGTCTAGTCGAACCCAGCATTCTAACCAAGTCTCAGCTCAACTGCGCTGTCCCAGCAGGTGTCCGGCTGCAGTCGGTGAACAAGCAGCCAATCAGCATCGAGTGGAAGATCGAACTGCCGCTGACTGTCGGTGGAGTGACGGCACAGCAAGTTTTCTACGTGGTGTCCGGCTTGATTTGTCCCGTCATTGTGGGCATTGATTTCATCGGAAAGCACAAGCTGCATTTGGACTTCAAGGACACTTCGCCAAGCGCCAGCCAAGTGTGCAGCACCAGATTTTCAACCGACGCCGACGACCCAGTGGATGTTGAGGATTCGCTCGTCCCCGAGTTCGGCTGTGAGGATTTTGAGCTCCCGGCCACAGATGATCCCGAGGTACGGCTGCTGCTGCTGGAATTCAAGGACCTGTTCAAGAAGAAGCCCGGACTCACGCACCTGCAGCTGCATCGGATCACCCTGACCGATGATGTTCCTGTTCGGGTGCCTCCGCGAAGAATGCCTGTGCACTACCGTGAGAAAGTCGAGCAGCTGATTCAGGATCTGCTGGACAACGACGTGATCGAACTGAGCGAAAGCCCCTACGTCGCCCCGCAAGTGTACGTGTCAAAGAAAGACGGCAGTCTCCGGTTGACTATCGACTACAGAGAGATCAACAAGAAGACGATTCGATCAGCGCAAGGCATTCCGCTGATGGAGGAGGCCAGAGACCGCATCGCCGGAAGCTCCGTATTCTCCGTGCTGGATCTCAATGGTGGCTACTTCCAAATTCCTCTGGCTGAAGAAGACAGACCAAAGACAGCTTTTTGCCCCGGACCGGGAATGCCACTGTACCAATTCAAGAGGATGCCTCAAGGCCTCTCAGGCGGCCCCAGCACCTTCTGCATGCTGATGTCGAAAGTATTCAGCGGTTGCGAATATGTCTTCACATTCTTCGACGACAGTCTTTGCTTTTCAAAGACCAAGACGGAGCACATCCGGCATCTTCGAGAGACCTTCGGAAGACTTCGCGCAGCCGGGCTGACGCTCAGAGGCTCCAAGTGCAAGATCGCTGTGCCTGAAGTGACTTTTCTCGGTACTCGATATTCCAAGGATGGCGCACAGCCAAGCAGAGAGAAGTTAGAATCCATTCAACAGTGGAAGGAGCCGAGGTCAGTCAAGGAGGTGCGTCAGTTCATCGGCCTGTGCAACCAGTATCGACGTCACGTCGCCAACTTTTCAGCGGTCGCAGCGCCACTTCACCACCTCACCGGCAAGGGGGTGGCATTCGAATGGACGCCGCAGTGCCAGGCCGCTTTTGAGGAGCTCAAGAACCGTCTCATGAGTCCACCAATTCTAGTAAACCCTGACTTCAGCCAGGAATTTTCTGTCTTCACGGATGCCAGCGGAAGCGGGGTAGGTGCGATCCTGAAGCAAGGCGAGTCAGTGATTGAGTTTTCGAGCCGGGCTTTTAATGCGGCTGAGAAGAAGTATTCGGCAACCGAAAAAGAGTGTTTGGCAATCCTGCACGCGTTCAAAGTTTTCCGACACTATCTGCTAGGCAAGCATTTCACAGTGCACACTGACCACTGCCCGCTGACCTACATCAACTCCCAGCGCGTCGACAGCTATGGCAGGCTGGGGCGCTGGCGGCTCCTTCTTCAAGAGTTCGACTTCACCATCAAGTATCGGAAGGGCACAGAGAACTGTGACGCTGACGCATTATCCAGACTGTACGCGCCGGAAGTCGCCGCAACTCAGCTAACCGCGGAAATCAGCACAGAGCAATTGAAAGCAGCGCAGAGCGAGGACACCGAGCTCAGAGAAGTGATTCGAGCGATCCGCGACGAGACAGCGGCGCCAAGGTGGCCAGCAGGGCCGCTGCGGCAGTTGGGCCGAATCTGGAATAAGCTCAAGCTCGACAGCGACGGGATCCTCACGCGGAAGTTCAACGACCCGGATGGAGAGCGCGACGTCCCAGTAGTGCCAAAGACGCTTCGACCGATGTTTCTGACAAGTGCTCACGAGGGTCTTGGAGGCCACTTCGGTGCTGAGAAATGTTACCGCACGCTGAAGAGGACTGCCTACTGGCCGGGCATGGCTGATGATGTCGTACAGCGCTGCCAGACCTGTCCCGTCTGCCAGGAGAGAAAGGTGGGCTCGCAGTCAAACGCGCCACTCGGCGAGTCGCCTATCGGCTCTCCGTGGGATACTGTAGCCATAGACATCGTTAAAGTTTCTGAATCGTCGCGGGGCAACAAGTACCTGCTGGTGGCGCAAGATCAATTCTCAAAGTACCTGACAGCCGTAGCGATACCCGATCAGACTGCAGAGACTACGGCTCGCGCTTTCCTCTCCATCTGCTCACAGGCTGGGCTGCCTCGAGTCATTCACTCGGACCAAGGAACGAATTTCGAGAGTCGGCTGTTTCAAGATACGCTTTGAGGCCTGGGTGTCACCAAGACAAGGACGACCGCGTACAACCCCAAGGGCAACGGGCTCGCTGAATCAGGCAACAAGTCAGTGCTGCAGCTCCTCCGGTGTTTTACCGAGCGGGAGAGCGAATGGGAAGACAAGCTGCCGCTGATCCTGCTGTCCTATAATTCTCGCGTGCACTGCTCAACTCAACTGCCGCCTCTGAAGGTGTTCACCGGTCGAGATCCAAGTCTACCCGACATCAGTCAGCAGCCCAGGCGGTTCTACGACGTGCGGACTTACGCCGACAAGCTGGAGGCGGACCTGTTGCGAATCCGAGAGTTCGTTGAGGAGCATCTGGTGCAGGCCGCTGCCGAGCAGAAGAGCAACTATGACAGGTCGGCCGGACAGCTGCGCACCTTCGGCAACGGCGAAGAAGTCCTGCTCCGCGTCGAGCTGAGGGGTTCCAAGCTGGCGCCATTCTGGGAGCCGGGCTGGCAGGTGCGGTCGCAGCGAGGTCCGGTGGTCGACATCCAGAAGAACGGCAAAACACGCAAGGTCAACGTGAACCGCCTTCGGCCGCTGTTGACGCCGGCCGCAGACGATGAGGGCTTTGTGCAGCCGCCGTTTGCGCACGAGCCACCCGGCGGCGAAGAGGCGGTGGACGAGCCACTCCAGAGACGCTACCCGGCGCGCAGGAGGATGCCGGTGGACCGTTTTGTGCCTGGATAAATCTGTTTTTTTTCGTTTTCTTATAACCCTAGCATTTGTTGGTTATTCGTTGATTAATATTCGTTCGTCGTATTCCTCAATAATCGTTCTCAAGTTTTTAATTTGAAATGAATTCGATTTTTAATTAAAGTTTTAATCAAGTTATCAGTTTGTATTTTAATGCCTCAATACTTTTTTCTGCGCGGAAGGATTGTAGTGCTTGTGCACTGTAAGCTCGTATGTGCATTGCTATGTTCGCTGTCACTTATCTGATTCTATTTCACTGCCAATGTACAGTGGTTCCAATCACTGTACATTGATAATATATAAAGTTTGCATCGTGTGATTTATCGCCAAGAGGCTTAGAGAAGTTTTTTCACAAACCGCTGACTTGACTTACACGTAATTGTTTAACGCCAATCAAGTAAGTGCAAAATTCTTTATTAACTCGTGCTCTTCTCCATACCATTACTTAATTACTCAATTATCAATCGCATACTGGCATAATTTGAACTTAGAAATGAAAAAAACATGCCTCGAATGTTGTTTACTAAATTTCTAGGAATAAACAATAAAGCAGAGAAAATCAGAAAGCAGGAAAATAACTGTATATTTAGCTAACTACGTAAAATAGGCAAGCAACACAAGTTAGTGCGTATTAAGGTTACTGAGTTCAAACGTATACGAACAGAAAATATCAAGAACAACTATACGTTAAACGATACAGCGAGTTAAAACCAAGGACCACTTGTAGTCCTTGGTTAAAACATGCACAATATTATTAAATGGACTGCTTGATAATAAATTTGATGCGAGCCGACTTACGCTACCAAGGACAACTCAAGAATTAAATATCTTAGGTTGTCCTTGGAAAATTCAAACAAATTAGCCTACAACATTATTTAACGGTGCAGTGCGAGAGCTACACAAAATTAAAAAATGCAAAAACTTTAATGAAGCCATAAAATCCTACTGGATTGGGTAACTTGCTTTCACAATAATCTGAAAAGATGAAGCAATGCAAGGAAAGTCTAAAGCATATGGCGACAGGTACAGCATATCAAGTCAAAAGGTGCGTGAGCGGCAACCTCAGTGCCCACTCGTTTACTCAGCCGGTGCCTCCGTCTCCATGGGAACGTCCTTGAGCTGCGGCTTCTCCTGGGCGGCCGGAGCCTCGAACGGCGCCTCGATGCACAACCGGCCGTCGTGGCTGAGCTTGCTCACCACCTGGTCCAGCTTGGTGCCGTCGGGCAGCTGGTAGATTCGCTCCAGCCGCTTGTGGACCCGCTGCCCGCCGGCCTCCTCCTTGTGCTCCGCCTCCACCAGCACGCAGTCGCCCTGCTGTCGCACGCGAATCTCGCTCGGCTTGAACTCGCGCACCGACAGCTCCGCCTTGAACCGCTTGCTGCCGTCTTCCGCGTCCACCACCTGGCCCGACGCCTCAGACTGCAGGTCGCCCCGCAGCAGGCCGCGCAGCTCGTCCCACACGGAGTCGCCCTGCCGCTGCACCTGCTGCTGCTGCTGCTGCTGCTGGTGCTGCTGCTGCTGCTGCTGCTGCTGCTGCTGCTGCTGCTGCTGCTTCTGCTGCTCCTTTAACGGCGCCTGCACCACCAGCATGCCGTCCCGGGTGAAGCCGCTGTTCAGCTTCTCAGCGTCCACTTCCTCCGGCAGCTCCACCGTCCGCTTCACCTCCGTCACGTCCTCGCCATTCTCGATCCGCGCCACCACCCGCACCTTCCGCTCCTCCCGCTTCACCGACACGTCCTTTGGCGAGAAGCCGCGAAGGTCCACAGTCCGGCTCCACTGGCGCGGCCGCCTCGGACCCCTGTGCCTCAGCAGCTGCACCAGCGGGTCATACTCCGGCGTCAGCCAGTCGTCCAACTCGCTCATGGCCGCCACGAGCGGCAGAGTGTGCGAGAACGGCGTGTACACGTTGCTCGGCGTGATCCACAGCGACATGCTTGCTGATTATTCGCTTGCAATGAGAGAGCTTGGCGGTTAATTCGCTTGGCTTGTTCGTTTGCTTGCTTGCGCTTGGTTGGCTTGCGATTGCTTGCCTGGTTGAATCCTGGCTCACTGGGCAGCTGCTGTCTCGCTTTTATAGACTGCAGCGGGGATTCTTCTCGAATATTCCTTTCCGCTGATTCATTCTAGAAATTTCTAGAAATGCAGCCGTTTTATCACACTTAGACTGCAAAATGTTTATATTTCTACTGACAGTAAGTTAATCGCGTATGAAAGATTTTCTCTGGTCATACGTACATAGTTCGATAGAGTAAGGAGGTGGGAAAAAAATCAAAATATGAGGTTTGCACCTGCTTCCAATCGAGCGCAATCTTTAATTTTATGTAGAAAAACTGCATATTTCCTATCTCCGTAGTGTATTTTTTCGCGAAAATAGGACTCCAAAAACTTTCCAAGAAACGAAGTGTCCCGTCCTTCTGCTTAAAGTGTCCTTGATTAATCGTCGAATTTTTAATTCAGCACACCAGCCGAAGTTGTAAAGCGTTTGACTCCCAAAAAGGATTGTAATTAAATCTAACTTCTCACTGTTTTGCTGCACAATGTTCGCTGTGTCTCGAATTGCTCCCTGTGGATAAATTTGAAGTAAAAATTTTATATTTTGAACTGTCTGTCATATAATCACTGATAAATTCTGAATAAAGTACGCTCTAACAGCCCTTCATAGATGTATTATCGACAGTTCTGAGTCAATAAATTGTATTATATGACAAATTCTCATTCCTTTAATTACTTTTAAGCATTCTCTAGGCAGTTTGGCGCCAGTTGTGTTGAGCTCAATGTACGCTCGTAACACTATGGTGAAGTTTGATTTGATTGCTTGGGAATCTACAAAGTAAAGTTGCATGGTATAATTAAATGCAGAAATAATTGAATGCAGAGTCTTTTGTACCTTATACTCTATTTTAGTGAAGTGGACGTACTAGGAGGTACAAAAGGGTTCCTGACAATGTTGTGATGAAAAGCTAGCTACGTGTACGGGTACACCATAAAAGTGTTAAAAGTCCCTTTTTTATAAAATGTTTAATTCATCTTCACGCTGACCACTTAAAAATATTAATCTTACTGTCCCATTAAGTGGCCCTTTGTGAATTTAAGATCCCAAAATATTTTGCAATTTGAATGCTAGAAATACAAAAAACAGTATAAAGCAGTATGCAGATAAAATTCACTATAAAGATGCGATCAACAATATAGGTAACACAAAAAGGAGTTTAACGACATTTAGGTTCACTTGCGCCATTAACGAATCAGGAATTATGCCTTGGTGACAATTAATGCATAAAAATTTTTCATACGCGGTTAACTTACTGTCAGTAGAAATATAAACATTTTGCAGTCTAAGCGTGATAAAACGGCTGCATTTCTAGAAATTTCTAGAATGAATCAGCGGAAAGGAATATTCGAGAAGAATCCCCGCTGCAGTCTATAAAAGCGAGACAGCAGCTGCCCAGTGAGCCAGGATTCAACCAGGCAAGCAATCGCAAGCCAACCAAGCGCAAGCAAGCAAACGAACAAGCCAAGCGAATTAACCGCCAAGCTCTCTCATTGAAAGCGAAGAATCAGCAAGCATGTCGCTGTGGATCACGCCGAGCAACGTGTACACGCCGTTCTCGCACACTCTGCCGCTCGTGGCGGCCATGAGCGAGTTGGACGACTGGCTGACGCCGGAGTATGACCCGCTGGTGCAGCTGCTGAGGCACAGGGGTCCGAGGCGGCCGCGCCAGTGGAGCCGGACTGTGGACCTTCGCGGCTTCTCGCCAAAGGACGTGTCGGTGAAGCGGGAGGAGCGGAAGGTGCGGGTGGTGGCGCGGATCGAGAATGGCGAGGACGTGACGGAGGTGAAGCGGACGGTGGAGCTGCCGGAGGAAGTGGACGCTGAGAAGCTGAACAGCGGCTTCACCCGGGACGGCATGCTGGTGGTGCAGGCGCCGTTAAAGGAGCAGCAGAAGCAGCAGCAGCAGCAGCAGCAGCAGCAGCAGCAGCAGCAGCAGCACCAGCAGCAGCAGCAGCAGCAGCAGGTGCAGCGGCAGGGCGACTCCGTGTGGGACGAGCTGCGCGGCCTGCTGCGGGGCGACCTGCAGTCTGAGGCGTCGGGCCAGGTGGTGGACGCGGAAGACGGCAGCAAGCGGTTCAAGGCGGAGCTGTCGGTGCGCGAGTTCAAGCCGAGCGAGATTCGCGTGCGACAGCAGGGCGACTGCGTGCTGGTGGAGGCGGAGCACAAGGAGGAGGCCGGCGGGCAGCGGGTCCACAAGCGGCTGGAGCGAATCTACCAGCTGCCCGACGGCACCAAGCTGGACCAGGTGGTGAGCAAGCTCAGCCACGACGGCCGGTTGTGCATCGAGGCGCCGTTCGAGGCTCCGGCCGCCCAGGAGAAGCCGCAGCTCAAGGACGTTCCCATGGAGACGGAGGCGCCGGCCGAGTAAATGAGTGGGCACTGAGGTTGCCGCTCACGCACTTTTTGACTTGATATGCTGTACATGCTGTACCTGTCGCCATATGCTTTAGACTTTCCTTGCATTGCTTCATCTTTTCAGATTATTGTGAAAGCAAGTTACCCAATCCAGTAGGATTTTATGGCTTCATTAAAGTTTTTGCATTTTTTAATTTTGTGTAGCTCTCGCACTGCACCGTTAAATAATGTTGTAGGCTAATTTGTTTGAATTTTCCAAGGACAACCTAAGATATTTAATTCTTGAGTTGTCCTTGGTAGCGTAAGTCGGCTCGCATCAAATTTATTATCAAGCAGTCCATTTAATAATATTGTGCATGTTTTAACCAAGGACTACAAGTGGTCCTTGGTTTTAACTCGCTGTATCGTTTAACGTATAGTTGTTCTTGATATTTTTCACTTCGCATCCATTTGAACTTATTAACGCTGGTAGATGCAATAACTTGTATTGTTTGCCTATTTTACATATAGTTGGCTAAATATACAGCGATTCACCGCTTCTCTCTTCGTCATTATTTGTGCATTGAAGACTAACATTGAAAATTTCAACCATGTTTTTGTCTCTTTCAGCTCAAATTATACGATTGAGATCATTTTATACACTCGTTTTACGGAAAATCTTAGATTTAGTTGGCCAGTTATGATGCTAACACTCGTTAAGCCTGCAGTATGTTAAGTGAAAAATGTAGATTTAAGTGAAGATCATTGGAGAATTCTGCTTCCTAAACATGGAGGAAAGAATAGAATTAATAGATAGTTCTATTCTTCCCTCCATGTTCCTAAAAGATGTTACCTGGCCTCAAACTAGCTGGGTGTACTATTAGCTAATTTGCCATAGACTGTCATCGAGAAATAACTGCAAACAAATATTTTCATACTTTTTCTACTCCATTTTTAATTTTAATAATTTCTTGGTGGCTGTAAAAAAAGCCAATTTGCCACCAAATATAGCTATGAAAACAGCTGAAAGCAACAGAAACAAGCAACAACAGCAGCAGCAGAAATGCACTACTCAAGCTGCCTTCCGACCGGACTTTTGCTCGCCGGCCTACTTGAACAGCCTGCTGCGACAGCAGCACCTGCACTGGCTGGAGATTCGCCGACGCGCTCAGGATAGCTGCTCACTCGGCGCAGTCACCCAGTTTCTCTTCGTCATCCCCAGTAGCCTGTCAAACCTGGTCTGCGTGATCGGCACGGAGGCGCCTATTTTGGAGGCGCAGCTCGGCTGCCGTCTGCGCCGGTCGCCGAATCCGGACTACATCGCGCCAGACGGCCTGCTGACCTTCAGCGTTGACTATGCCGACGAGGGCTCTACCACTGCTAGTAGCGTGAACGGCGGCGCGCACGCCAAATTTATAGCGGCGTTGAAAAAAATCTGCGTCCGCCTACAGCTGACTAACATTTGCTTGGGCCCGACTGAAAACCGCAGCTGCGGCGACTCATCTGGCGGCGGCAGCGCCGGCTGCTTAGCCTGCTACAAGGTGCGAACTCACACCAAAACGGTTCGCGGCACCAGCGCAGCTCCCCGTCTCACGCGCCAACCTCAGCTGGCGGCACCGCCTCCGCCGATTGCGCCATCGAAGCAATCAAAATTACCTGCTGCGGACAAGTCGGCAGAAAAAGACCAGGCAGCTGCTCGAATGGCGGAATCTGTTGCTGAGGAAATTATTCATCGACTGCCTACTATGGGCTCTGCCATAAGAGCGGCGACTACAGCGACAACTTCTACTTGGCTGGCGCTCCGGCACTGTCAGAACGAGTTAATGAACACTTCGTTGGCCCATTGCAGTCTGTATGTTGGGGCGGTTGGGATTTTCTCCGACTGGGCGGGCCCGATGGCCGACCGGTTGATCGCCTGTTGCGCAAGCCTACTGGCCAGAGCCGTGGTGCTGTCGCATGCCGCCGCATCCAGTGTGACCGATGCCGCAGCTCATCAGCTCATTCGCTACATAATCACCGGGCCCCTACTGTCCGAGATGGTTGCCGCAGAGAGGACGCTATTCCGAGCTTGCCTGCTCTGCGACCAGCCCACCAGCCGGCTGTTGCTGATTGGCCAGCAGCCGCTGCGACGCCGCTGCCCTGGTTGCGGCGCCAGCTTCACCGCCGCCCGGTCCGCCGGGCTATTCGGAGGTGCCTACCAGCTAACCGTGAAGTCGAGACGAGCTGGTGTCGGGTCCTGCCACGCGTCGCTACTGCACCTGGCCGATTGCGCTCGAGGCGCCAAGGACGCCAGTCTGGGCAGCCTTCTGCTGCAACGGATTGCTAGTCTGCCCAGCAACTATTGATTCTACGCGGGTGTGTGGAGTATGGTCGACAATCTTAATACTAATTAGTATTTTATACTCTATCACATCAGTAACTTGTGCATACAGCACCAACTTTTAGCTAAATGTCTCTCAGAAGTATAGATATTTTCCAACTTGTCGGTATAGAGTTGCCTTAGTTAAGTAAGGCATGCTATCTATATTAATATTCAAGACTAAGTGTCATTAGTCTAGGCTACCTTTTTCTGCTTTCTTAGAATGTTGTAAACCTTACTGCATGGAGTTTTACCCATAGCAACAAAATAACAACAAAATACGCTATCACGTGGAAAACAATTCTGCGTCACCGGGCGCGTCTCAGCACTCATTTCATTTTCTCTTAGCAATTGAAGCTTGAGTACAGAGGACAGTAATAAAATTCCTGATCTCTCAAATGCCCCTGTCTTAAGTGCTAGGCAGCCGAATTTAAGAATAACCGCGAGTCACTCGAAAATGACCCCCGATGTTGAAGATCTCGAACTGGTGGGTCGCTGTCAGAACACCGAAATTTCACAACGCCGAAAAGCACTTTCTTCCACAACACGGAAAATTCATAACACCGAAAATTCATAACACCGAAAGTTCGTAACACCGAAACTTCATAAGACCGAAATTTCACAACGAAAATTGTGAGGGGTGCTGAGACGTTTTGTGATAATAACACCGTTACAACAACGCAACGGTAAATAACAGCAGGATATTGTCAGGGCTGCTGTTAACGTTGTAGTAGGGTTCGTTAAATTGCTGGCCCACTCCAGATTTGATACCACTGATGATGGGCTGAAGGAGGCAGCTGTAACTGCCTGGTTTTGGGATGGATTGCGCCGAACAATTCTTCCAAAGAGTTAAAGTATGTGTAATTTTTAAGTATATGTCATGTACGAATTTGAACAGGTAAATCAACTGTACCATGCGTCAATAAAAAAATTTTGAGGTTCAGTCCACTGAATACGAAGTATTAATGCATGTGAATTTCTGCCATGCCATAAAGCAGATAAAATTCTAAAGCTAAATTTCGGCATGCTTCAATCTTATACCTCGAAAAAACGAGAAAGTCACGTAATTTTTTGCTGTTCATAATGAATATACTCTCGTTCAGTTGCAGCGACAAGGCAAAGTTATCCTGATACATTTAACTATCTGGTCTTCAGGTAAATTTGAGCGGCAATTCAATCGCTGCGGTGGTATCGTTACTTTAGAGGATCGTTTGACTCTCATCGACTTTTCACTTATATATTTTCTCTATGTTGTTTCTCGTTAGATAGAAGAGAGAAATCAGAAAGCTCTGTATGAAATTCGTTAGGTTTCTGTGAAAGGGGTATCCCTCGCATCAATTCGATAGTTACTAAACAATGAAAAAGTTGAGATATGGTCTAAGGAAGCCAACTTATACACCCAACGAAAAAAAATAATGCTGTGTTTGCAAAAATGTAAGCAAACTGGCGAGAGATTTTCAAATGATCTGGTAAAGAGAAGAGAATGTAATTATTCTTAACTCAACTTAAAAAACTGCTGATGATGAAATAGTTTTTTCTTTGGTTCCCGTACATTTAATTATAAGAACAGACTATACGCTTCTAGCAAAAAATATTAATTGCATTTAGAATGCGTAAAAAAGGCATTAAAATAGCTGTTTTAAATCGTAATTTGATTTTCTTAGCAGACTTAGTTTTAATACGTTTGTTTTTTAGTTCGCTTTTGAAGCAGGTACAATTTACAGAAAAAACTTCTTACTTCATTCAGCGGAGCGTCCGAACTTATAAATTTCTATAGGGTATATATATATACTTAGTCTTTAATATCATTTTTTAGAAATTTTTAACCATGCCAAAAACTCATTTGTTTAATCATGGCGTAGCTTATTAGATACGTGGATTTATTCCTTTAGGAGTTTCGAAAATTGAATAGATATAATATTTGCTCTTTAAGTTCAGGTGCTTCAAGTTGTATGTTAAAAAAACTGCGATAAAAATAAACATAGGCCTACCTCGCAAAATGGACTCTGAACTCACCTTTCACACACATTGCAAATCCCAGCTAGGTCTACTCCACTGCATTTGATTAATCATGTGCACTTCAATTTTAAAGATATAATCTTAGCCCTCACAGAGGGCCTAACAGAAGGCCTCTGTTTGAAATCCAGACTATAATTATGAATTTAATAGCATACCCTCTACTAGTAAATCCTTGTTTTTAGTATACAAAGTAGTTTATATGAAATTTTGAATTCAAAATATTTTAATAGGTCACAAAAGCCTAGAATTTAATCCTTTTTCTAAAAAGGCCTATATATTACTACTTAGCTTAAACTAGTTAAGTAAAAAATATATTTATGTCTTTTTATTTTGTGCATTATAGAAATATATCCCTATTTCAGGCAATCCTTTAGTTTATAATCACCTTGACTTCTGCATTTTGGTTCATAATTACCCATGTCTCTATGCCATTTCAGTACCAAAATAGCAAAGTGGAATTGCACTATTGAGAGCTCTCAATAATTGAATTAAGTTAATTAAAAGGCATTCATAAAAAGTGAGATGACTGCATTGTCTGTCACATATATCCACTTTAGTATACAATCATTTGCAAATAGCTATCTATTTGAATAATCACAAACTGAAGCTAGGCATATATTTTGGTTCAAAATTCCTAAAGAGTTGATGGCAAAAAATTTTAATATATACAGCTTTGGTTCACAATCATTTAAAGTAGAGTTACTATATATTAATAATTGGAAAGCAAAGGAAAAGGGATATAGCAATGCCTTAGTGCCATGTTTGATGACATTTAATACAAATACCCTTTTCTTAGTTCACTGCAAGCTATGTACAGCCACTTCTATATAGCACCTTAGATATATAATCATTTACATGTCCCTGTCCTTCTTTGAATGATTGTGAACCAAAGCTAGTTAACCATTTTTGTTGCTTATTAAATTTTAGGCATTAAAATTTTGTATCATTTATCTTTCTAGCTTCAGTTTGCAATTAATTTAAGGGGACATGGAAACATGCAAATGATTGTATACCAAAGGTATTATATACAACAGTGTAGCTTCCAGTGTCATGGTTGTCTACTTGTCTAACTATTATTAATTGACTAATCTGGAAGTATCAATTTGTATTTTGTATTTCCATTCCTTTTGATAGTAATCACACCTTCTTTTAATGATGATTGCAGCCTTCTAGAATGATCATGAACCAAAGGAATGCCCCTATTTAATTTATTTATTATGTTGAAGTATTTATTTACCAAACAAGAAAATCCTCTTACAAATTACTAAGTAGCATATTTTGCTAGGCTTATAAGTAACAGTTTATCTAAATTGTTTTTTAGCAAATATTAATATCTTTAAAATCATAAACTATATAATCATAAACTCATAAACTAATTTTTGTTATGATTTGTAATATAGAAAACCATATTTTAGCTAAGTAGAACAAAGTAGACCCATTTAAATAAATACTTAATTACCTGTATTTTTAGTTACTTCTGCAAGAATATGTATAGAAAAGAGAGATTAGCAAGTAATTAATATTACAAAATAAAACAACTATTTTGCAATTAATATATAATAAAGTATTGTACTACTTTATTGGTGTATATATATTTTTTTGTATAAACTTTATAATTTGACATATCTCAAAAAAGAAATAATACAAAGATCTTTGGGATTATATCCATAATCTAAAGTCATGGGTAGCTATCTAACAAAGTCTACTAAATAGAATAAAAAGGGTTACCTAGATTGTCATATACCTTTTTTAAAAACAATTATTGTTCTAAAAAACTCTTGTCTACAATTAAACATTGAATAATATCTTGAATACTCTTTGCTTGGCTCACAACTTTGCTTTGTTATTCATACGAGCGTATGTCTACCTTCAAGATCAGGATCACTTAATTTAATTAGGTTGCACATATTTCTAATTGGTTTTATAATTATGGGACAAAGATACAGTGGATAACTAGCTATGAAATCAGTGATAAAAAATTATGTAGGACTTTATTGTATGTCTCCCATTTATTAATTCTTTTGATAGCCAGACTTTTTGCCCTAGACAAGTCTTTCAAGCCATGTTATCCATATTATTTGAGATCTTTTAAAATAACAAGTTTATTAAAAGAAATTAAATCTAAAAATAAAATATTGCTTGAATTTCCATTGCACACAAAATTTCCCAATTTAATCAAGTTAATCCAGGGTTTCTAGTTATCTATAAACTAAAATAAACATGTTTTCTTTAAATGTTTTTTATATCATTTGTCAATTTTTATTAGATATGCCATATTTATAAGGGTCACTCCAAAAGTTTTTAGAATGGAGCAGTTACAAAACAAAACTCTAAACTTGTTCAAAGTAACTCCTTCCACAACAATGCACTTCTCCATTTGGCGAAACCACTGCTCAAAAGCATTTGAGAAGGCCAAACTTTGCAGGGTGTCTATTGCATGCATGTAGGCTTGCAAGGCTGCACCCGGAGACTCAAATCGCTGGCCCCAAATTTGCTGCTTAACTGTTGGAAACAGGAAAAAGTTGCAGGGGGCTAGGTCAGGCAAGTATGGTGGGTGGGAAAGTTTTATTCCATTTTGCTCCAGGATTGCAGAAGTCAGCCTTGCAGTGTGAGCACTGGCGTTGTCCTGGTGCAGCTGGAGGGCCTCGGGTTCCTGTGTTTGGTCGCCTCTGGCACCATGCACTGATGACTTGAGGAAGGCAGTGGCTGGTGTACCATGCTGCAGTCACCGTGTGATGGTCCTTAAGGGGCACCGACACCAAATGGCCAGAGACAGTGATGAAGGAGGCCACTATCTTCTTTCCGATACTTCGGGGCCTCTGCAACTTATTCGGATGGTCATCACCAGAAAAGCACCAGACTGTGGACTGATGCTTTGTCTCCAGGTCATACTGGTATACCCAAGTCTCATCGCCACTAACAATGTCAGAAATCTTTCTTGATGCTCCTCCGTCGAATTCTTTTAGCATTTTTCTCGCACCAGTCCACCCTTGCCCGTTTCTGCTCCAGTGACAGCAAATGAGGCACCCATTGGGTGCACAGCTTCTGTAGGCCCAGGTTTTCGTGCAGGATTGAATACACCTGCCCTGATCCAATGCCCAGTTGCGACTGTAACTCTTCGTAGGTTATGTGCAGGTTATTGTTTACCAGTTGCTCAACTTCATTAATGTTGTGCTGGGTCACAGCTGTTGAGGGCTGGCCACTGTGATCTTCGTCACTCATGCTGGTGTGCTGCAAACAAAACTTGCAATACTATTTGTACATAGTCGCTTGAGATGGAGTGTCATTGGGGAAGGCAGTTGCAAGCCAAGAAAAACATTCTGTCAGTGTTAGGTTGCACTTCAAGTCACAATAAATCATAGTGCAAAAATCACAATTTTCACACTTCATGACTTTTGGCATGGGGTGCTCGCTTTAAACGAAATAATTTAATTGCTGTAAAGCTGCTACTAATAGATGATAAATATTATTCCTTCCATTTTAGGGCTTGTACTATAAAGTTAAACTTTATTAATTGCAGTTCTTTTTGCTATTTTTGGCCTATAAGTCTTGTATGCCTTAGGGAGTTCCCAAGAGTTGAGGTTTTCTCTATATCTATCACAAGATTGTATGCTATTACTTTCCTTATCCTTGTGAAGTTTAGTTATAAACCAAAATTACCAATTTATTAAATTTTATTGAGATACATCTTATCCTGTAATAGGATGGGCTATATTTCAAGAAAAAATAGTTTGTCTTTAATGGCACCCAAGTATTTTAAAATTTAAAATTGTATTATTCTGTGAACTAAGAAAATCTAATGACATCAAAGATAACTCAATATTTTAGAACTTATAATGCAAGCTTTATTTTTAGTTGGGCATAGAGTTAGTTTTTATGCAAAATTCATCAAAACTATTATGTGTGAAAAAATGGGTTTTGACTTTAGTATTTTAGTTGATTACAAATATAAATGCTTATATTTCTATGCATCAGGTTGTTTATAAATGAATTTTTCATATCTTTCCTATTAGAAAAAGTATTAGGTATATCTTTTTCTAAATTTATAAAAAAAGTATTTGATTGCCTATGAAGCAATGATTGTCTGTATGAAGTATGATTGTCTTTTTTAATATTTAATGTTTGGTTATTATTTTTTTGCTCATGTTAGTGCCAAAATTTTAGCCTCACACTTATTTTCACTTTAGTGGTGTGGACAAAAATTTTGCGGGTCTAGAAAAAAACTAATTCTCTAAAAGTTCACGAATAGTAGTCGTCAAGTACTTACAAATAGGCTAAAATTTAGCGCATTATAGCGCCAGGGATACAATAGAAATTTTCCACACGCATGAATACAACTTTCATACGCACAGAGAGAGGGCGGCAATGAACTTTAAATCTGAGCCGGGCGCCGGAACCGCCTCGCTCATGGACAACCGGGCGCACATGCTCGGCTTTGGCGGCGGGCCGCAGCATCCGCCGCAGCCGCCGCCGAATCACCAGCCGCCTAGTGGCGTTGGCCAGCAGCACGGAGCCCACGGAATGCCGTTCGCATCGCAGGCCGTGTTCCCGGGCCTGGCTGGACACCCGGCGCTTAGCCAGGCTGGCGGGCACCACGCCGGAGGCGGCGGAGTCACATCAGTTACCTCCGCTTCCGCTGCTGCTGCCGCAGCAGCCGCCGCCGCTGCAGCAGCCGCCGCGGCCACATTCCCCGGATCGCAGCAGGCCTGGGAGTCGGCCGGCCTGCAGGGTGGCGGCGGCGGCCCAGCGCCGGCTTTCTTTCCTGGCAATGCGGCAACAGGCGCCGACGTGAAGCCAAATTTGGCGGCAGCCGCCGCAGCCGCAGCCGCCGCCCAACAGATGCCGCGATTGCCCGGCCCGCTTGGCGCTGTTGGGCCTCAGACTCTCCTAGCCTTGCCTAATGTTGCCCAACAGCAGCAGCAGCAGCTGCCGCACCATCATCAGCAACAACAGCAGCAGCATCCACCGCAGCAGCATCCTCTGCAGCATCACCAGCAGATGCCGCAGGCGTCCCAGCAACCTCATTTAAGCGGCGTCGACTCAGCGGGAGCTTCTTCATCTGCGACAGCCGGAATTGAGACAACCCGCATCATCATGGACCGAATCACGGCCTACGATGCTAAAGCGAGCAAAAAACTCGACAGTATTAGCGAGTTCGTTGAGAAACAGCTCATACCGAGCCTGACAGATCCTGACAGCCTGTTTCACAATCTGTGCTTCTTCCTGGAACAGGCGCTGTTTACTTTGGTTGACTGGGCTAGAAATGCCGATTATTTCAAGGTCGTGTCGGTGAGTTCACCCTGGCCCTACTCTGACCTATCTTCCCCTTATATTTGACTAACCCTATGTGGCGGCAAAACTATTTTTTTATTGTCAATTAATCCAGGTTGAGGACCAAATGCAGCTATTAAATAGCAGCTGGGGCGAGATTCTCCTGTTGGAATACCTGTATCACTGCGTGCACGACAATAGAATGGATTCTATTGTGTCGTCTTGGGTGAGTTTTCTTAAACTAAATTTAATTTGTTCAGTTAGTGATTATTTCCTGGTTGCAATGGCTTACAATATGCTCTCTGTCCTCAGTACTCATCTCATCTGCATCACTCCGCCGACATTCTTGACCTGCTGGAGTTGCCCGAAGTGAAAATGCGCCTCATGGATCTAATAGAACGAGTGCAGAGCTTGCAATTGGACAAGTGCGAATTTGCTGCCCTCAAATTCCTGCTCATGTTCAATTCGGGAAAGCATGGTAAGTCATGTTCTCTTTGTTGCGTGCATAATGGAATAAGGCTGACAGACAGACAGACGACAGGCAGGGGCCGGCAAGACAGGAATAGAGCAGACAGACAGGCAGGGGCCGGCAAGACAGGAATAGAGCAGACAGACAGACAAGCAGGGGACGGCAAGACAGGAATAGAGCAGACAGACAGACAAGCAGGGGACGGCAAGACAGGAATAGAGCAGACAGACAGGCAGGGGCCGGCAAGACAGGAATAGAGCAGACAGACAGACAAGCAGGGGACGGCAAGACAGGAATAGAGCAGACAGACAGACAAGCAGGGGACGGCAAGACAGGAATAGAGCAGACAGACGGGCAGGGGCCGGCAAGACAGGAATAGAGCAGACAGACGGGCAGGGGCCGGCAAGACAGGAATAGAGCAGACAGACGGGCAGGGGCCGGCAAGACAGGAATAGAGCAGACAGACAGACAGGCAGGGGCCGGCAAGACAGGAATAGAGCAGACAGACAGACAAGCAGGGGACGGCAAGACAGGAATAGAGCAGACAGACAGACAAGCAGGGGACGGCAAGACAGGAATAGAGCAGACAGACAGACAGACAGGCAGGGGCCGGCAAGACAGGAATGGTGCAGACATAGCTGAATCAGACATACAGTAGTTAAACAGACAGATTGACAGACTGGCTGTCACGGGGGAGGCAGAACCAGGACAAAGGCAGGCTGACAGACGCGCACGCCGCACCCGCAGACATAATCCTGAAGCACAACGCGGACTTTGTGCGCACGGTGGAGCTGAAAATCAGCTGCTCACTAATGGACTACACACTGGAGAAGTCTCCGCAGCAAGCGGACAAGTTTAGCAAGATTCTGCTCCGCCTGCCTGAAATCAAGTACCTGGCCTTCAAGCTGGAGTGCTACCTCACGGACAAGCTCCGCACTGGCAAGATTCCCCGCAACACCCTCATTGCCGAGATGCTGCTGTCCAAGACCAAGAGCTTCGGCGGCGATCAATGCAGCGGCGACGGCGGTCCGGCGTCTTAACTTTCTCTCTATTCTCTTATTGCCTTCGTCCTGCCCTTTCACCGGCTTAAATCAACCCGCTGACTTGTTGCGTGCGCTTGGCTACGTTGCTTCTACGGAACCCGCCCGGCTTTCTAATCTATCCGTTAAATAATCCATTTAGCTGTGCGCACTGTTATCTCTATGCTCTTTGTTGGTTGGTCTCTATGTTGTTTCCGCATTTAATAAAAATTATTCATCTAAATTAAAATCCCAATTTCAAATCTCTAACAGAATCCCCAGTTCGAATCGATCGCAGAATCCCCAGTTCGAATCGCTCACAGAATCCCCAGTTCGAATCGCTCACAGAATCCCCAGTTCGAATCGCTCACAGAATCCCCAGTTCGAATCGCCCACAGAATCCCCAGTTCGAATCGCTCACAGAATCCCCAGTTCGAATCGATCGCAGAATCCCCAGTTCGAATCGCTCACAGAATCCCCAGTTCGAATCGCTCACAGAATCCCCAGTTTGAATCGCCCACAGAATCCCCAGTTCGAATCGCTCACAGAATCCCCAGTTCGAATCGCCCACAGAATCCCCAGTTCGAATCGCTCACAGAATCCCCAGTTCGAATCGCTCACAGAATCCCCAGTTCGAATCGCTCACAGAATCCCCAGTTCGAATCGATCGCAGAATCCCCAGTTCGAATCGCCCACAAAATCCCCAGTTCGAATCGCTCACAGAATCCCCAGTTCGAATCGATCGCAGAATCCCCAGTTCGAATCGCCCACAAAATCCCCAGTTCGAATCGCTCACAGAATCCCCAGTTCGAATCACTTTCACTATCTTTAAATCTATGCTGTGCCTCTATCTCTAACAGTATACTTAACTTATGTACCCTAATTTATTTCTAATCTTTGTTGTCTATTACTCGTAAATGTGGGTCCTTTCTAACGTAAGTCTTTGTTTAACTATGCTGCTTGGTTGGAACAAAGAGTTGATGAGCTATTTGAGCTTTATATCATTCTGTTGCTACGTCATTCAATATATTGTCTGTTTAGTTGTATTTAGTTGTTTGTGTTAAACATTTTTGTTTAAATTTGTTTATTTGCCTGTTCGTGCTCGCTCGCTCGTTTCTGCTTTTTTTGTAAATCTGCATTATATAAATATTGTGCGCTTTGTTGTAGTGTACAAGTACAAGCAGAGTGTAAAAGTTCTTCAAAAAAGCAAAGCTTTGTTTATTTAGTTCTAATTCTGTGACGTAATCGTGCTTAATACCGCGCTGCCCTGTGTGAACGAATCTGTCTCAACGAATTTCTTGTCAATTTTTATTTAATGTAAAACCGACCACTCGTTTCTAACTATGCTTATTTATATCAAAACTGTACTCGCATAAATTTGATCTCAACATTGACTTGTCAATCAAACACTCGCGTCCAACTAAAAAAAGCAAATGGAAAATTGTTAAATTTTGTTAGAATTTTCTTGGGCCTGAAAGTTTTGTATGAGCCTTTTGTTTTCTCTCCATGTTTGTTTTAGTAGATAAATTTTTGTATTGAAAATAAAGCAGGCAACCTTTGCTCTGAGGCTTTTTGTACAGGTCTTTGTTCTCGTATTTATATTTCGACTTATTGTATGTTACTAGTGCGCAACCAGTTAGCTGGGTCCCAGTTGGCTGGACATGACAGATGCTTTCTGGCGCATCTCCTATCTTATCCCTCTTCTAGCACGCACAGACAGTTGTATTATTTCTGGCCACAAAGTTCTCTTCTTTAATAAATAATCATCACTCAAGGCAATCATGCATTGTTTACCAAATATATTACTGCTACAAGTACATTTCTATATATTGTAGTATTTAATGTATGTTGGCTAGCTTATCTCCCTGTTATTCGTATGCTTGCTTTTCATTTCTTGTATCACTTGATGCAAACATTTCTAAGCTGAAACAATTGTACTGTTTTTTTAACAAAGACTATTGAGGTCGTTTCAAGGTCATAGTGGAATTTTCTTTCTTTAACCAACTTTAGTTGCTATTTGTAAATTGTTTATAGCCCGAAATGACTACTACATTAATAAGAATGTTGTAGTTTTTATTGGCTTATTTAGAAAGCTTAAACATGGCCTCTAATTTTGTCTTTGTCAGGGACTTTTATTGTCCAGTCCAATTGCTAGCTTTAAAAGTCCTTGGGTCACTGGAATCGACAATTATCGAGCCAAACCTAGGAGAACCTGTAGCTTATATTGCTAGACGGATGCAGCTATCCGATTTCAATGACCAATTAAGTAGCATGTAATGCCATCGGCAAGTTTTATTGCTTGTAAAATTGTTTGTGTTTTTTTATTAATCCTTCCATTTTCATCGCTTGTTTGTAAATGTGTATTGAGCCTCTGCCAGTAAATAAAATGTCTATTGGCAAGCAAAACTAAAATATTATATATTATACTTGGCGGCACTCTGTTGTGTTTCATTTGTTAAGCATTAAAAAAAACAATTCAACAGACTGCTGCGCTGACTAGTCAAAACTTGTAAATTTAACTTTTGACGGCTTTTCGTTTGTTCAAATTTTATTTTTATTTGGGGTCAAATTATATCCACTCCGTAATCTGTCATCAAAAACCGAGACGAGAATAACACAAAACTTAAACAGTAGTCATTCTGAATGGTATCATTTTTCCGTATCGAGATAATCATTCAAACCCATCGAGAATTATCCCAAACCCATATCAAAAATCATCTCAAACTCTATTGAGAATCATCCCAAACCCATATCGAGAATCATCCTTAACCCATATCGAGAATCATTCCAAACTCTATTGAGAATCATCCCAAACCCTATTGAGAATCATCCCAAACCCATATCGAGAATCATCCCAAACCAATATCGAGAATCATCCCAAACCCACATCGAGAATCATACCAAACTCTATTGAGAATCATCCCAAACCCATATCGAAAATCATCCGAAACCCATATCGAGAATCATCCCAAACCCACATCGAGAATCATCCCAAACCCCTATCGAGAATCATCCCAAACCCCTATCGAGAATCATTCCAAACCCCTATCGAAAATCATTCCAAACCCCATTGAGAATCATTCCAATCTTTATTGAGAATCATACCAAACCCATATCGAGAATCATCCCTAACCCATATCGAGAATCATTCCAAACTCTATTGAGAATCATCCCAAACCCTATTGAGAATCATCCTAAACCCATATCGAGAATCATCCCAAACCCATATCGATAATCATCCCAAACCCACATCGAGAATCATCCCAAACCCATATCGAAAATCATCCCAAACCCATATCGAGAATCATCCCAAACCCACATCGAGAATCATACCAAACTCTATTGAGAATCATCCCAAACCCATATCGAAGATCATCCCAAACCCCTATCGAGAATCATTCCAAACCCCTATCGAGAATCATTCCAAACCCCATTGAGAATCATTCCAATCTTTATTGAGAATCATACCAAACTCTATTGTTAAGCATCCCAAACCCATATCGATAATCATCCCAAACCCACATCGAGAATCATCCCAAACCCATATCGAAAATCATCCCAAACCCATATCGAGAATCATCCCAAACCCACAACGAGAATCATACCAAACTCTATTGAGAATCATCCCAAACCCATATCGAAAATCATCCCAAACCCATATCGAGAATCATCCCAAACCCCTATCGAGAATCATTCCAAACCCCATTGAGAATCATTCCAATCTCTATTGAGAATCATACCAAACTCTATTGTTAAGCATCCCAAACCCTGTCGAGAATCATCATAAACCCATAAAAAATCATCCCATTATCATTTCCCACCCACACCAAGCATTTGGTCGAATAGCGCAGATAACATCCAACGCAAGTTCCTGCATACATCTACAAAGATGGAGGGTGTGAATTAATTTCTGCCTTTTAATTAAGTCTTGAACGTCCGCTTGCAGCTTTGCTCAGCAAGCGATGAAGAAGCAGCCGCTGGAGGCTGGCCAGCTGCGCAAACTAGCAAAGTACACGCGTTCCGGTCGGTACCGGCGGGTTACCAAGCGGCTGGACAGGATGAGGCGGTCAGCAGCTGCTGCTGTTTGCGAATACAGGGACGACGATGAAGGCAGAAGCCTCCTGCATATCGCGGCTGCCGAGGGTCACGGTGCTTTGATTAGGTGAGCCTTGCTATTATTAACTTAGTTATTGAGTCATAGCTGTTTTGGGCTATGTATTTAGTCAGTATAATCGCACAACAGTTTAGTACTTTAAGCAGATTTTTGCTGAATTTCAGGACCTTTTCAGAGCTCGGCTGCAGTCTGGAAGACCGCGACGCCCATGGCAACACGCCCGGCCACCTCATTCTGTATCACTGCCTGCAGACTGGCAAATCGCCCGTTAGTGAGTGCGCTTAATGTCGCGTTGCTTAAAATTGGCTTCCCTATGATAAGCGGACATCTTTTTAAGAATTTGAATTTTTGGGATTAGGTTGTGAAAGTTGGATATTTTGAAATCACCCCCGTTTGCTTGCCAATGCCAACCCGCGGGCAGTGGCTGACCGGCTGCTCACCAGCCTGCGGCACTCGCAGTCCTATTGGCGGCAGACATTGGCCAAGCTGCCTAATACCGCAGGCGTCACCTGTGCCGATCTGCTCGACCGTCTGGCCGTTCAAGAATCGTCGGACGCGGCGGCGGCTAACGCCGTCTTGACAGCAATCGACGACCAAGACGATGACAACAACGACGACAACGGCGGCTGGCAGCGACGTCTGGCTGACGCGGCCGCTGAAGACGCCGCTGAAGTCAACGAGTTCAACTTTAACGGAGCTGGCGAGGAGGAGGAGGCGGCGGCGGAATTCGAAACCCTGGACGACTGGTTCGAACGGATCGGGCGCGAGTACGCTGAGCGGAGGCGGAAGCAGAAGCAGCAACAGCAGCAGCGGCAGAAGCCGCAGCAACAGCAGCAGGAGTATAAAAAGCTGCGAGCAGCCAGCCCCGCCCCATCCGAGCGCGATGTCTATCTGCGCCACAAGGACGACTACTTGGCTTTCTTCCAGGCCACCTCGTCGGTCATCGCCAGCCTAGACGACGTGCCCTGGCCGCCGTTTCTGCCGCCGCCTGGCGCCGCCGAGCCCGGCACGGCCGAGGCCGCACTGCGAATGCTGACCGCCGCGTTGCCAACCGAGCTGATGATGCCGGAGCTTCGCCAGCTTCGCGTGCTGTGGCATCCCGACCGGTTTATGCAGAAATTTGCGGACAGGCTGGCGCCCTGCCCCGACCTGCGCGAGGCCGTGATCAGGCGCGTCACACTGGCTAGCCAGTTGATCAACGGGGCGGTGGCGCTGCTGGCTGGCCGCTGAGCAAGCATTTGCTGTCAGCGCAATGTTTCATCTGAACTGCATTTCTAAACTAATACGATTGCTTCTGTATTTATCTAGCTGTAGATATGATTGTCCTTAGTTCTGAACTACGGGAAAACAACTCTCTTTGATTGAGAATTGCCGTCCTTAAATCACCCCAGCTGTAAAAATCGCTTGGCTAAACACCAAAATACAAAGAAGCGGCGATGGCAATCCTACATCCTAGTGCTAGTGTAATTCAGTAATTGCTGTTTATGCCGTTTTGCTTTGTCTCCATTTAGTCCGCGCAATTAAGCTTATTTTTTACGATTTTTCGGCTCTCTAGGCCCGTATCTTTTTGCGCAGCTGGCATCAAAGTAAACTCAGTAATTGGATGGTCACAGGTGTTTGTATTAAGCAATTGGCCAGTTACCGAATTAAAATGGCGTCTTTGAATTATTTAGGGCGACACTATTTTCGCTATATTATAATCGTACTACTGAATACAAGATAAAAGTAGTATTCACTGAGTATTTTGGGCGAAAAATTCTTTCCATATCCCAACCGTACTACTAAATTCAAATAAAAGTAGTATTTAGTGAGTAGTTCAGGCGACACCATTTTCGCCATGTCCCAACCGTACTCCTAAATTCAAGATAACAGTAGTATTTAGTGAGTAGTTAAGGCGACACCATCTTCGCCATGTCCCAACCGTACTACTAAATTCAAGATAACAGTAGTATTTAGTGAGTTTTTAGGGCGACACTATTTTTTCCATTTGTTAACCGTACTACTGAATGTAAGATAATAGTAGTATTGAGTTAGTAATAAATTTTAAGGCCTTAAATAAGAAGAGACTCTATAAGTCCGGTCAGACTCTGGAACAAGATGATCTTCTTCTGCTGGCTAGATTTAGTCATGAAACTTAATACAATTAAACAGTGGATCAATGGCTGAGTCGGTGTATCTCTATCATTAACTAATTGATTCACTGATTGATTCTTTTGCGAAGATTCTCTTTGAGGCAAACGCGCGTGGCCTCGCAAATTTTAGGCAATCAATGATTGTCTGTCTATTGCCACGTTCTGGCATTGCAGAAATATCCGAATAGCTGGATGGAGCCGTGCTTATGAAAATGCAATATAAACTGCTAAGTTAGCAATTCGTGTTACATGTGTCTGCAATGTAGCTTAATTCTAATAACAGTTTTATTTCTGTCCCTAAAACACAATCGGCTGTGACTTTGTTAATGCGAGCTGGCTCCCTTCGTTAGGGACTTTACTCAAGCCTTGGTGTCTCAAGACAGTTGCAGCAGAAAGTTAGCCGCCTCACTAGAGGTTTTTAGAGACCTCACTAATACTACCGAGAAAATACGGTCCTGCGCTTTTTCCGTTCCCCTAAGGCTGCCATTTTCTTATTTAATTATTAACAAAGGCGACTTAGAAGCCAGACAATTGAAATAAAAGTGCCTCCCCACCACCTACCAGAGAGGGGAGAAAAGAGCGGGCTCTTACTCTGTACAATTCAATGAGAAGGCCAACTGCTATACGTACTGTGATACGGCGACAAAGCCAACGGATGTTGCCACTTTTTTCAATGGGTTCAAACGTATGAGAAAACGGTTTTGTTATAACTGCTTGAACTCAAATCATTACTGTCCACATTGCATTGAAATGAACGAGAAAGGGCCACTGAAAGAACTGAATAAGGGTAAAAGATTTTAGCATTTTGGGAGGGCTTATTATCGATCCCAGATTCTATATATATATATCTCTCTCGCCATCTTTCTCAGCAGAGGAGAGCAAGAAAGCAGCCACGCGAGAGAGATAAATACACACGGAGAGGCGGATAAAAATCTGCCCCGGCCGCCTATATAGTCAACGCTGGGCTAAGCTGGCTTTGAATTATATTGATAGCTACCTTTCGCTACTACTATAGCGTTGGTGCATTTGGCCTCGGGAAAATTTTCTCCTAATAGTGGCCAGTTGCTTGGCTCAAGGATTTGATGGGGAATCTGGCAATCTGGCTGGGGAGCTGGGCAAAGAAAAATGGCGTATAGAATTACAAGGGGGTTAAGCTAAAAATGGAAAAAAATCTGATCAAAAAAGGAGCTTAAAAACATTTTAAGAATGAGAGGAACTTTTTATTTAAATACCTTCTCTCAATTTCAGCACCATCTGGCTCTATCCAGTGAGCCATGCTGGCCACTATCCTTGCTCTATCCAGTGAGCCATGCTGGCCACTATCCTTGCTCTATCCAGTGAGCCATTCTAGCCACTATCCTTGCTCTATCCAGTGAGCCATTCTGGCCACTATCCTTGCTCTATCCAGTGAGCCATGCTGGCCACTATCCTTGCTCTATCCAGTGAGCCATTCTGGCCACTATCCTTGCTCTATCCAGTGAGCCATTCTGGCCACTATCCTTGCTCTATCCAGTGAGCCATTCTGGCCACTATCCTTGCTCTATCCAGTGAGCCATTCTGGCCACTATCCTTGCTCTATCCAGTGAGCCATGCTGGCTACTATCCTTGCTCTATCCAGTGAGCCATGCTGGCCACTTTCCTTGCTCTATCCAGTGAGCCATGCTGGCCACTATCCTTGCTCTATCCAGTGAGCCATGCTGGCTACTATCCTTGCTCTATCCAGTGAGCCATGCTGGCCACTATCCTTGCTCTATCCAGTGAGCCATGTTGGTCACTATCTGGCTCTATCCAGTGAGCCATGTTGGTCACTATCCTGCTCTATCCAGTGAGCCATGTTGGCCACTATACTTGCTCTATCAAGTGAGTTACGGAGGCCAACTGATATCCTTGCTATATTATCGAAAAAATGGAAGCGATTTTCATAAAATTCGAGCGCAGATTCAGGACAAAGTGCCTGGATTCATGTTTTCTTAGAAATCAGTTTTCAATATCACAGAAAAAGTCATGGGAGATCACATTGGACGTCGCTCAGTTTATTTTAGCATTTCTTGCCGCCTTTTCCTTAATGCTTGGCACTTATAAAAGACAAATATTTTCTTCGACTTGCCTGCACATTGAGAGGCGCGATTTGCCTTGAATAGTCACGCAACCCGGAAGAATTTACGACCTTGGTTGGACCGCCTGAGGTGCAGCCACGTCGGATGTCTGCCTGTTTATATAGCGCCTGTTTACATTGTGCATGGCTTGTAGGATTTAAGTGAGACCGGCGGGTAACCCTGGTGTTTTTTAAATCCGTACAGCAAGAAAATTGCTAATTCCATCAGGGATTTCATTGAACATTTTCTTCAAAATGTTTCGAAGAAACGGATTAGCGTCGTCTCACAGAGGCGGTGGCGAGCTGTTATTCTTTGCCCCATCAGTAGAAGGGATGGGGAGACCATGGGTGACGGGCTTTACTCTCTTCCCAGACGTGTGCTTAGCAGGTCTTCCTTTTCTTATCCTCTTCAGCTTGAAATCAGTTTATTATCTAAGTGTTTCTGATTTAGCCGTTACCTGAAAGTACTGTGGGAAAGTGAGAGTAGATTAGAAGTAGAGAGAGTGAGCCAGAGAGCAGGAGACCAGGGCGCAAGTAGTGGGAGCTTCAAACCTCGGCCCAATACTTTGTAATCATGGCTGAGGGCAGAAGGGAAAGAATACGAGTAAAAGTTGTGTTCCAACCCGTTGAGAAATCAGCCAAAAAGCGCCAGGCGTGATTTGGACTGCCAAGCTAATAAGAAATATACTGGCACACTGTAGGCACTCCTCCCCGGGCCGCCGGGACTCTAACAGGCGCATATTTGAGGAAATTGCTTGCGAGAAAGATTAAAGAAGGGAAGCTGATGGTAGTGACAGGGTGAGTATTAAAGAAGCCGATTTTTTTTGTTAAATCAGCGAAGTCGCATGCTGTGACACGCTGGCTGTACGCCGCACAGAGAGAGACGACAGCTCGATGAGAAAGCTGAAGAATTAGTTTCCAATTTTGCTAGTAGAAAAAACGCCCCTCCCTCCCGTCTCTGGGGAGACTGAAATCAATCAAGCGTGCCGAGCTCGGCTTGGCTGAAACACGCAGCTCGCTGAGGATCGCAGCACAGGATAGGGCAAGAGAGCCGGTGACCCACAAAAGCGGCAGAGACTTGTCTTAGCAAAAATGCTCGCCTATCTGCACTTCTACACATGCAAAAGAATCTCCGTTTCTGCCTAACCCGCTCTCATCCGGAGCGGAGCTAGTACGGACTCGGGACTTGTTCTCCAAGTGGATAGCCTGCTCTTTGAGAACTATAGTAAGCGTCGTTAAGTCAAGCTGATGCTCACAAGTTCATTGCACAAGAGCTGCCCCTACGAAATCTTGATTGATTCATTCGCTTTTTGGCTGTCATGGGTGGATGGGTCCGTGTTCGCCTGTCGATCTGTTTACCTGTGCGCTGGCTCGAAGCTCAGCCAGAGTTGACTCCAATTCCAAAGAGTTGTTTTCTCTTCCTCGCTCGTCGCCCTCCTATTCTCCCAGGGATGGTTAGTTCTGAGCGTGGAGACATTTCATTCACAGTCATGCCCCAGCAGCAGAGGACAGCTACGAGTGTATGGAGGCTCCCTCCCCGCGCCCCGAGTTGGCGAGTGCGCTCTGGCGGACTAGGGGCCAAGCGGGGGAGTCGTTTTTGGGCAGAAAAAAAATACACGGCCGCCAAGTCTTCTCTGGCCTGTCATCAGCCGAACTGCCGTTTTTCGCGCACTCACTTTGCCGCCCGGACCAGGGCTACTAGCGGTTGAGGAGTAGCTTTTTCTCCCATACTTCTTCTCTCTTCATCGCTCATCCTGTCCCCGGCATCCCTCCCTCCTCCTCCTCCCCCCATGGCCTCTTTGCATGGCTCAGATTTTCAAGTATCCAACTTGTGTACCCCTCGCAAAGGAGAAGCCCATACAGCGCAAGCAGATTCAGTTGGCCCTCACAATTCGAAAAGTGGAGATTGGAAAAGCAACTCGCAACTTTGATCATCGTAAATCGAAGCGGCTAAGCAGCTAACTAAAACAGACAATAATAGCTCACGATCAGTTCATGCTGGCGCAGTTCAGAAACAATGCGTCCTGCCTTCCGTGTGCTTCCTATCTATAGCGACGCTAAGATGTTAATGAGATGTATCTATACTGTTTTTTCTCATCTTCGCACTGCTCTCACATTCCTTTAAATCCGTTCCTCTCTCATCGTGTAATATCCTTTGTGTCGCTTGCTGTGTGTACCGAGACAAAGTTACGCGATTGCGGGTTAGAAAAGCATTGAGGACTTGAGTGGCGCGGCTGCAGTTTAAGCCGGTTTGGGGCAGACAGAAAACCCACCTCACTCCGGCCGGCTAAGGTCAGTTTGGTGCAGACAGCAACCCACCTCACTCCAGCATTCGGCCGACTAACCCCTAGCCAATCAGAAAGCACTTGAAGGTGCGCATAAGCCAGTGGCGCTGGCCAAAAGTACAAAATGTTTGTCTCCTATCCCCCTGATTTGCTCTCTTTCTTCTTTCTTTCTTTCTTAGCACTTATTTGTGAAGTCTGTTCTTTTCTCTCTTTGACCAACTATACGAGCGTATATTCGTATATTCGTATATTCGTATATCGTATATTCTTTGAGCCACACGGTCTTCTTAAAGAGTTTGATCCCCATATATTTGACCATCTTCGTTATTCTCCTTCATTTAGTTTGCGTCTTTACCCTTTACTTAATCGGTTTCTTGTCTTTCCTCTCTCAATCATTTTCTTACTATTCGTTTCATACTTTTTTCACATCCTCTATCGCCTTCTGGCTCATTTCCTCTATCCATTTTTTTCAATAGCTGTCGATCTTTATCTCCGTCAGTCAATCTTCTGCCGTGTCCCTGCCCGGCTAATCAAAGCCCAGAGCACCAGGGCAGGGCGATAAGCAAGCGGAAGCTCCAAGCTTTTAATCAGACAGTTTATTTTTTTCGTAAAAAATCAAATTTCAGCTTTAGAGTTAAAGCAAAGATCGTTTCCGGATAATAATAGCTAATCCGCGAAAACAAACTTTTGAGCCAAAAACTAAAACCGATAAAGTCAGAAGTTTATTATAGACCATTTTTATTATTATTAATATTTTTTATTATTAAAAATGATTATGAGTTAAACAATTCCCTTTTTAAAACAAATATCAAACAAATTTTATTGAAATACTTTTCGCATTAATTTTTTTCACAAATCATTGCAACTTATCTATTTTGGCAACAATACAACTATTATCCCAGATCGACTTGTAATACTTGCTTGCAAAGCAACCCAAAACAAATTTTGTAGTCAAATTATTAAAAACTTGTTTAATAGGGAAGTTCTACAGTTAAAATCAGCATTATGCTGATTAAAAAACAATTTTTTAAAACTACAATTACTGTAAAACAACTCAAACTGACTCATTAAATGTAAAAAATTCATAACATCAATCAGTAAGTGTCTTCAACTTCTTTCAAAACGCCGTGAATATTTCGCAAGTCCCGCCTAGTAATAGAAATTCATGCACTTGTAAAATGAATACTAAACCAAATAATTTAACGTGCCACAAAAGAGCAAAATTTTATGTTGATGGTCGAAATCTAATTATGTTAGGTGCCATTAAGCTGATTTTATATTAAATTATCGCCTGACTAACAAATAGACTAGTGAATAACTTTTATCCCAATATTTTCCGGCTTCCCCTAAGCAGCAGCAGCGTCAGCTGTCGCAGTCATTGCAGTTGAAAATCTTCATGCTGGCTGCCAGCTGGTTGAACTCCTCGAAGCTGATCACGCCGTCCAGGTCGGTGTCCGCAGCGCTCATCATCTCGTCCAACTCGGCGTCCGACATGCCCTCCTTCAGGATCTCGTTCATCACGTACTTCAGCTCCGACTTGGAGATCACCCCGTCCTGGTTCTGGTCAAGCAGGTCGAAGATTCGCTGCTTCTCCGACTGCGGCTTGTGGCCGCCCTTCTCTACGAAGGCGTTCATCATGGCGACGAACTCCTGGAATTCCAGAGTGCCGTTCGAGTTCTTGTCGAACTCGCGGATGAGGGCCTCAGCCTCGGGCCGGGTGATGGTCTGTCCGGCCGCCCGCATCAGGCTGACGAGCTCCTTGACCTCGATGGCGCCGTTGCCGTTCGTGTCCGACCGGTCGAAAACTTCGCGGAGAATGTCAGAATCGTGATCGCACATTTTTGTTTGTAAATCTCTGCTTATAACCGGCTTTGGTGAATGCGCTCAACTTTAAGTTTAGCCTCGCCTGTATCTATATTTATCATAGTTTTATATTGTGAATTGGTGCCTTCCTATTGGCTCTTGGCCGTCCTAGCCACTGATGCTCAGTCAGAACCTTTCATTTCGGAACTTTAGCTTGCTTGACTCTCTTGTCAATTGGTGGATTTAGCAGATGATAAAGCTAAGAGCTTTGCATGGACAGGGACAGCATCAGTACCAAGATGCATTTGCAAGGACAGAAACAACATGAGTTCCCGATGGGATTAGCATTGACAGAAAAATCAACACAGCGAGTAATAAAATGCGTACAGGTTTTTGAAACATTTACTCATTTTGCTGCAGAAAACTATTTTTACTACTTATGGTAGAAATTAAACGAAACATGCTTAAAATTTGTCTGTAAACTAATCAATCAATTTCACGCAGTTTTCCAAACATAAAACCCCTCTCTAAATCTAAAGATACGATTTTTTAAGCACATTCAACTGCAACAAATTTCAAATTTTTGCATAATACAGTTTAGTAGTTCACTATCGGAATCCTTCTAGGAAGGAATACTTCCGGCATCTCGATTCAATCTGGTTTTGTATGTTGAGAATCGTAAGATTTTGTTTGGATTTCGGCGTTGACAGTTTGTACTAGGCGTACGGTTATATATTATAGTTGGCGCTCAAAAGCGATATTTTCTGACTTTTCTGCCATGCCACGATTTTAAGTAAATTTGCTGCTAGTGATGGTAATGTACATTATTGTGAGAGTGAGGCACTCGTACTGTGGAGGCAGTGTACACTTGGAGTGAGGTTGGTGCTTCGGGTAAGCATTCATTTACGTGGGACAGGAATGTACATTCCGGTGAGGCTTGTACTGTCAAGGCAGTGTACCCTTTGAGTGAAGTTGGAGGAAGCTATAGAAATTTCTGCCTGACCTGTTAGCCAGTCAGTCATTATCTGCTTGTCTAATTCCATCAAAAATATTTATAAGCAGTTTAATCAATGCCAATTATTTCAGGACACCCCAATTAATGCCCCGAGCAAGCACAAGCGCTCATGGAACTATTAAATGTGGTTGGGGCCGACCAATTATAGGGCTCAGAGTCTGACGATAGAAAAGCCAGCTGGGATAATTTTTTTAGATTTCTGTAGTATGCAAGAGATGAACTGCCCCCCCCCCCAATGTAGTAAACGATTTGAAGAGCTGCTGGAGGTTGAAATCAATTTTTTGTCGAGAATCGATTCCCGGCGCAGCTGGTGGAGTTGCGGGGCGGAGAGCTTTCAAGGCACTTCAGCTTAAACTGTTCTGCCTCAAGTTGAATGCCTTTGTTTAAGAGCAGAGTAATATAGGTTGAGCCTTAAGCCTGCGGTTACAAAAGCATTCAAGAATTTACTTCCATACAATCTATTATTGCATGCTTCACATTCAAAAGATGCTAATTAGGATGTAAAAATAACTGCTATACTTCCGCTTTTTAAATATTTTCAACAGTACCGCGACAGTCTGTTCTCGGCATCTCACCGGCAAACTCAATCGTCTTTCCACCATATTTAACGTGCTTCTGAATGATTTTCTACTCTAAATTATGAGCTGCCTCTAAGCAAACTCTGAGGAAAAGCTAAAAATTAAGTGCAGCTCAGTCTCTTAGCACCAGCTTCCTACTTTTCAGTTCCCAAAGTTCCCAAAGTTCGTCACCTAACTCGAGTCATTTCTTCAGTGCTGAGCTTATCTGCTCAGCTGGCCTCTGCAACGGCGCCCCTACCGCGAGTTCACAAAAACTTTTCTCTTAGCTAGCATCTCATCGTCCCGTCTCTCGTCCTCTCTTCCTCTGGGCGCCGGAGCTGGGTGGGCTTGTTCAATAAATATTTAATTAGACAGCTGGACAGAGGGAGAGAAACTCGAGCCCTGGGTCCGCTGCCGCCGCCCGCACAGCAGCAACACCCCAGCGTCTCCCTGATATTCCCATTTCTCTCTCTTTCTCACACTTCTTCCTCTTCTTCCTCACTCAGAAAGCCAGAGAAGCAGAAAACTTTTGAGTGAGACGCAATTCTCCCCCAAAGAAAAGCATACGCCAGCATCCTAAATAAAGACTTAAAATCCCCTCTTAAGTCCGAATGGCGCAGTCAATTTTTGCAATCGACAAAAAGTCACCGATTTATCAACAATTTCCGCCACCGAATTTTTATTGCTCTGCCCTGATTGAGTCAGCACTGCATGGCATTGCTGCGTATCTGAGATATAATCGCTCCTTGCTTTACGTGCATTCACTGTACTATACAGACCACTCAGTTAGCGAGGCACTCAAGCCGAATTCCTCAGCAACCACTTAGCCTTTCGTTTTTTCCTTTTAGTTCTTTATGGCCAAGCGTGCTGCCGGCCGACTTTTGCCTTTAAAATCGATGGGAAAAGGTGATAAGAAAAATATCTGCACGCCTTTCGCTTCAGTACCTCGAGCTGCGACGTTTCCGAGTCACTGCTTCTGCTTCCTTCCAGTTGAGGGCCCGCTAGTCTACGAGTATAAATGTGCTATCTGTGCTAAAAACTCTGTGCTGCTCTGTTCATCATCAGGAGAGTCGAGTTTTACTGAGGTTGCATGACAGCTCATTAATAAATCATGCCGCATTGGCTCTGTTTAGGAGCTCAAGAAGCGCTGCGGGCCAAACAACAGACACCGAGGCCTGACCTGCCAATACCGGTAGTTATTGATCAGGCTAACTGTGCCCTTGGCTCCAGTTTCGATTTACAACTCGATAGAAAGGATTAGCAACTGTGGTCGGCTCGCTTCTTGGCCTCTGGGTGGTGTGCGATGCGGCTTGTCAGCCAGATGGATCTGGGAGCCACCGTTTTCACTCCCCGTGTCTCCGATCTGGCATTATTTCTGCTTGCAGCAGTGTTCCAAGCTTCCATTAGCTGGCATGTCTTCCTTTAGTGCATCGGAGTCTGCATTGAAATGAGACGATGAAGGGTTAAGGTGAGACCTGGCTGAGTTCGCAATGTCGTCAGAACAGACACGACCGGATTAGCGGGACAGCGGGGACCGAGGAGAGAGTTAAGAGAGTGGAAGATTGACCGGCCTGATGCCGGCATGTCTTTTGCGCGGCTTGCCGAAAGATCAATAGCCTATCGGTCTGCTCAAACTACTGCTTTCCTCCTAAAATCGCCCTCCCGCTTCTTCCCGGAGTGGGAGGAAGAAAACAAGGGCGCAGCGGTGATTTTTCTTTGGCAAAGAATTTTGCACTAGCGGGCGGCAAACCGCAGGAAATGACCGAAAGCAGCAATTCGTCAGTGGCAAGAGTTTCGCGGTGGGTAAAAAAAATTTCTTGCTCAACTTATTTTCTTATCCGCCGCCCGCGCGGCCGCCACTATATGCTCCGCGCTGCTAGGAGCAGTTTTTCCCAAAGCCAGTACGGGAAATGAATGAGGCCAAGCAATCAGTTCCCTTGGGAGCGCATTGGAAAGACGAACAGAGGAGCATTCAACAGTTGGAGGAAAGCCGGGCAAGGTGCATGAAGCCGCCAGCCAGAGGCGGACTGTTGCAGACGGGGCGGCAGGTCTGTCCACGCAGTGCATTGCAGGAATTGGCCATTTGATTTTCTACTTTCTATTTTTCAGACGGACAGAAATGACTTGCCCCTGTCTACTAGGGGAGAAAGATTCCTCGACATGTGGAAGTTTTCCCTTGGAGAAAATAAAGTGGGATTTGAAAGCCAAAAAAGCACCAATCTGTAATTCATTCTCTTCTCCTCAAGAACGGTGGGGAAGGGGAGGCAGCATCTGTGCAAGAAACCTGCCGCTGCCACCAGCAGCTACTAGCTTGTCCTTGCCGGTTCTCTCTGGCTGTGGGGGGGGGGGGCGGCGCCGGGAGCAACGGGAATTCCTCGACCTGGGGACGAGGGATGCTGGCAGGCCAATCGCCGGCCAGCTCTGGCTGGTCGAGGGGGGCAGTGTAGTTGGGTGGGTCGGGGGGTCGACTCCGGGGACAAAACGACGGCAAGTGTTAGGCGAATCGGTTCCTCCGCTTCGCAGCACTGCTAGACCGCTGAAACCGACTCAGACTGACACGGCAGCGTTGTCATGGCCTACAGCCCGGAAGTTCTCCGCGAAGTTTTCGACCGGTCGGACACGAACGGCAACGGTGCCATCGAGGTCAAGGAGCTCGTCAGCCTGATGCGGGCGGCCGGACAGACCATCACCCGGCCCGAGGCTGAGGCCCTCATCCACGAGTTCGACAAGAACTCGAACGGCACTCTGGAATTCCAGGAGTTCGTCGCCATGATGAACGCCTTCGTAGAGAAGGGCGGCCACAAGCCGCAGTCGGAGAAGCAGCGAATCTTCGACCTGCTTGACCAGAACCAGGACGGGGTGATCTCCAAGTCGGAGCTGAAGTACGTGATGAACGAGATCCTGAAGGAGGGCATGTCGGACGCCGAGTTGGACGAGATGATGAGCGAGGCCGACACGGATCACGATGGGGTGATCAACTTCGACGAGTTCAACGCGATGGCCGCCAAGATGAAGATTTTCAATTCTTGCTGAGCCAGAAAATCATGATTGAGCACAGGCTCCGATCACAACTTATTCCATGCGCTATCTGCTGTAGGCACTCAGCATCTGTGTTGTTTTACACTTAATTTCCTATATTTGCTCCTTACAGTTTTACTCCATTAGGTCCGCACCAAATGCTAATTCATCGTCACATTATCTAGGCACTTCTGCATAACTCAACTCTAACTAAATGCTGCTCTATTCCCATTTCTAACATCTTTAT
Organism: Macrostomum cliftonense; assembly: GCA_950096795.1. Taxonomy (NCBI): domain Eukaryota; kingdom Metazoa; phylum Platyhelminthes; family Macrostomidae; genus Macrostomum; species Macrostomum cliftonense. The sequence goes on from CATNEM010000167.1 coordinate 246,446, forward strand.
GGTAATTATTAACTCCTAACTCATAAAAAATCATTATCATGCTTATTTTAAAGTAAATAAAATAAAATTAAGAGACTTAAGTCGAATGTAATTAAGTCTGACTGGCGTGTACGAGCTATGCACTGAAAGTAGACAAAATGTTGCGGCTACCACTGAATTTTTGTTAACAGTGTAGCAATGAAAATTTTTGTAAAAAATACCATCTATAGATTGGTGTAATCAAGGATGAGAAATTTAAGTATTCTTCCCAAACTGAGTTGCGCGCACTTTGAGCGAGGACAAGCTTTGCTTGCCATGCAAACTGACGCGGCCTGAATTAATCGATTAATTGTATTTCGCCGAGTCTCTGGGGGGCACACAGACCGCCGATCCGTGTGTCATCCTAGCCTATGGCTGTATTTAGCTTGACTTTCTGCATATCGCCCCGCTGATGGGAGATGGGGCTGCCGAAGAAACTGCGGATGCCTAGCGTTCGTCATCCATCGGGTCCTGATGGGAATTTGAGAAGCCTGAGAGGGCCTGGGGGTATCTTAAGGTGTGTAGCTCGTATGCGACACTGCCGCTGGGGCCGGTTCAGAGAGGAAATTAATCCCATTTAGCAAGTGTTTGACCAAAGCCGGCCCACCTCAGCAAGTTTAGCTGGAGGCTTGTGCAGCGGAGCCGGGTGAGTAATGAGCGCCTGAGCGACCTGGGGATGGGGGATGGAGAGGGATACAGAGATAGAGAGAATATCCACTCCTTCCACCAAGGCCTTCCACCAAGCGTGGGATTCGGGCATGTCGTTAAGGCCGATCGATATAACTGACTGACTGGCTGGCTGCCTGGCTGCAGTACAGACAGACTATTGTCAGCAAGGCTGAGAATATCGCCATAAGCGCGCCTACATCTAATTAGGCACGAGATGAGGCCTATACAAATACGCGGTGCCTGGTTTTTGGGGACGAAGACAATAGGGGATGCAATTTTGTGCCGGGCCAGCGTACAAGTAGCTAGTAGAACAAAATCCTCACTCAATAATTATTATTCATTCAATGGCTTAGGAGTGGCTGCAGCTACTGCATAATTCATCGTTTTTGGCGTCCTCAGCAGGTATGCATATATAGATGTATAGAGGATAAGAGGAGTTCCAGCCTATTAAAGGAGTTTCAGCCTACTGGCTGGGGCGCCTGCTTTATGAGAGGAAGGTCGTGGGTTCGAGCCCCAGCTCCAGGAGATAATTCGTGTCCTTGAGAAAGACACAATCCCGAATTGCTTGCTTCAGACCGCCCAGCTAAGATCGGCTGTCAGTTTGAGCTGGGGAAATTTACACTGGCTGCATGCGGCTCCTCCAGCCCGTCAGGACTGAACAGCTGTACACCGCACTCGGATGCACCGCGAGGCAACCCGCGGTTGTACTGTGGGCTGCATGCACATCTATCTGGTCGATAGGTCGGGTGTCTACTAAAAAATAATAGCTATAAGGAAGTACTTTTATGGCAATTGACAGCACAGAAAGTAAACACAGTAAAAAAGTCACTAAATCTCAAAGTGCTTAGTGAATAAATGGGCCTTTTCAGAACAGAGTAAAAATTGTGATCTTGTGAATACGGTTTTTGGCCAATTTCTGAGAAAATCTTATGGGTTGCAAGAAAATGTACGATTTTTTCTGTTTCAATTTTCAATTTAACAAACAATTCTCTGCCCATGACGTCACGAATTAATTCGAATTCCGGTTCTTTATCGGTAAGATAGCTCGTGAGGTCACTATGACGTCATATACGGACTCCACAAGCGCGTTAATAAAAAAATGAACGGATAAAGATCGCAAACAAAATTATTAAATAACTTAATTTAAAAACGGACAGCTAACACATCAGACTGAATGCGCCTTCATAACTTTTATTTAGCTGAATTGTTTTTCATTTGCATTAACAGATTAACAGATGAGAGCCAGTAACTTATACCAGATAACAAAGAAAGCGAAGAAGCGAGCACTCAAAACTATATGATAACAGGTTAGTGCTAATATAAGCGCATGAGTTAGTTACTGATTCGGGGGCACACCGAGAAACATTGAAAGTTTAGTCAATTTTTGTCATTCAATTGTATTATTCGACCTTGAAATGGTCGCAATATGTGCTAACAGAACTACTACACTATTCAACTGTTAGTAGTACATTATGGTAATAAAATCAGTGATAGGGCGATAGATTAATAATACAAATAATTTGGGTCAAGCATTTGTATGCAATGAATAAAAATGGGGAAAGTTTTTCAAGACACCACACGGCGGCCACGCATAAATATATAATATTTTTCATCATTTTATTGATCGACAGAGACACAAGGCTGCTATATTCAATAATCAATATTCAAGAACAACATCTATAAAATAAAAAAATGAATGAAAAAAATGAATATAAATGTAAATCTCTATTAGAAATCACTGTTTACCTGCCACAATCTGCCTTTTTTGGTCGCATCAGAACTGAATAGATCTAAAGACAGATATTTTCACTTAGGTGACAACAGGCTGTTTACTAATAAATACACAAATAACAAAAACAACAACAAAGCTAAAAGTGCAGAGGCAGACAGACGGTCAGCAAATGGAATGGCAGCTTAACCGACAAAAAAAACTTTTTTTCTTTAACAAGACAAACAAAAAACGGAATCCACAAATACTTGGAATCTAACAAAATTCAAAACATAAAAAGATACACAAAAGCCGCGGGGTTTGTTCTGAAAGCAGAAACTCTGGAATAATAGTTATATAAAAAGAGACAGATTTGATCGTCCAAAGGGAAAAAAACGACACAAGAAAATGGCAAAACAAAAAAACGTACATGTTTGTGAATTTGTTCCTTAACAACGAATCAAACAAAAACAAAAAAAGGGATTTCACAAAATTTTTTGTGTACCGCTTTATGCTCACACACACACACACACACACACACACACACACACACACACACACAACAGATTAGGAAAACAATAAAAACGCAGTCGGTTACAGCCACCTTCCCACTGAGCCTGCAGCCTCCCTCAGCTTCCCACTGTGCCTGCAGCCTCCCACAGCTTCCCACTGTGCCTGCAGCCTCCCACAGCTTCCCACTGTGCCTGCAGCCTCCCACAGCTTCCCACTGTGCCTGCAGCTTCCCTCAGCTTCCCACTGTGCCTGCAGCCTCCCACAGCTTCCCACTGTGCCTGCAGCCTCCCTCAGCTTCCCCCCTGTTGCGGAGTCCCACAATCTTCCCGCAGCGCACGCAAAGAATCCTCCCCAAAGCAAGCCAACAGATGACGCACCCTTAGAGTCTCAGGTCAATCAGTTGTCAGACTCGCATGAAAATCGATCAGTCTTAGCGCTATCAATCAAAACACGACAAGGACTTAGCGCAGTCGAGCGGCGGCAGCGGCGCCCAGTTCAACGAGGCACGCCCTGACAGGCGCGTAGACGCGCTCGTGCACGTCGTGAACAATCGGATGTCGGCGCAGCCAGCCGACGGACTCGGGCGGCTCGCCGACTTCAAACAGCAGGACGGCGCCTAGAACGGCCAGCAGGGAGAAGCCGATGCTGATAAGGAACAGGGCGCGGAGGCGCGGGCATCTGGACGACGATTTGCCGTTGATGGGCGGCCGCTGCGGCTCAGCCGCCTTGTTCGCGGTGGCGGGCGCGCCGGGCTCCTCGTAGTCGGCCGTCAGCTCCTGAGGAAGCCGGCCGTCCACCTGGTCCAGCATCTTGTCGAAATGGTCGAACGCTTCGTCTGCGTCGCCGTCCGCTTGGGCGGCGGGCGCGGCGGACGAGCTGTTGGCGGCAGCGGCTGCCACGATGGTCTCCTCCGCTACGCCGCTGTCCGTCTGGTGGAATTGGGGAAATTTTAGTTGATCTTTATCTCCGCTATGCCATTTGTTATCTGGCTGTGTTCCCAGCCACTACGTGACTGCATATATTAGCCAATATGTCCCTGTCTCTTCCAGTGTGTCTCTGTCTCCGCCACTGTGTCCCTGTCCCCGCCACTGTGTCCCTGTCTCTTCCAGTGTGTCCCTGTCCCCGCCACTGTGTCCCTGTCCCCGCCACTGTGTCCCTGTCCCCGCCACTGTGTTCCTGTCCCCGCCACTGTGTTCCTGTCCCCGCCACTGTGTCCCTGTCCCCGCCACTGTGTCCCTGTCCCCGCCACTGTGTCCCTGTCTCCGCCACTTTGTTCGCCTCTGTGCTCACATCCTTATCCTTATTTGGAGTTACCGAAGCATCCCCAGCGAACACATCGTCGGCAGCTTCGGCTTCAGCCTGCGCCTCGGCCTCGGCCTCCTCAGCGATGGTGTTGCCGATGCCGCTCTCCAGCTCGCCGCCGCGAGAGCCCGGTCTGTCCGCTTCGTGCACCAGAACGACGCTGGAATTGGCGCCATTCGCAGGCTCGTCGGCGACGCCTCCAGTAGCACCTTCGGCTAGCGGAGTCCGTCGCGGCGTCGACGTCGACGCGTCGCCAATGCCGTCTGGCTTGGATCGACGAGGAAAAGTGGCATAGCGGGAGTCGTCCTGCTGGCGGCCGTCTGCCTGCGCCTGCTCTCGACGCGTGTGACTGCCGGGTGGGGGTGGCGAGAGGGGTTCGGAATGAGTTGGGAAAAAAACATTGTTGGTCTCAAGCTATGAACGGGCGTATGAACGTCCGTGTGTAAACTGTTAATTTGCCCATGTGTAAACTGTGAATGCCGTGTGTAAACTGTAAATGTCCGTGTGTAAACTGTAAATGTCCGTGTGTAAACTGTTAATGTCCGTGTGTAAACTGTGAATGTCCGTGCGTAAACTGTGATCGTCCGTGTGTAAACTGTGAATGTCCGTGTGTAAACTGTGAACGTTCATGAGTAAACTGTGAACGTCCGTGTGTAAACTGTGAATGTCCGTGTGTAAACTGTTAATTTGCCCGTGTGTAAACTGAGAACGTCCGTGTGTAAACTGTGAACGTCCGTGTGTAAACTGTGAACGTCCGTGTGTAAACTGTTAATTTGCCCGTGTGTAAACTGTTAATTTGCCCGTGTGTAAACTGAGAATGTCCGTGTGTAAACTGTAAATGTCCGTGTGTAAACTGTTAATGTCCGTGTGTAAACTGTGAATGTCCGTGCGTAAACTGTGATCGTCCGTGTGTAAACTGTGAATGTCCGTGTGTAAACTGTGAACGTTCATGAGTAAACTGTGAACGTCCGTGTGTAAACTGTGAATGTCCGTGTGTAAACTGTTAATTTGCCCGTGTGTAAACTGAGAACGTCCGTGTGTAAACTGTGAACGTCCGTGTGTAAACTGTGAACGTCCGTGTGTAAACTGTTAATTTGCCCGTGTGTAAACTGTTAATTTGCCCGTGTGTAAACTGAGAATGTCCGTGTGTAAACTGTAAATGTCCGTGTGTAAACTGTTAATGTCCGTGTGTAAACTGTGAATGTCCGTGCGTAAACTGTGATCGTCCGTGTGTAAACTGTGAATGTCCGTGTGTAAACTGTTAATTTGCCCGTGTGTAAACTGTTAATTTGCCCGTGTGTAAACTGTTAATTTGCCCGTGTGTAAACTGTTAATTTGCCCGTGTGTAAACTGTTAATTTGCCCGTGTGTAAACTGAGAACGTCCGTGTGTAAACTGTGAACGTCCGTGTGTAAACTGTGAACGTCCGTGTGTAAACTGTTAATTTGCCCGTGTGTAAACTGTTAATTTGCCCGTGTGTAAACTGTTAATTTGCCCGTGTGTAAACTGTTAATTTGCCCGTGTGTAAACTGAGAAAGTCCGTGTGTAAACTGTGAATGCCGTGTGTAAACTGTGAATGTCCGTGTGAAAACTGTCAATGCCTGTGTGTAAACTGTGAATGCCCGTGTGTGAATGTGCGTTCTCTTTTTGTCAATAGAAAATCGAGTTGGATTATTTTTTATTGTGTACTGCACATAGCTTTTACACTGTGCTGATATTTATTATTTTGCTAATATAATACCCGCTTTTACTTATTAAATCAGGACAACTCGGTGATAAATGCTTTTATTAAAAATGGCGTTATTATGATCTGTGAAGGTTATGCTAGAATACATACTGTATTGATTGAATCTGACTAACACGCGCTTTGTGTCATGTTAGAATATTTAGAAGCCACAAGATTAGATTATTGATTTTCCTCAGGTAGTTACAATCAGTCTCATCAAGTTAACTAGTAGTGACTGATCAGCAGTCCGCCCAATCTGCATAGCGCCCGCTCTCTTCGCGGTTTTACCTGCGCGTCGACAAATCGTCGCCTTCGCTGCCGTCGCTCAACGATGGCGAGCGCATGGAGCGAAGGCGGCGAATCCTTGGCGAATTGCGCGACGTTTGAGCGCGCTGAAGTCTGCGCGCGTGCGGCGAGGGGCGAAGGCAAAAGGGGGTCACAGTGCGGAGTTCATAAGGAATATCGAGCGGAGATTTTGAGGGGCGGATACTGTCAGGGGTAGAGATTGTGGGGGGTGGACACTGTGGGGGTAGAGATTTATGAGAGGCCTTCGCTGAGGGGTAGAGATAATGAGGGGCCGGACACTGTGGGGGCAGAGATTATGAGGGGCCTTTGCTGAGGGGTAGAGATTATGAGGGGCGTTCACTGAGGGGTAGAGATTATGAGGGGCGTTCACTGAGGGGTAGAGATTATGAGGGGCAGCCACTGAGGGGTAGAAATTATGAGGGGCGGACACTGAGGAGGCAGAGATTATGAGGGGCCTTCGCTGAGGGGTAGAGATTATGAGGGGCGGACACTGTGAGGGGTAGAGATTTATGAGGTGTGGACACTGTGAGGGGTAGAGATTTATGAGGTGTGGACACTGTGAAAGGTAGAGATTTATGAGGGGCGGACACTGTGAGGGGTAGAGATTTATGAGGTGTGGACACTGTGAGGGGAGAGATTTATGAGGTGTGGACACTGTGAGGGGAGAGATTTATGAGGTGTGGACACTGTGAGGGGTAGAGATTTATGAGGTGTGGACACTGTGAAAGGTAGAGATTTATGAGGGGCGGACACTGTGAGGGGTAGAGATTTATGAGGTGTGGACACTGTGAGGAGTAGAGATTTATGAGGTGTGGACACTGTGAGGGGAGAGATTTATGCGGTGTGGACACTGTGAGGGGAGAGATTATGAGGGGCAGACACTGTGAGGGGTAGAGATTTATGAGGGGCGGACAGGGTAGAGCTTATGAGAGGATATCGTAGCGACATAAAATCGAATAATATATTTGAATCATAACAACAGTTAGATGTAATTTGCTGTTTCAGTACTAACTGGTCCGGCTAGCAAGCAAAATGAGGACAGAAACGCACCGAACAAAGCCAGGCGCCGTGTGGTTCAGGTTCAGGAAATAGTCGCTGCAACTCAGCAGCTCCTTCTGGGAGCGGCCGCTGAAATGTACCATTAATAAGCATAATCATTTATCATCTGACCGGATAACGTGGGTTCTAATAAGGAAGAAATTCAGAGGGAAAAGAGTCTTCTCTTACCAGAATCGGAAGCTGCTGTGACGCTGTTTGAACAAGCCAGCCTTGGCCTTCATCACTCGAGCTTCCGCGCCTTTGTTTAATCTGAATTACGAAAGCGAATAATCTATTTTTTCTAGACAGTTTATTTTAACTAACTTGTCTACTTTATCTTGATTATCTCAGCCAGTGACATGAGATGATAATCGCACCCGTAACAATATTACCTCACCGAGTTACCTTAGAATTCCAACCCCGCAAAATTTAGATCTCAACACTGATACTTGAGAATCTTGATCAACACAACCTTGTACGTGCAGATAAGAATCTCACCCCTGCTACATGAAAATCTCAGTCAGTATTATAAGAATCTCACCACTGCTACATGATAATCTCAGTCTGTAAACATAAGAATCTCAACCCTGCTACAAATCTCAGTCAGTATTATAAGAATCTCACTCATGCTGCAAATTAAAATATCCAGTCAGTTACATAAGAATCTCTTAGATAAAAGTCTCACACCGGTTACGTGAAAATTTTAAATATGATGCATAAGAACCCAAACCCTTTTAAAATAAAACGAATTCTCCTACATGAGAATCATCCTAGATTAGAATTCCGAAATCAGAATTCCATTCCAATCCAAATTACCAAAAAACAAGCTCTTACGTGTAGAACATCTGCTGCTCGAGGGACCAGGCCCACAGAGCCGAAGCGGCGGCCCGACTCTCGCATTTGAAGCCAAGCAAGTGTCTCTTCTGGCAAAAGGAAAAGCATTATTTCTTGTTAATACAGGAATAATACCGAATGTTAAACTTATAAATTTTTATATTTAGCGGATTACTAAATATATCGCTATAAAATGGTAAGAAATAGAACGAAACATTACAAGAGATATAAGTGCACTGCACATATTTCACTTAAAGAAAAGGGTAGATGCGTATCTAGCTACTGGAAACAGTAGTGTGTAGAAGGAAAAACAATTTTTTTCAATATACGAGCAAACACATTGGGGTGTGCCGCACACCTAAAAAAACAACTTTAATACAACAAATAACAAACAAATTTAAAAGCCAACAGACATGCAGCATTCCCAGTGCTAAGGCAGATTACTAGGCGCGCAACAGACCGTGAATAGAAGATGCGTATGCAGGAAAACAGAATAGGAAATGTTTTTAGCGCTACTAGACAATAACAAACTAAGTAGTCTGAGTAGGAAATGAAGGGAAAAATAAAGGGTGCAACAAACATGAATTTTTGGGTAAGTTTTTTAACAGCAAAATTGCGATCAGAACAGTAAAAACAACAGAGCGCGCGTTCGAAATACTAAACGGGAGGCCATACCGTGACAAAGGCCAATCGGATCTTCGGCTAAAAACAAGTTAGTTAGGGCATTCAATCGAATGCTATTTAGTAAATTCCAAATCGTGTGTACCCGAGTTTATAAGGATAAAATATAAACGTGCACTGGCAGACAGACTTAGACATGAGAACAGACGGATTAGCAGGCGGGCAGACAAGCAGACATGAAAAAAGATACCAGAACTATTAATCCAACACACTGAAGCAACATAAAATTAAATTACCTATTCAATTGTTCTTTTTCTTTAACCTATCAGTCATAATCCAACAAGCAGTTAAAGATAAGGAGAGTGCAAAGCACACACACACACGCACACACACACACAACAGGCATGTCAGGTGGACATACAGGTAATAAAAGAGAGACTTCTTGAACCCAAACCAACAGTTAAAAGATAGCAGTTGGGGGCATGACAGCCGAAGCATAGGCAAAGAAAAGAGTATATTTGAGGCACAGATGGAGAACAATAATTTCATAATGCACCACAACTAACAGGGGTAGCCCAATGACTAGTGCAGGTTGAGAGACAGACAGACAGACAGAAAAAAGACGGACGGACAGCACAACCCTCCTTGCTTGCACACGGCAAACTATTTAACATAACTAAGCTTTTTGCCATATAGTTCATACATCGAAGCTGAGATTGCTAACTTAACTGTTGTAAAAAATTATGATTTCAAAACTTGCAAATTAAGAAGATCCAAAAAAAATCTTAATTAAAATCTACGCAAGATAACTTAGACAGGAATTAGAGCAGCTGCGCGCGGGTTACCTTGTATTTGAAATCGGTTGAGTTGGTCAATTCCTGGTTGGAAAAAACGATTTTTGGCGTTGAGAGTGCAGGATAGATGGACCAATACCGGCATGAGAGTTGTTAAACTAACACGTGGCTATTAACTAAATTGATAAGCTTCGTTACTGTTAATTTATCTACTGTGAAATGTTAGTAGTCAATCAATCAAATAGCAAATTTAGTTAATTACAGGCTAACTAACTAACAAAGTGTTTTTTTGTAAGCTGTTAAAAGTGAAGCCATTCACCAATTCAGTTAACTAAATGAAACAGGCACAGATCTACTTAAGCTACAAATGTCGAGAAAATGCTCACTCTTGCTCTGCGTCCGCGTGCTGTTGTTGTATTCCACCCACCCCCGTTTGCTGATTGGCTATACTGGCTGCCTTTTCGTCCCTCGCCATCCACCCCACGCCATTTACACCGTCCACCCCATTTTCTCTGCCCCAGTCTAAAAATATAATGAATTAAGCCTTGCGCAGTGTTATCTATCAGCCCAAATTCTAACTCTTCGTATCGTATTGAATTTGGTAATTCCATAACAAAGACAATTTAAAGTAAAAACTATAATAGCTCGTTCTCGCACTTATCAATAATAATAATTATTAAACAATAATAGCCAAGCTATATAGATTAGCTCACCTCGTGACTCAGACTAACGTCCAGCAGTAGCATTTTGTCATTAAATTGAATGCTGTTGATTGACTCCCTGTCAGTGGCAAATATTAATTTTTTAATAGGTATTTATTTAATATCAGTACTAGAAAGCGTACTTGAATTATTAATCTTACCATGGAAACGAGTGAGTCAGCTTGCTACCGTGAAATGTAACGATGGCATTGTGCGCCAGGCCTAAGAACAGACTGTTACCATTCCGATCCTATAGAGAAAACATAATATAATGCACATTTGTTATAACTCGATTAGGAAGTTCATATCATGACTGAGAACCATTAAGAAAGCTAAAACTTTGCCAAAACACCACAGTACAATACTTGCCCTAAGTATCGTCTTATCTTCAGGCGCGCGCACACACACGTGTCAACAAAAACACAGCCAGACCCCCGGCTCCATTTTAGGCAAGGGTTTTGATACACTAATAATACAGACGTTTCTTATCAAATGATTAACACCGCCCGTCAAGATAGCAGAGTTTGCCCCCACGCTTTACTAGCTAGCGGTCAACAATTGAAACTTCAACAAAAAATGGTGAGAAACGGCTGATTACTCACTCGGACAGGTTTCGGATCAATGCCGTACGTGTCCAATGAGAAGGCTTTGGCTAGAAACATTGCCTCAACCTCTTGGGCGGTTTTGCCTCTGTGGGAATATTTAATAATGGGGATGCGATAGATTAGCGAAATTCAAAGATATTTTTTGGATTCTAAAAGAATGAGGCGATTCTGCAAGGGCGGAGATGATATGGTGATTTTTTAAGGAATCTGGGTAGATTTTACTGTACAGAGAAATTTTTGTTAGTATAGATGAAGCCGATATTTTTTCGAATCAAAATTTTAAATAATTCAAGATCAGTGGAAAGTTACAGACAAGGGATATTTCCCGTGTAAAAATTCTTAGAAGAGAATCCCGATTCTTCAGGGCAAATAGTATTCAAGTAGCACTAAGCTCACTTCAAATTTCTGTGCTCCTCGTAGATTCTGCTCTCAATTTTAGGCGTCTGATTGTGGATGAGAGTGACGCCCGTCAGGTACTCGTTCTGCTCGTAGTTCTCAATGGCATCGAAGTCGCCGAATTCCGCTGCAAATTTTTTTTGGCAAGCAAAGCGTCGAAGTTATGACGTCAGTCTTCTACTCAGGAGAGATTTCTGATATTTTATCCCCAACTTACTTATCGGAGCAGCTACTATTCCCATCTACCCTAAATATGATTTTTGCTACAATTCACCCTATAGGGGATTTCAGCTACTATTCCCATCTACCCCATAGGGGATTTCAGCTACTATTCCGATCTACCCCATAGGGGATTTCAGCTACTATTCCCATCTACCCCATAGGGGATTTCAGCTACTATTCCCATCTACCCTATAGGGGATTTCAGCTACTATTCCCATCTACCCTATAGAGGATTTCAGCTACTATTCCCATCTACCCTATAGGGGATTTCATCTACTGTTCCTATCTAGGATTTCAGCTACTGTTCCCATCTACCCTATAGAGGATTTCAGCTAATATTCCCATCTACCCTATAGGGGATTTCATCTACTGTTCCCATCTAGGATTTCAGCTACTATTCCCATCTACCCCATAGGGGATTTCAGCTACTATTCCCATCTACCCTATAGGGGATTTCAGCTACTATTCCCATCTACCCTATAGAGGATTTCAGCTACTATTCCCATCTACCCTATAGGGGATTTCATCTACTGTTCCTATCTAGGATTTCAGCTACTGTTCCCATCTACCCTATAGAGGATTTCAGCTAATATTCCCATCTACCCTATAGGGGATTTCATCTACTGTTCCCATCTAGGATTTCAGCTACTTTTCCCATCTACCCTATAGGGGATTTCAGCTACTATTCCCAACTACCCCATAGAGGATTTGAGCTAATATTCCCATCTACCCCATAGGGGATTTCAGCTACTATTCCCATCTACCCTATATGGGATTTTAGCTACTATTCCCATCTACTCTATAGGGGATTTCAGCTACTGTTCCCATCTACCCTATAGGGGATTTCAGCTACTATTCCCATCTACCCTATAGGGGATTTTAGCTACTATTCCCATCTACCCTATAGGATTCTACAGGATATTTCAGACTTCCAATTAACTTTCCAGCTCACCCTGGACTATACAGGCAGCCAGAAAGATGACGTCATTTGAAGTGACGCTGTACAAGCGGCCGTGAAGTAGATCCCGCTTCAGCTGGCAAAACAGCAGGTACCTGAGTTGTTTTTTTTAGAAAAATGAATATTTTTTCGTAAATTGAAATTTAAGCTTAAAAAATACATTTCATTTGTTTAATTAACTCACTTAGACAAATCCTGTTTCAGATTGTCTGTAGGATGCGGAGGATAGTGCTTAACACGGAATGTGACCACAATGGGAGACAGGTCTGCAATTTGAGTAAAGAATAAGGGAATAGCTCCAATCCACTGTACTTTATAAGGATTTATAACAAAATATTAAATAAATGAAAAGGCTGCTTACGCTTTAGCTGCTTGTAAGCCGGAATTCCAACATCTAGCCATCGCTGCAAAGAAAAATAGCTTAGTGTTAAGGGCGCGTGGTTTAAACAGAATCTGCGAGCAAAACTGTATGTAAGAAGAAGCATAGCAACCAAACTTAAGGATCTGGAGAGATAGCGATCCAGTCGGAGGATTTGGAGGCTGACAGACAGATCATTGGCCCTAATAAAAAACCAACAAATCGATAATCAAATAAAGCTGAGCTCACCCGTTGCTGATCGTCGCTCCGGTACCGAAGTCCAAAGTAGTCTTTCTCTTCAAGATTGCCAATCACTTCGCACACTTTGGCGAAGATGCCTTCGCCCAAGGTGTCCACCTGTACAAAGCATTAAGTTAATATAGTAAGTTATCTACGCCCGCATAATACACAACAGTAGCTGCTGAAAGTGCTCACATGAAACTTGAATTCCAGCGGCTTTTCTTCGTGAAGAAGGTTAACCTGGCAGTTGAACTTGCCAATAGATTCTTCTTTCCTTTTAACTGGTAGGTGCAGCTTTTTTAATAAAGAAGGCATTCCTATGTTTATTTATGAAATTTATTATTAAATGCAGCCTTCCAACAATCTAACTGAAATTTTATTAGCAAAAAAATGCAAGAATGTGAAATTTTTTTTCAATTTCGCAGCAGTAAATGGCAATATAATTTAAATGAGAAAAACATTAGAATTGATAAAAAATAAGTCCACTACAAGTTCTAAAGAAAATGAGCATTTAATTAGTTTCATAGTGCATACATAAAAATTAATTGAAATAAAAATTGAATAACTGATAGATTAAAGAAAAAAATAACATAGAAAGTGAAATTTCTAAGTAAAATATAGAAAAAACTTTGCTAAATTTTTAAATATATATTTGATGCATTAAAACATAAGGATAAACCCTTTGAGCTAAATAAAAAATATTAACAAATAAAAATACTTTCCCTATTCTTTTTATAAAGACAAAGTAAAGCAAATATGTAACTAATCAACATATATATCAACAAAAATTATAATTAAATATAGTTTCCTTTTTAATATAACATAATTTTATTGACTTATAATAACAAATTCATATTATAGCTATACAATATTATATAATGCAACTATTAGTATATTAAACTAGGCTTACCTTAGTAAATGAATAAAATAATTTAGCCTAAGTAAAGTAACCTAATGAACTAGCTTTGAACTGCTAATCAAATAATTATTATTTAGAGACTATGAAATTTATCATTGACATTGTATTTTATGACAATTGTAATAATTTTGATACTCAACTGAGTTTTATTTGGAGACCTGGATACAAGTCAAAGCTATATTTTTAAGGCACAATTTTATTATAATTGTACAAAATATGGCTAAATTTCACACAAGATACAGAAATTCTAAAATGGGGCTGAAATTTGGTATGCCAAAAACTCTTGATGACCTTTTTTGTTATTCTATTTTATATATCTTTTCAATAATTGAGTATTCTACCATGGGATGAATATGGCTCCAACAAAGTTCTTGATGAATCTGCCACGAAAACGTTATATGTCTAGTCTAAATTAGACTGTGACTAAGTCAGAAAAAGAAATGTATTTAATGTCTGCTTGACAATGTATATTTTTTTTTGTTTTTTGTATTAACACTAGGTCGGAAATAATAATAAATTTGCCTAATTGTGTGCGATAAATCGTTTAAGCTATTGATAAAGTGCTAATAATTATGAAAACTGCATTTTGCTTTAAGCTGAAGCCGTGAGGCATGTAGTTTCCTAGAGGGCTTATTAAAAATCAATAATCGATGTAATTTGAAAATTTTTGTTTACTCGTTAAAAACAACTTATATAAAAGATTACCAACCACTGAAACTATTGTTGTAAAATTTTACCTTTAGACTGACTTGAGCACTCAAAGTGTCAGCTGTCTATATTTCCGTTCTTGACTTTGTTTAAACTGTCCATTTTACGATAGCTTGCAATAAAGATAGGGGAATTATAACTGCAGACACAAGCAGACAGCAGTAGAAACAGAGAATACTACAACACTAGTCGTGTAGTTGGTCGCTGAAAAAAAATTGTGTAAAAATGCCATGATATATTGGGTACGAAAATGAAGCCTTAAGTTGACAAGGTTCTTTAATAAATTATGTTGCTCGATTTAGTGGTGTACAAATAGAAAAATCATAAGTGCAGTAAAAACCTCGTGAGAGCTCCGGCCAGTCGGCAACATTTTTTAAATTAAATCTTTTCCGAGACAAAATATATATAATACAAAAATTATTACGTCCTCAAAAGTAGGATGAGCAGGTAAAAAGAATTCTTAATCAGCGCCCCGCTTGAAGCTGCAGCATTGCATGATTGCAGTCGTTAGGTTCAGGTCAGGTCCGCTCTTCATGTATTTGTGTTGTTGCAGTTGATTTAGATTTACAATTGAGCGGCTGGAGAGAACATTGGTAGGAGGGAGGCATATATGCACTTGGCTAGCGTTTTCACGCTAGCCAATCACGGTGCAATATGGGAAGATGTTTAAGTGCACATGTATATGCAGTTGCCGAACTAATCGATCGCGGCTTAAAAGTGAGTGACTGACTTGGAGAGCACCTCAATCGAAATGGGAATACGCTCGTATTCAGTCGTTATAACGACCGGGAGAAACTCGACTGCGTAATTGGGGCTCGATCAAAACCAAAAAATTTCGGAATTTTCGGAAATTGAAAATTTCGGAACGAAAACCATATAGCTTGTATATACTGTATTATATAATAAATATCACACGGGGTCCGCAAGATCACACAATACGCTTGAGCGTGGTCTGACTTCACCAGACCCAAACTTGACCTTGCAGAAAGGTCGAGTCTACATGTTGCTCTGATTGGCTTGAAATTAATAAATGAATAGGTAAATCACCATGAGATACAGTATATGCATTTACAATAAGAGGTGGTTATCAAGAATAGAGATCAATCCAAAGTTTTGTAACCATCTGTATCTACACGATGGGGAATTATAAAGTGTGCAATTAATCGGCGAGGTATAAATTAAAAAGAGGGCTAGATGCCTGGAACGAGAGCGAGTAAATTAAATCATGCTGGTAAAGTCAGTATACCTATCAGAACTGTGACTCCTAATTAATGCGTTTAATTATTTTGTAGTGATCTATTTGTTTATTTTTACTGCTGCGGTACGTATACCCGATTATTCTTGCCCGACACGGCAACAAAGCTGCCTGTAGTTGCCAGGGGCTTGCAATATTGGCTGCATTGCTAAATACATGTATGGCGCGCTCCCCTGCCGCGAAATCAAATAAAATACTTTACCCAAAAAATCCTAAGCAAATGATCCATTGCTTACAAAGCCATTCTAGACTGGTTTAAATTAGTATATTTCGTAAATTTTATATTCCATAATGATTTTGTCTTCTGGAAAAAACGTGTTAGAGGCATACAGTAGCTATTCAAAAAATGAGAATCAGACATGGGTATACAAATACAAGATTGCACGTACATTTAAAGTACTATGCTACAAAAAAGAACAATCTCCCGAAAAAACGATAGTGGTACATCTAAAACCGGAAAACTTGATCCTCGCTGCATCATCTAAAAATATTCCTAAAAAAGGTTTCTCTAATTGAAAAAAATGATTAAATTATCAGAAATTATCAAATCAATAACTGGCATCAATATTCCCAAAGATGTTATCGATATCCATATAGCTAGTGTATTAATTTAACAGTGTGTACGAGCAGACAATAAGGCATTATTATTAATACTGAAAATTGGTATCGCACAGCAGATTCAATACACTGGTGGTGCAGTCAATGCCAATGAATTCGCCATTGTGAATTTCACCGTGCATTCAACAGCCAGTCAAGAGCCGGCACCCCGAATTTAGCGAAGTGAGCAAAGGCAACGAGAAGCAGCGCCCCAGTCGCGAGGTGCAAATCAATTGCCTCCCGATGGAGCAACTCAACCAAGGTGCCGTACACGTAGCCGGAGCCCCAGAGGCCCATGAAAAAGCCCATGGAGACAGTCCGAGACGAATCAAAGGCAACCCGATAGGCCACCTCGTCGGCCGTGGAGATTGCAAAGGCTTCGGCAATGGCGTATAGAAGATTTTTCACCAGTCCGGCCATCAAAAACCGGATGGCAGGCGATGGAATCAAAGCTATGGATGGCTCCGCCATGCAGGTGACAGAACGCCGCTGCGGCAATGCCGATGACGATGCGAATGTCGGGCAAGGATTGAATAGCGCTGCAGATGCGAGTTGCGAGCATCAGAACGGCCACGGCAACGACTAGAGTGAGCGAATAGCCAAGTAACAATAAATGACAATCCAGCCTCAGCTGCATAGGAGTCTTGTTAATTGGGCTGTCCCTGTACAGCTCGGACATGCTCAGGGTGTAGTAGCCCAGCAGCACCCCCCAGGACAGCACAATCAATGGTATAGAAATGATCAGAATGCGGCGTATTCTCGCCCACCCGGGCTGCTCTTCCTCAGCTAACGAATTCCAACCCGGCCTGTCGGACGCTCCCAAAGCCAGCAGCACCAGAACAGCCGTAGTTGGAACGCACAAGAAGCCGAGTGGATAATTCAAATTGTCCGACCCATAGGCCAGAAGGTAGCCCAACACCTGGCCGGCTGACTCGCACAGGTAGTACATCTGACAGACGTGCCTTACACTGTAGGCCTCCAGACCAGATTGGATGGTGAGAACAAGAAGGCTGGGCCGAAGAATGCCCGACGCGGAGACAAAGACGGCCTTGCACGTGTAGGCAAGGCCAGTGCTGCACGCGGCCGGCCAGTGCACCAACCCGCATAACAATTATACGTCCCCCAAAGGTCGCAGATGCGAATCCAAAAGATAAGTAAAAAAAATTAATGTTTATCGAAGTAATACCTTTAATAATACTAAATTTTTGCTGCTTAGAAAGAATTTGTACATTTTTTCTATCTATCCCACTGATAAAACCCTATTTTGGGCAATTATGGATTTTACGTTACGTATTTTATACGTATCTTAACGGTCACAAAGTTACCCAAATATTTAAATAATTTAAACGAAAGTAGCTTGCATAGCAATGTTTTTTAAATGCTAATATAGCATATTTTAGAGAAGTACTCTGCATTTAAATTTATAAAAAGATGGAATGTAGAATTCTGTGTCTATGCGACTCGTATATGGGGCGGAATTATCAAATGAATTTTTTGTTTAACCGCGTGTTACGTGTTCCTCTGTTTGGAAAAGTCAAAGTTGTGCTGAATTCTGCTAGAGGTCGGCTGTAATTATTTTTCTCTAGTGATAGTAATTAGAATAATTTCATGCATTTACTATTTCAACCAATGATTTAACATTTTACTAACTTTTTCATTTCAGTGTGAGTCTAAAAGCCAAGTCGCATCATTATGTAGTTCTTTATATAAAAATTAAATTAATTGATTGGCATTTAATTCCATGGTCCATGGAATCTAAAAGGATCTTTCAAAGAAACCAAATTAATTTATAAACCTTGTTTCAACTATATCTTCAATTGATATAGAAAATTTAAGTATAAATTATGCATTTTAAAATAGCTTGGAATTATTTAAAACTTAGCTTCAAGTTCTATCATCTGAATTGAATTTACAAATTCAAGTTCAAGAAGAGTCAAAGGTGATAATTTTGATAAAGATTTTTCAACTTTGAAGACATTCTTCATTTCTATATTATTAATATTAGCCATGATAATAATCTTATAGTATCAGAAAGTGATAGTCTAGAACTAGATGAAGACTACCTTGGTGAATTTAAGTTTAAAGAAGACTTGAGAGCTTAAAGAACTTAGAAGACACTATATGCTGCCAAAGTGAATGCTGAATTGAATATGTGAGTATATTTTGTTGATTTGACAAATAATTAATTTGTTTTCATTTTTAACCTCTGCTGTTTAAATTGTAAATGTAACTCATATTGAATCTTTATAACATTTATAGGTGAAATTCCGCTTTTAAAATGGTCAACAAATAGCATCAAGATGTTAACAATGGTGCTGATGATATGGCGGACTCCAATGCTGACCATAGCACTGACAATGTGGCTGACTTCAACATTGACAATGGGACTGACTCCAATGCTAGCTAACCACAGCAGACAGCACAAGGCTAACTGCTAACTCCAATACTGTGACAGCACTGACAATGGGGCTAGCTTCAGCTTTGATGGTGGCACTGACTGCAGCATGGACTCCAGCTCTGATGGGTAGACTAAATTAAAATTGACTAAAAAATTTTAACATTACTCAGTTGTTCTGTTGAAAAACTGCATTAACCAGTAGACTCTCTGATCTGTAGGTTAACCTTGTCGTCCCCTTTTTTTCTGTGGCTTTGAATCGCATTTCTTTTTTGTTACTCAAGTCAAAACGAAGCAATGATTTGAGGAGCCTTAGCTCTGCCTTTCAAACTCTTAATCCTTCTGCTCTCTCTGGTCTACTGTTAGCTTTCTATCACGAGTATTCGTCTTAGCCTGTCATATGTAATTACCTAGGCAAAGTCTTGTTAAACAAAGCAAATTACCTTGCTAGATTTCGCGATTCCAACATTTACGTAGTATACATTTGCTATATTCTTGTTGTCATAATGTAATAATTTACATTTGCTTCTCTTAACTATGCCTTTATCGAAAATTGTACCATGCAACCTAGTCCTAGGTAATTTCTAATTATGGTACCTAAAAATTACCTTATTTTACTTAAATGTCATTGTTTTCAAATTTTAATGATTTCAGCAGCAATTATATGAAACTATATATCATTAGCATTAGCCACAAAAAATACAAAGGAAGTGTCTGCAGAGGTGCTACTACGTGTAAAGTGTGCTGCAGCAGACTAGCTGGCTATTTGCTAGGTAAAATATGCGTTACATTTAAAGGTATTTTCTACGTAAAATTGCGACAATTCTGATACGTCTAAATAATTCGTGCTGGGGACGCATTGTTGACCAAAAAAATCTCGCATCTGCAACGTTCCAAATTTACCTAAATGAGACGTCCCCTGGACGTCCCGATACGTCTAAATGTTATGCGGGCAAGGCCACCAGCATCCAGGCACCGATGTGATACGCAATGAAGCCGAATAATAGAACTTTCGAGCAGCCAAACCACCGGTCGGCAAGATAGCCACCCAGCAACGGCAACAGGAAGGACAAGCTCGCAGGCAGCTGCAGGTGCAGGGCGCTCCACCACGGATCATCGACGATGTCGCCTTCCAAAGCGCCGCAATAATAGAGGCTGGTGTTGCCGGCGTTGATCACCATCGACATGTAGTTATAGTAGGAGCACCGCTCCACGGCAAATATGGCCAGCAGACATAGCAGGGGACGCCATCTAAACGAAGTTGTATCGATGTTAGGCTGTTGATTTGACACACTTATTCTGGTCTGCAGGTGTCTCGCGAAGATTGAGTCAGTTTCTGTCGCCATGCCAATAAAAGTACATGTATTGCTCGATATACATGTAGAGTTTTTAATATTAGCACTTTGGGTTCATTGATCAGTCTCTTTCATAGAAATTATATACAGAAGTTGCTACGGAAAGACAGTCATTTGGACAATTTAGATTTCCTGTAAAGTAAACGCAGTTGTGGCTTGTGTAAACAATTTTAGTCCCTAATAAAATTTTAATTTTAATCATGAAAAATCTGTGAACAGATGATGGGACACATGTCTGTACTATTGCATTTAACTTCAAGTTTAACTAGCTATCTAATAAATAAACATCCGTACACTTAGCTGGCCGCAACTTTACTGTCGGTACAAGCTCAAACACAACGCAGGTTTACATGTAGTTTTGCTGTTTAAAAACCCAACTATCGAATGCAGAATAGCTGCATGTACATATCCGCTCGCAGCATCCAGGTAGCCTCATCAATCAGGACTTTAGTTCGCCTGTTATTATTTCCTTAGCTGGCTGCACCAATAAAATAAGACACAATAAACAAAAAAACTTTTTGTTTTTTTTTCACACTCAGGACAACATCCCAAATGAAAAATTTGGGAGACTTGGGAAAACAATATGAGAAAATAGTAACACCCAGAGATATTCACAGTATATTTTTGGACGAAAGTGAACCATCAGCTTAGCTTATTTGATTTCAAATAGAGAGCAGAGTAGCGGAGAAGATAAAAAAAAACTAACGAAACCTGGATAGATAAAATGACGCAGCAGGGATGTCAGAAGCATAATGTTATTACCATATTTCGAATTAATATATTCGGGGGCCTACAGATACAGACGGCATTTCACACTGTGCATTTATTAACGCGTATTAATAATAAAACCATATCTAAAGCAGCATAGCAACCCAAAGTGTCGATGCTATGAACAAAATACACCCGGAAAATAAAGGAAAAATTCTTAAAAATCAATGATGATACTCCAGGCCCGGGTTGCTAAGCTACAAGTTGGTTAGGAATGGCAGGAGTAATGACTATAAAACAGAACCTATTGAATTAGTACAGATAGTACAGCAGATTAGCGGGTACCTATTAGAAGCTTTCACACTCGCATTGAATAAAAAAACAAAAATAACCAATTTAGACCAACAAAAGTCATCCAGTCTGTCAGTCAAAGCGGTCGGCAACTTTTCGTGCTCATCAAATTAACTTACAAACCGCAAGTCCTGCAAGGGGTGGAGAGAACGAAGCGTGCAACAAAGCTTGGGGCGGGCGGGGCAGGTGACCGTGTCAGCAGCTTCAGGTTTCTGGCGTCACTAATGCGCAGCGCAGCAGAATACGCGCGCGAGTATAAAAACATTGTGTTAATAAAAATAAAACAATTTGGCGAGTATAGAACTGTTTGTTTTTGGTTAGCCATCTGCACGTGACAGCACGCTCTGTATATGTCTTGATGGCGCACAATGGGCACTGCGGAGCTGTTTGCCGCCAATACGGACGTCTAACGAATCAGTTGAACGATCTTCAGGCGCAACATGTTCACTAAAATAGTAGCGTTAAGTGATGTGCACTATTAGCTCGTAACATAGGCTCTTATGTGACTATGCAGATGCAGTGAGATTGGTGGATAATCTGCGGAATTACAGTTGCCATGGAAGGGCATCGCTGTTGCTAAGGAGTGAGATGGGTTGATGCTGTGCGGAATTACAGTTGCCATGGAAGGGCATCGCTGTTGCTAAGGCGATGGGTTCATGCTGTGCGGAATTACAGTTGCCATGGAAGGGCATCGCTGTTGCTAAGGAGTGAGATGGGTTGATGCTGTGCGGAATTACAATTGCCATGGTGAGGCATCGCTGTTGCTAAGGAGTGAGATTGGTGGATAATCTGCGGAATTAAAGTTGCCATGGTGAGGCATCGCTGTTGCTAAGGCGTGAGATTGGTGGATACTCTGCGGAATTAAAGTTGCCATGGTGAGGCATCGCTGTTGCTAAGGAGTGAGATTGGTGGATAATCTGCGGAATTAAAGTTGCCATGGTGAGGCATCGCTGTTGCTAAGGAGTGAGATGGGTTGATGCTGTGCGGAATTACAATTGCCATGGTGAGGCATCGCTGTTGCTAAGGAGTGAGATTGGTGGATAATCTGCGGAATTAAAGTTGCCATGGTGAGGCATCGCTGTTGCTAAGGCGTGAGATTGGTGGATACTCTGCGGAATTAAAGTTGCCATGGTGAGGCATCGCTGTTGCTAAGGAGTGAGATTGGTGGATAATCTGCGGAATTAAAGTTGCCATGGTGAGGCATCGCTGTTGCTAAGGAGTGAGATGGGTTGATGCTGTGCGGAATTACAATTGCCATGGTGAGGCATCGCTGTTGCTAAGGAGTGAGATGGGTTCATGCTGTGAGGAATTACAGTTTCCATGGTGATGCATTACAGTTGCTAAGGAGTGAAGTTTTATTAAAATGCGCGCAATTTTTTGTCAAATTGAGGGATTGCACGGGTTGGGAATTAGTTAGTAAGGCATATAATTATTTCCTCAACATATCGACATAAGACATGGAAAATCCTTCTTTACCTTGGCTTAAACTTCAAGCTTCATACAGAAGATTCAGTCGATCGAATCCAGCCGAAGAAGCGCCACGCGCACACGCCAAATTGCTCGCAAATTGCCCACATAAAGCGTTTGTCTGCCGCCAAGATCGCCGCCTATCACACAATGCAGTAATCAGCAGACCATGGCAGATAACTTATTGCTTCTCGTGTGGAAAAAGAAGAAAGAGAACATTTAGAAACCTGGCAACGCCGTCGCCGCTACAGGAACTAGCCGCCCAATCATTACGCATTGCACACTTCTCTATCAGGGATGCCGATCAATCGTAGATGCTTCCGCAATTAACCGCCGCTTGATCATATTATTGATTGCTCAGTACTGCGACAACGGCGCGTGCTGGCTCATTCCCGCCTGGCTGGCGTGCCGATCGCCTTGATAAGCCGAGTCCTGGCTGAGCATGGCGTCCGCCTGCGACTGGCCCGGATGCTGCTGGCTGACGCCGCCGACTCCGGCGTACGAGTCCTGGCTGAAACCGACGCCGCCGGCGCCAGGGCCCGTCGCAGTCTGCGAGAAGCCAGCAAGACTCAGTCCGAGCTGCGACTGCGGCTGCGTCAGCATCTGCGACGCTCCGGACATGTCCGGGCCCGTGGCGCCGCTGTTAACCGGCATCGAGGAGCGCGCCGGCGGCTGGGCGGCCGCCTGCTGGTGGCGCTGGTGACCTCCGCCGCCTCGATGAGTTGGCGGCATCGGCGGCCCGCCAGGATACTGCGACACGGCGTAGGTGCTGGGATGCACCTGTTGCATGAGCAGGCCGACAGGTATTGGCAGGTTGAGACCGGCGGCTGCCTGATAGGCCCGGTGCGGCCCGATCATCGCTATTGGATCGTGCGGCCTAGGCGCGTACGGCCCGCCGCCGCCGCGCGATGGCGGAGGACCATACGGAGCAGGAGGACCGGACAGGCCGCCCATGAAAGTGCCGCCGCCGCCGCCGGGTCCGCTCCCGCCGGTATAGCCGAAGTATTCGCGAGCATCGAACATTGTCGTGTTCATAAAGCTGAAAAAACAAGGCGCAGGAATAGATATGAAGCAACTATGCTGTGAGTTGGATTTGCAGTTCAACAGTGTGACTAGCGGACGCCTACGTACTATGAAGGGAGAGCGACTAAAAATCACTGAGGGAGCAGTAAGGCGTGGCTGGGAAGGCTGGGAAGTGGATAAAGAATCAATGGGCTGGATTCTAAACAAGTTAGAATCGGATTAGCACGAATACAGTTTAAGCTTACCGTCCACCAGGATTAGCCTGATTAACAAGTTTCTTCGGCTTAGGAAACTGTATCAGCGACTCCTTGAGATTGTTTAGCGGGCCTTCGGTTAATACGCGCAATTCTTTATAGCTAACGAGCAGCTGGTGCCAAAGCGGCTGTTTAGACAGCACCTTGGGATTGCCAATAATCACTAGGCCGTATTTAGCTCGCGTGAGGGCCACATTTAGCCTGCGCGGATCGTTAAGAAATCCGATGCCCTGGTGCTCGTTGGCTCGCACGCAGGACAATATGATGAAGTCTTTCTCACGGCCTTGGAATGCGTCAACGCTGGCTACCTCAATCTCCAGATAGACTTTGGCGGACAGAGTAGCATTGTACTGGAAGTACTGGGCGAGGTAGGCGCGCTGGCCTTCGTATGGCGTGATTACACCGATGGCGGCGGGATCAATGCCGGACTTGAGCAGCCTGGTTACTACCTGTAATTAATTTGGTAAAGTTTAAGTTGATTCTTCACTATCATATCATTGATGCATCGTATCATTGCAATAACGTTTCTATTCTATAGCAAGTAACGTTTCACGTTGGTAATATTTACATTAGGTGTCTACTACCACCTCAGTAGCTAATCAAAGGGCTGGGTGGGTAGCAGTGGCGGCTAATCAAAGAGCTGACTGAGTAGCGGCTAATCAAAGAGCTGACTGGGTAGCGGCTAATCAAAGAGCTGACTGGGTAGCGGCTAATCAAAGAGCTGACTGGGTAGCGGCTAATCAAAGAGCTGACTGAGTAGCGGCTAATCAAAGAGCTGACTGAGTAGCGGCTAATCAAAGAGCTGACTGGGTAGCGGCTAATCAAAGAGCTGACTGGGTAGCGGCTAATCAAAGAGCTGACTGGGTAGCGGCTAATCAAAGAGCTGACTGGGTAGCAGTGGCGGCTAATCAAAGAGCTGACTGGGTAGCGGCTAATCAAAGAGCTGACTGGGTAGCGGCTAATCAAAGAGCTGACTGGGTAGCAGTGGCGGCTAATCAAAGAGCTGACTGGGTAGCAGTGGCGGCTAATCAAAGAGCTGACTGGGTAGCAGTGGCGGCTAATCAAAGAGCTGGGTGGGTAGCAGTGGCGGCTAATCAAAGGGCTAGGTGGGTAGCATTGCTTTCATACTTTTTGCCAAAAAAGTATGAAAGCAATAAAATCGTAATGTAAGCAAAAAAGCACTAACCTTCTCAACATTGGCAGCTTCAGTCCTATTTAGATAAGACGTGCCAGAACCAGCAATCTCCTCTTGTCCGGCGGTGCAGTAGAACATTAGCGGCTTGTCCGGCTGCGGCCAAGGAAAATCAAGGCCAGGATAGGCCCTGTCCTGGGCGGTGACGCCGTTCTGCAGGCTGCCCTCGTAGAATATGTTTGAGGGGAAAGCTGACAGGGCTGGGTGCATGCGGTATTGCACCTGAAAGTCAGATGATAGGGTGAATTAAAAGTTTTTAGTTTAAACATGGCTATGGCTTATCAATACGGGCCTGCCCTGAGAATCGCCCACATAATACTATGAGAATCGCCCAAATAATGCCCTGAGAATCGCCCACAATACTATGAGAATCGCCCAAATAATGCCCTGAGAATCGCCCACAATACTATGAGAATCGCCCAAATAATGCACTAAGAATCGCCCACATAATACTATGAGAATCGCCCAAATAATGCCCTGAGAATCGCCCACATAATACTATGAGAGTCGCCCAAATAATGCCCTAAGAATCGCCCACATAATACTATGAGAATCGCCCAAATAATGCCCTAAGAATCGCCCACATAATACTATGAGAATCGCCCAAATAATGCCCTAAGAATCGCCCAAATAATGCCCTAAGTATCGCCCACATAATACTATGAGAATCGCCCAAATAATGCCCTAAGAATCGCCCACAATACTATGAGAATCGCCCAAATAATGCCCTGAGAATCGCCCACATAATACTATGAGAATCGCCCAAATAATGCCCTGAGAATCGCCCACAATACTATGAGAATCGCCCAAATAATGCCCTGAGAATCGCCCACAATACTATGAGAATCGCCCAAATAATGCCCTGAGAATCGCCCACATAATACTATGAGAATCGCCCAAATAATGCCCTAAGAATCGCCCACATAATACTATGAGAATCGCCCAAATAATGCCCTGAGAATCGCCCACATAATACTATGAGAATCGCCCAAATAATGCCCTAAGAATCGCCCACAATACTATGAGAATCGCCCAAATAATGCCCTGAGAATCGCCCACATAATACTATGAGAATCGCCCAAATAATGCCCTAAGAATCGCCCACATAATACTATGAGAATCGCCCAAATAATGCCCTGAGAATCGCCCACATAATACTATGAGAATCGCCCAAATAATGCCCTAAGAATCGCCCACATAATACTATGAGAATCGCCCAAATAATGCCCTGAGAATCGCCCACAATACTATGAGAATCGCCCAAATAATGCCCTGAGAATCGCCCACATAATACTATGAGAATCGCCCAAATAATGCCCTGAGAATCGCCCACATAATACTATGAGAATCGCCCAAATAATGCCCTGAGAATCGCCCACATAATACTATGAGAATCGCCCAAATAATGCCCTGAGAATCGCCCACATAATACTATGAGAATCGCCCAAATAATGCCCTGAGAATCGCCCACATAATACTATGAGAATCGCCCAAATAATGCCCTGAGAATCGGCCATATAATGCAATAAGAATCGCCCATTTATTGCCCCGAGAATCACTCATTTACTTCTGTGAGCATCACCCACAGAATGCCCTGAGAATCGGTCACCTACTACATTTAGAATCGGCGATATACTGGCTTCAAGAAACGTCCAAAAAATACCTCGAAGACTGGTCATACAATTTCTCGATAATCGCCCATCGGAGTCAAATAAAACTAAAACAAAAAACGCCAACAAACCTGCAGGCGAATCGGCCTGGTTCCAAGCACGACCAGCCGTTCGAATAGCGACTGGCTTAATCCTGCAGCAGCTGACCGTTTGCACATGACAACGGGGCCCAGCTGGCAATGATCGCCAACCAGCACGAGCTGCCGGCAGCCCATCACAATGGGAATCATGCACTCAGGCTCGGTGGACTGGGTGGACTCGTCAACTAGCACGCAGCGGAACTGCAGCCGGGCAATGCGCGGGTCGCCGGCTCCGACGCAGGTGCAGCAGATGACGTCGGCGTTAGCCAGCAGGTCTCGCTCGCACTGGCGCCTCAACTGTCTGTAGCGCTTCTCGTCAGCTAGGGCCAATTCGCCGGCCTCGTCCTTTAATTGTTGAAGCTTCTTTAATTCGGGAAATCCTTCAACATTGCGCGCCTGCTCGTGCAGCGACAGAAACGACACTGGACTGTCGATAGCTTCGCGCGATTTGGCGCACAGCCTGACAACCTTCAGGCCGGTTTTGTGTATTTTCTCCGTCAACTGGTCGACGGCGATGTTGCTGGGTGCGCAGACCAGCACCTGGCCTTGGTTGAGCTTGGACAAGTGGAACACAATAGTGGCCGAGGTGAGCGTCTTGCCGGTGCCAGGCGGACCCTGGATGAGGCTGAGCGGCCGCTGCAGCACCGTCTTGACCGCGTAAACCTGAAGTGTGTGTGTGAGTTGCGCAACGACACAAATTTAATCTAGCGACACAAACTAATCAGGCTACTAGGGACAGTAATATAAAGCGCGAACAAATAGCCAACCTGGCTGTGATTGAGTTCCGGCAAGCCGGGCGCCGAAAACCGTTTAGGCAATTGGCATTTGAACACGATATCGTCAACCTCGTGGCCGAGCAGCTTGTGATAAATATAAGAAGTGACGCAGTGCTCGTCAACGGCAAACGTTTTCAAAGCCGATTGCATCCGATCGAAGCTAATACTTTTCCAAACGTATTCCACTGCGAAATTGTACTGACATTCAATAGGCGTGCCTGTATTGCTTTTCAACTCGATGGCCACCTCGTCGCTGTGATTGTCCGGTATTTTAATAACATTGCCAACGCCAACCCAGGGCTTGGCCGAGTCGCCCATGTAGCGCAGGCGCAGCTCGTCGCCGTGCATTATTTTTAATTCTTCGTTGGCGCGCGAGAATTGGAAATAGGCTATGCGCTTTTTGTTCAGGCCCATGTCCCAGCGGACGGTGATGCCCTCCTGAGTCTGCGACTCCTTTAGTCGGCGATCGTATTCAGCTTCGAGCTTCACCAACGGGCCCAGTATGTTTTGGTACTGGTAGGCGTCCTGATAGCGCAGCGTCACCCGGTTTGGCTCCTCGTCAACGCCGGGCTTTTCCAGATCCTCCAGGGTGGCGGCCGGATTGCTTTTCCACAGCTCCTCCAGCTTGTTCATCTGGGCCGCGCTCATCTGCCTGGCCCGCATCTGCTCCTCAGCTGACGGAACTTTCACCTAAAGTTCAAGAAGGATAAACGCGCTGGGGAATAGCTGGCGATATCGTGGTCCGTATGACAAAATAGTCCAATTCAATCCTGGTGCAGGGGGCAACAGGAGTGCTAGCAGGAGGGCAACAGGAGTGCTAGCAGAGGGGGCAACAGGAGTGCTAGCGGGAGGGCAACAGGAGTGCTAGCAGAGGGGGCAACAGGAGTGCTAGCAGAGGGGGCAACAGGAGTGCTAGCGGGAGGGCAACAGGAGTGCTAGCAGAGGGGGCAACAGGAGTGCTAGCAGAGGGGGCAACAGGAGTGCTAGCAGAGGGGGCAACAGGAGTGCTAGCGGGAGGGCAACAGGAGTGCTAGCAGAGGGGGCAACAGGAGTGCTAGCGGGAGGGCAACAGGAGTGCTAGCAGAGGGGGCAACAGGAGTGCTAGCAGAGGGGGCAACAGGAGTGCTAGCGGGAGGGCAACAGGAGTGCTAGCAGAGGGGGCAACAGGAGTGCTAGCAGAGGGGGCAACAGGAGTGCTAGCAGAGGGGGCAACAGGAGTGCTAGCAGAGGGGGCAACAGGAGTGCTAGCAGAGGGGGCAACAGGAATGCTAGCAGAGGGGGCAACAGGAGTGCTAGCAGAGGGGGCAACAGGAGTGCTAGCAGAGGGGGCAACAGGAGTGCTAGCAGAGGGGGCAACAGGAGTGCTAGCAGAGGGGGCAACAGGAGTGCTAGCAGAGGGGGCAACAGGAATGCTAACTGTGCTAGATGTTAAAAAGATATCACAGAGACGTAAAAAAATTAATGTACAATATAAAGAATTATTCTACAGCTAGACTAGAGATTAGAGAAGCCGCCTAACCATCCAGGAAAGAAACTGCCGATCCTGTATAAGCGGCTCCCACAAGTTGGAGTCCCAGTTCATGTCTTTTTTCTGCGCCGCGCAGGGCTGCCTGCACAGCAGCACAACAACCGAATCAGCCTTGGCCGGTATGTAGCCGAGTAGGAAAACGTTCTTGGAGCCGCACACATAGCATTCGAGCTCGGTGGCGCCTAGCGGACTGTCCTTGTGCAAGCTGACAGTTTTAGTCTTGGCCCTGACCAGATGATTAACAATATGCGATCCGCTAGTGTTGCCCCGACCGTTGCAGAACCATTTCTGAGTGGAGTTGCACAGTACAACGCAGGCCGGATCGTGTATGCCGCAATAGGCGCACGCGTGCTCGGGCAGGTCGCGCGTATAGATTTCGTCGCCGGCGCCAGCGGCTGCGGCAGTGTCGGCGGCGTCATCCTCGTCCTCGAAGGTCAGACCGTTCAATGCGCCGGCGGCGGTGTCAACATCGGCTGATGCAGCAGCGGTGGCTGGGGCCAGTCCAAGGCCATCAATCTGCGCAGACGGAACGATGTTTGCTCCCAATTGAGTCTGATTATATGCTGCCATACTTAATACCTATGACTATATCATTTTTACAACCATTTTTTGTTGAGACTGCTATTTTTCAAACCAAAGTGGCAAAAATGTTTACCTAAAAGCTATAGATCACATAATTTTTATTAGACACTTTATTCACTAAATTAAAAAACTAGAATGCATTGGAGTACATACATTAAAAAAATAGATTACACTTTAAAATATACCAAAACTGTTTGTAACTAACTCAAATATTTATCTAATTTGCATAATGCCATTAACTTGGTTATTTGGTTCATAATTAAATTAAACCACTACTTTAGGTCTTTAACTATTGCCATATTATGCTATCATGCAATTCAATTTTTTTGTAAATTCCTTGCTAGCTATCAAGTTTATTAATACTTGATTATTTTTCATTCTGATGTAGAACTTGTAACTTTTTAGCATACTTTTTTTCCATATAATAATTTTTAAACTTAATAACTGTGCTTCCTATGATCTACCATTGTCTAAGGTTTTATAATAATGATTTGGGAATGCATTTTACTTATTTTTACTTTATCTATCCATTTTTTAAGATATCTAATATCTGCATCTATAGTATTATGATTAGATATAGAGTTGCTAGAACTTGAAATTTCATTTAATTGAGATTTGAGATAAGGTGAGACTCTGAAGACATGAAGTTAAAAATTTGAGAAATGAGCAGGCGAAAGAAAACCTGGGGAAAAAGGAAGATATAGATAGCCTTAAGGCAAAGATTTTACTTGTTATTGTAAGTTACTGAAATTAAATTAGTTATATAGTATTAAAAAATTTTATTCTTGACAAATTCCAATGGCTAGTCACATTTCACACTTCTAAATATCTTACATAGACATAAAGCTGGACTTATTCCCACAGAACATTGCCGAGATAGGGGCAGAGTGGGGGCAGATGTGAGTGGGATGGACTAAAGACAAGATAAACATATTGGCTAGGTACAAAGGGAGTAGAGTACAAGCACAAAAAGATGTGCATAGAGGATGGCCACATAAGAGAAAAAATATTAGCCAATCAACTGGCACAATGAAACTTCTATGATAGGTTTTACTCTTTGTATTGTAATTGACCCACTAAGTGAGAGGCTAACTAAATTATATTTAAGTTACTCATTGATTTCAACATAATCAACTAACTGTTTTGACAATCTCATCATATTTAGTGATGATCTACATATACATGTAACTGAATTACAGAAGGGATATTGGACAAAGTTACAGAGTTCTGCCAAATTTATCAACTCAAAATTAATATACAATCTTGAGATTAAGCTACATCCAATTCTTCTTTTAAGAAAACTGGAGGAATTTCTGCAATAAATAAATTATTTCTCAAAGCAGGCAATTGCAAAACTATGTTTAAAATTTTACCTCTCAAAAACTCAAAACTTCATCAAACCTTCAATGAGTAGGGCTTTATCCTTACAATAGTCTGCCAACTGTATCTAGGTAGTGTTCAATGGGAATAAGTCTGGCTTTATTCACATGGAAGTCTGCCTATTTTGGCAGTGTTCTATGGGAATAAGTCTGGCTTTATCCGCATGGAAGTCTGCTTATTTCGGCAGTGTTCTGTGCAGATAAGCAAAATATTATTCCAACAGTATTGTAGGGATAAGCACTGCCTAAAATTATTGCAGTAATTAAATGTAAGAAAAATAAACAGAAATAATTACCCGAATTAATGTTAATAATTATCCTGAAATGCTAGCTATAGTAACAAAAAACACAAAAACATTGAAGAAAATATTAAAATATACTGGTTAGGTCTCTTAAATCAAAGGTAGGCCTAGCTTGAATGAGCTTACCTGATTTTGACTTTCGAGAGTTGATCCATGATTTCCATGAGAAAATTTCAAAGCATCATTCTGCGAATATTGCGAATCTGCTGTAAAATCTTTGTACTCAAAGTCTGTTCCTTGAGTGTCAGCAGGCAAGTCATCCACATCCTCTGGATCAAAAAATGTCAAAGACTGAGAGTTAGGTCCATATGGTTTAGTGGATGTCATACTATGATTAGATTTTTAACCTGATATCAATGAGGAAAATTGCTGATAGGCATTCAAACAACTGTTATAAAATAAAAAAATTTCGTTAAAAACTTCCGTCCGCAACAGTTAAGTAAGAATCTAATAATAGTGATGACAACACTTTTTCGGTTTATATTTCAAAAGTGTGCGTTCCTGAGAAATATAATTAACAAAGAAAACGCTTTTATGTAGCATTTTATCAAAAATGTGCCAATCTTTTACACTTTTAATCCATCTGATGTTTTAGCATTAGGGAGTCAGTTTTTCGAGACTGAAGAGTTTTATGAGAGGCTTGTTCCCAGTGTCAACTCGCTTCAAGCAGTTAGTTGTTCTGAAAAGATCGCTATTCATGCTTATGGGACCTCTACAGTCTGCTTTAGTGTATTTATAAAACTTGTGTGAGAAAATGCCACATGATTTCTTATTATTTTGATTTTCTAGAGGACGCCATACTACTTTTATGGATTTATTGATTTACTTTGTTGCCTCTGTCAAGATCAGGTACAATGATTGTTTACATTCTTGAAGAAGACAATATATATTTTATATCTCCTGCTGCATTTATCTCTTTACAAGTGCAAACGCATCGTAAAAATCCGAATCTCCCTGCTCATCTTTTGCATTTAAAGAAAACTGCAGACTTGTCAACATACTTCTATGACGTCGTTCTAATCAGCAATCGATGAATAGAAAATTGGTCTCATTAGTTTATTGCTAAACTGACATTAGTTTAGTCTAGATCATTATCATGTAGGCTCCACACTTACATGTAGGCTCGCTCTGCTACCTGATATTGCTTCTAGCTGGCTTCTACTGTTTATGCCAATTGACGAAATTCGCCCCTTTCTGCAGGATGCTTTCATAGTTAGGAGCTGTTGCTATTCCATATACGAGCTAGAATCGACCAAGATCATCTGGAAATGAGCGATTCTTCACCAAGCTGGAGTGCTGCTAAAAGTTGGCAAGCCACTTGATCAATCCGTAACAAAACTCTCAGGGAAGTCGAATTTTGTTGCTAATTGATTGAGTTCAGCAAGCAAACAACTGCAAGCAACCTTCGTCCAGCAAACCTCGTCACAATTTAATTTTTAATTTGTTTCATCTGAACTTACATTTTTCTGAACTTCTGAATTTCTGAAATTCAATTTCCAAATCTAAACAAATGAGTGGCTGGGCGTACGCATGTAGTTATGTACATGTAGCTACATAAAAAACAGTTTTGCACACGTTCAATGCGATGTCAAAATTGGCTGTGGCCAAATTTCAGCTGTCATTATGTCCCTTTTGACGACACAAAGTTATTTCTCTTTTAAAGCTATCGATTTTAATCGCCTTCTGATTCGATTTTGTGAATTTGCTCATTGAGACTGCAAGAAAACTAATTGGGCCAAAATTGTAAGAGTCGTTTACTTTTAGTAGAAATATACAAATTTTGCAGTCTAAATTTAACAAAACGGCTACATTTCTAGAAATTTCTAGAGTGAATCAGCGGAAAGGAAAGTTCGAGAAGAATCCCCGCTGCAGTCTATAAAAGCGAGACAGCTGCTGCCCAGTGAGCCAGGATTCAACCAGGCAAGCAATCGCAAGCCAACCAAGCGCAAGCAAGCAAACGAACAAGCCAAGCGAATTAACCGCCAAGCTCTCTCATTGAAAGCGAATAATCAGCAAGCATGTCGCTGTGGATCACGCCGAGCAACGTGTACACGCCGTTCTCGCACACTCTGCCGCTCGTGGCGGCCATGAGCGAGTTTGACGACTGGCTGACGCCCGCTGGTGCAGCTGCTGAGGCACAGGGGTCCGAGGCGGCCGCGCCAGTGGAGCCGGACTGTGGACCTTCGCGGCTTCTCGCCGAAGGACGTGTCGGTGAAGCGGGAGGAGCGGAAGGTGCGGGTGGTGGCGCGGATCGAGAATGGCGAGGACGTGACGGAGGTGAAGCGGACGGTGGAGCTGCCGGAGGAAGTGGACGCTGAGAAGCTGAACAGCGGCTTCACCCGGGACGGCATGCTGGTGCTGCAGGCGCCGTTCAAGGAGCAGCAGAAGCAGCAGCAACAGCAGCAGCAGCAGCAGCAGCAGCAGCAGCAGCAGCAGCAGCAGCAGCAGCAGCAGCAGCAGCAGCAGCAGCAGCGGACGACCCCCAGGACACCGGCGAGGTCGTGGTCATGGGCATCGCCTCTAATAGGCGACCCGGATGGTCGAGTGTTCTCGGCCGTGCCAAGATGCCCCACACTAGGCTACCGCCTCACCCGGCGCGCGCCCGAGGCGCGGCCGCGGTCCGAGGCGCCGGTCGCCATGTCGCGACCCGGCTCTACGTTCGTCTTTCCACTCTCCCCATTCTCTGCTGTTTCTCCCTGCTGACGGTCGGCGTCTGCCTCTGGCTCTGCCTACTCAACACCCTGGCCGGGGACATCGAGCTAAACCCCGGACCTGACGGCTGCTCTGCCTGCGGCCGCTCCCTCCGGTCCGGCCACGCCTTCCTCTCTTGCCAGGTCGCCGACTGCACCAGCCGCTGCCACAAACAAGTCTCCTGCAGCGGCCTGCGTCGTTACCAACAACCCGGCGCCTGGCTCTGCTCCGACCACGGCCGCGACGGTCGCAACGCGGCCGGCCCCGGTCAGACCGCCTCTAACGAGAACTCCCACCCTGCGGCTGCCCCCCATGATGAGCAGCGCCGCTGCGCTGGCTGCAACGCTCCCATCCGCGCGGGTACCACCCCTCTGAGTTGCTCCCGGACGGGTTGCCGCACCTGGTGCCACCGCGCCACGCGCTGCAGCGGCATCCCGCGCTATCGGGGCTGCCCCAGCTGGCTCTGCACGACGCACTCGGCCGCTCACACCACCTCTATTGCCGGCCGGCAGGGCCCGCTCCGCCCCCTTCTTCCGCGCGTCGCCAACAACCCGGGCGCGCCTAACGCCGGACCGTGTCGTGGCTGCTCGCGTCCGATCCGCGCCAACACCACGCCGGTCATCTGTGCTGGCTGCGAGTCAGCTTTCCACAAGTCCTGCACTCGTCTGCCGCGCACCGCAGCGGACCAAGCCGCCATCCACCGCTGCTGGCACTGCCCTTTTTGCACTGATACCAGTCGCCGTGCCTCGGCCAACCCCTCCGGCGCCCCAGCGGAGCGCAGCGACGCCCCAGTCCGCTTCCGCACCACGCGCCGCGTGGAGTCGATCCAGATACTCCAATGGAACGCCGATGGCATCCTCCACCGTGTCGCTGAACTGGCGGACCGCATCAAGAACCGCCGCGTTGACGTGGTGCTCATTCAGGAGACGAAACTCCGCCCGCAAGACGCCACGCCTCAATTCCCCGGCTACGCCACGGTCCGCAGGGACCGCCAGGCGGCCGACGGGGGCGGTGGCCTGATCACCCTGATTCGAGACAGCCTGGCCTTCAAACACATGCCTACCGATATCGACTCCCAAGATCCGATTGAGCTGTGCAGGGTCACCATTTACCTAAGTGCCAAGAAGTCCCTCGTGGTGGACAACATCTACGCCCCCCCGGTTCGTGGCGCGGCGGAGTCCACCGCCGACCCGTGGCAGCGGCTCCCATCCGACGCTGACCTGCTCTGCGGGGATTTCAACGCCCACTCCGCGATGTGGGACGAGCTCCAACCTGCCGATCATCGCGGTGACGCCCTCCTGGACTGGGCCACCGACCATCGGCTGGTTGTTATCAACGACGGAGCTCCCACTAGGGTTAACCGCGGCTCCGGCGGCTGCAGCTCCCCGGACGTGACGCTTTGCCGCGAGACCTGGCACCAACACTGCTCCTGGTGCGTTGACGAGGACCTGGGATCAGACCACCTGCCCATCCTCGTCCGCCTGCAATGCGGCCCCTCCACGCTGCCCCGTTCCCCTCGCCGCGCCTGGCGCTCCAGGGGCGTGGACTGGCAAGCCTTCACTGAGGACATCGAGTCCAAGGTCGCCAATTTCAAACCGTCGGGGATCTCCTTCAAACAGCGTGTTGAGAGACTCACCAACACCATCATCTCCGCCGCAACCCGTATCGTCGGCAAGTCCACCTTTAAACGGCCGGCCCGCCCCTGGCTCACGCAAGAAGCGCGTCAAGCCATAAGAAAGCGCAACCGCCTGCGCAAGGACGTGCGCTCCAACAGGGAAGCCTGGATCCAAGCCTGTGCCGATGTGAACTGCCTCATTCGAGAGGGCAGAGAAAAATGCTGGCGGGAATTCCTCGAGGACTCGGACTTTTGCCACGACGCCACCAAGGCATGGAGGCTGATCCGCAGCCTCAGCGGTGACCCGTCCAACAACACTACCAACGAGGCCTTGGTCTCGGATGGCAAAATCTTCTGCGATAATTCTAGCAAAGCCGAACTCTTCGCCAAACACTACGCGGCGGTCAACAGGCTCACTTTCTCTAAGCGCGACCGCTCCATCAATCGCCAAGCTAAGTCCGCTGCACGCACCTGCGGCGGAGACGACGACGCCAGCTGCTCGCCACTGACAGCCTCCGAACTGGACGCGGCTATTGAACACCAGCGCGCCTCGGGTGCCGCCGGACCTGACGAGATCTCCCCTAGATTTCTCAAGGCTCTCGGACCCGCAGCCCGCGCCGAGCTCCTGGACATTTTCAACACCTCTTTCAGTAAGGGCATATGCGCACAGCTCTGGCGCAACGCCACCATCATCCCGCTGCTCAAGAAAGGGAAGTCCGCCAGCGACCTAGCCTCTTTCCGCCCGGTGAGCCTCACCTCCTGCGTGGTCAAAACCCTGGAGCGTATGCTCACGGCTAGGCTGGCCTTCCTCGCCGAAACCCGCGGCTGGCTCTCCCCGCAGCAGGCCGGCTTCCGCCGGCTCCGTAGTTGCGAAGACCAGATCCTGGCGGCCGTCCAAGCCATCAGCGACGGCTTCCAACGCTCGCCGATGTTGCGCTCCGTCATGGCCTTTCTCGACTTCAGCAAGGCCTACGACAGAGTGTGGATCGAGCGCCTTCTGCTTACTCTCATTGAGAAGGGAGTTCCCGGCACCTTCGTTCGTTGGATCCGCGCCTTTCTCCTCAATCGGCAGGCTCGCGTCTGCATCGACGGCACCAACAGCCGCTATCACCGCATGCGCCAGGGCCTCCCTCAGGGCTCGGTCATCGCCCCTTTGCTTTTCATCCTGTTCCTGGACCCAGTTGTGAGCACCATCCCGCCGCACATCGACATTCTGCTGTATGCCGATGACATCGCTATCCGCAGCGAACACCGCAACGTCGCCACTGCCGTCGAACACATCCAGCAAGCCGTCTCCTGTGTGAGCGACTGGAGCTCCGCCAACCACATGACGCTCAATCCGGCCAAAAGCGAATGCGCCCTCTTCACGACGGATACTCATCAGGCGTCATACCGCCCCTCCGTCACCCTGAATTGCGCGACCATCCCAGCCAGCGACAGCCCTCGCTTCCTCGGTGTGTACCTGGACCGCTCCTTGACTTTCAACAGACAGGTCACCGAAGTTTGTAGAACTGTCGGAAGCCGCTGCCGGATCCTCGCCTGCCTCGCGTCACGATTCTGGGGCTGGCCCAAGGACAGCCTGCTCCGCACCTTCAAGGCGTTGCTCTCCAGCGTCATGCACTACGCCTCTCCGGCCTGGCAACCATGGCTCTCAGCCCCCGCCCTCGCGCGCCTTCAACGCGCCCAAAACCAGGCCCTCCGCCTCGTCACCGGCCAACTGCGCACCACCCCTACCGAAGCGCTGCACCTGGAGGCCGGAGTGTGCTCCGTGACCACCCACCGCAATCAGCTCTGCCTCGCAGCCTATGAGAAGGCGCTGCGCCTGCCAGCCGACCACCCCCGCAGTCGCGCAGCGAGAGCTGTGGTCCCGCACCGCACGGCCCGTGGCAGCTGGCGCCAGCTCGCCCAGCAGTTACTGGCCTGCATGCCGGGAGACCTGACACCCCGCGAACCGCTGCCAACGTCACCGCGCTGCCCGTGGCTCCGTCTAGGCAACACCCGGATCGTCGTGAACACCGGCCTGGAGACCGAGGTCCGGAACGCCCCGCCGACACCGCCCGCCCAACCGGATGACTACCGTCGCCGAGCGGAGGACACCATCCGCGCCGTGGAGGCGGACCTAATCCTGTACACCGACGGTTCTGCAACGGAAGGCTGCTCCAACGGAGGCGCCGCTTGCGTGGTCACCCGCGGCGACCCCTCCAGCCCGGACGTTATCTGCACGATCTCTACTCGCGGATCACGCTGGACCTGCAGCTTTGACGAGGAACGTCGCGCTCTGGGTCTAGCCCTGGGTTGGCTCCGTGATAACCAGCCGAACGCCCAAGCCCTCATCTGCACTGACAGTAAGGCGCTCCTAGCCGCCCTGGCCAGCTACCGCGACCCCCGCTGCGCCCTCCCAACTTTCGACGCTTTGACTGCCACAGTGACCCTTCAGTGGGTCCCCGCCCATTGCGGCCTCACCGGCAACGAGCTAGCGGACGAGGCCGCCAAAACGGCCGCCGCCAGCCAAACCTGCCCTTCGCCCATTTCCATGGTCAGCGCTCTGGCGACTGTGCGTCGTGCTATCTGTGATCCGCCTTTGAGCCACGCCCGCACGGCGGCGGTCTACCGCGGTCTGGACCGCCGACGCGATCGCAACGAGATCCTCAACCGCCAAGACGCGGTCCTCCTGGCCCGTCTCCGCTCCGGCCACTGCAGCCTTCTCAGAGGCTACAGCGCGATCGTTAACCCGGCAGCCGACCCCTCGTGCCCCCGCTGTGGCGGTGGCCCAGAGGACCTGGAGCACTGGCTCCGCTGCCCGGCTCTCCGACAAACCCGCATCTCTATCTTCGACGAACCCGAGCTGGATCTTGACATACTGACCGTCGCCCCGGCGAGGTCGGTGACGCTGGCGAGGAGGAGCCTCTGACTCCCCTCGGCGTCTCAGCCCACAAACAAACAAACAAACAAACAAGCAGCAGCAGCAGCAGCAGCAGCAGCAGCAGCAGCAGCAGCAGCAGCAGCAGGTGCAGCGGCAGGGCGACTCCGTGTGGGACGAGCTGCGCGGCCTGCTGCGGGGCGACCTGCAGTCTGAGGCGTCGGGCCAGGTGGTGGACGCGGAAGACGGCAGCAAGCGGTTCAAGGCGGAGCTGTCGGTGCGCGAGTTCAAGCCGAGCGAGATTCGCGTGCGACAGCAGGGCGACTGCGTGCTGGTGGAGGCGGAGCACAAGGAGGAGGCCGGCGGGCAGCGGGTCCACAAGCGGCTGGAGCGAATCTACCAGCTGCCCGACGGCACCAAGCTGGACCAGGTGGTGAGCAAGCTCAGCCACGACGGCCGGTTGTGCATCGAGGCGCCGTTCGAGGGTCCGGCCGCCCAGGAGAAGCCGCAGCTCAAGGACGTTCCCATGGAGACGGAGAAGCCAGAAGAGTGAAAATTTCTCGTGATAAGAGTTCACAATTTACCGCATAATTCTACTAACTATTTATTGATTTACTGACAGTTCCTCTTAATGTACGCGTACAGATACTGTTTACTGATATTGTTATCATAACGTATTTAAATACGTTAGTTTATTAACGTATTTTACGTAGTACATTCTAACTGATTGTTACTTCATGTGTCATGCAAAAGTACATTGTCAAGCAATTTAATTTAATCTTATGGCTGTAAATAGCTCGTACAAATAAACTATTTATTTGTAATTCAGTAAAAATGTGACTTTTAATTGTGGTTATTACAGAGTCCGCAAAATTTAAGTATTAATCATGCCTCAGCAATCTGAAGCGGCAGTAAAACTAAGCAAAATCATCGTAAAAATTAGCCGACAGATTTAGTTTCAAGTCTGGCATGGCACCAAGGTTTTGATCATTGGGTTACATAGAATATTTGATATCAGAAAAATCAAATGGATTTATTATTCGTGCTGAGTCTCGTGCGGCTATACTATTAGCTAGCAGACATCGTATAAATGCAACAAAAGTGCATCCAATGACACTGATTGCTCACTCACTATACAAGTCAATCTAAATTAATAGTCTATGGCTAAAATGGCCAGCCCCGGCGCATCGAGTCCAGTGGGACCAAGACAGTCGCAGCTCACGGAGCGGCAAAAGAAGGAGCAGCAAGTCCAGCGGCCAGACTTCCCACTAAGCCTAATCAATTGAGAGACGGTCAGCAAGGGACAAGAAGCTATGGCCAGCCGATGCAAGACGCCGTGCAGTCTGAACACCAAGAGGCAGCAGCCTGAGCCGCAGGACTCCACAGAACCGATGCCCAAGCCTGGCCTACTGCTGCTCTACAAGGAGCCGCAGCAGCCAAAGCCGCAGCAGCGATTACCTGTCGGTAATTGTCGACCTGGCTGCGGAGCGGCTGAACAGCAGAAAAAGGCGAATTCCAACGGCGCTAAAAAGTGCTCCTGCTCTAAGCCTGCGCCGACTTGCCCGCCGCCTTGCCCGCCGCCTTGCCCTCCGCCTTGCCCTCCGCCGCGCTGCCCTCCGCCCTGCCCTCCGCCTTGCCCTCCGCCCTGCCCGCCACCATGTCCTCCGCCGCGTTGCCCTCCGCCCTGTCCTCCGCCTTGCCCGCCGCCATGTCCGCCGCCCTGCCCGCCGCCTTGTCCTCCACCGTGTCCGTCGGCGAAACGCGAGGCGCCCAAGAACAGCAGTTGCTATAGCGACGGCCCCAGCAGTGGCCAGCAACGACAGCCAGGGTCCAGCGGCTTCCGGTCGGCTAGCGGCGGCGGAGCCAGCGGAGCGAGCAGCCGGGCAATCAGCAGGCGCAGCAGCTTCAGCAGCAAATCGGAGCAGGCTAACAAGCGTAGCGTCAATCTCTATGGAGAGTGTCCGGCCGCGCAGTGACCAGCTTGTCGCTAGGTCGCACCCAGAGATTGACAGATGCAAAATTTGCGCGGAGACAAATGTTTTTATCAAATTGGCTGTGCCAGTCTTCATTCAACTTTTTGCGTTTTCACGGCTCGATGCACTAGAAATTGCTAACTAGAAACAAAATATAAATAAATGAGGGCCGACTGCTTGTTGAATGGAGGGCCGAATTTTCTTTTCTGGACGCTGTTAAGCGAAGAATTTCTTGCATCGCCGCTTGTTTCTGTGTCCCCTGTGTAAGATCAATTATTAAGTTGCCAAAGATCGAAGCGCAGAATGCTCAAAGCGATACAAGTTTGAGAAATTTATTCGATCTCGAGGCTCTCGGATTTGATTTCTGCCCTATCTAGCCGGGCGTGAGGGCTGCCAGTCTTGCATTAATTTGATTTTATTAGAGCCGAAAGTTTCTTTAGGGTCAAATCGATTTGCTGTACATTTTAGGTTTTTCGGTTCAGTTTGTGGGATATTCATCGTTTGGGGACTTCAGAATTGGTTTAAACTGCCATGCAACAAGGCTTTTGATTTATTACTTGATGCACTTGGTGACGCTGGACTGCAGAGTTAAGCTAACTCTTGAAAAAAACGGTTGATTAGTGGACATAAATATAAAATGCAGATAAAATTTAATTACAGAAAAGACAGAATTATACTCGTACAAGCTTAAGGCTGGTGAATCACGAGTAGATCAGCTAAGTTCGATAATTGCTGAGTTCCAGCCAGGATAGGACCAGACAGGACAGGACCAGACAGGACAGGACCAGACAGGACAGGACCAGACAGGACAGGACCAGACAGGACAGGACCAGACAGGACAGGACCAGACAGTACAGGACCAGACAGTACAGGACCAGACAGGACAGGACCAGACAGTACAGGACCAGACAGTACAGGACCAGAGAGGACAGGACCAGACAGGACAGGACCAGACAGTACAGGACCAGACAGTACAGGACCAGACAGGACAGGACCAGACAGGACCAGACAGGACAGGACCAGACAGGAGCAGCCAGGACAGGACCAGACAGTACAGGACCAGACAGTACAGGACCAGAGAGGACAGGACCAGACAGGACAGGACCAGACAGTACAGGACCAGACAGTACAGGACCAGACAGGACAGGACCAGACAGGACCAGACAGGACAGGACCAGACAGGAGCAGCCAGGACAGGACCAGACAGTACAGGACCAGACAGTACAGGACCAGACAGGACAGGACCAGACAGTACAGGACCAGACAGTACAGGACCAGAGAGGACAGGACCAGACAGGACAGGACCAGACAGTACAGGACCAGACAGTACAGGACCAGACAGGACAGGACCAGACAGGACCAGACAGGACAGGACCAGACAGGAGCAGCCAGGACAGGACCAGACAGTACAGGATCAGACAGGACCAGACAGGACAGGACCAGACAGGAGCAGACAGGACAGGACCAGACAGTACAGGATCAGACAGGACAGGACCAGACAGGACAGGACCAGACAGGACAGGACCAGACAGGAGCAGCCAGGACAGGACCAGACAGTAGGATCAGACAGGACCAGACAGGACAGGACCAGACAGGACCAGACAGTACAGGATCAGACAGGACAGGACCAGACAGGACAGGACCAGACAGGACAGGACCAGACAGGACAGGACCAGACAGGACAGGACCAGACAGGACAGGACCAGACAGGACAGGACCAGACAGTACAGGACCAGACAGGACAGGACCAGACAGGACAGGACCAGACAGAAGAAGAAGGCCCAACTACTGCAAATGCACACAATACGCAAAGCACACAGCAGCAAATTTCTATAGCTGTGTGTAGGCATCAGTTGAACTGTGCTCCAAGGACTATAGTACTCGTAGTCCTTGTTGTGCTCTCGCCACCACTTAGTCAATAATTCTAGGCTATCAGTCACATAATTCTCAGCACTTACAGCTGAATCGGACCCAACTACACTAGTGAGCCAGCAGCTATCAGAAGGTCGGTCTCATTTCCTAAAAGAGAGAAAATAATGGTCTTGTTTAGCTTGCTTATAGTGAAGCTACGAGTATATAACTGTGAGCTGAGCCCCAGCCGAAAGGTCTAAATTAAACTGGGCTAGAGATTTATTAGTCCACAGATAGGTTAGGGGGGACAACTCAGTGCATTTCTGAATGCTGCGCGTAAAAGTGCAAAAAAACCCTGGGGTTTTTCAATCAATGACTTTTCCGTTAAATTTATGCAAATTGCCTACCTCCAAATTAAAATATTAGTAAATGGCGTGATCAGTCTAACAAATAGTGCGAATAAAAGTAAAACCCAATTTTTATTTTAAATAATAATAATATTGATAATTTAAAAAAAATTTAATAGACACCCGACCTTTCGATCAGATGTACAGCCCACGGCACAGCCGCAGCTAGTTGCGCGGCGCATCCGAGGGCTGTGTACAGCTTTCAGCCTGACGGGCTGGAGGGGCCGCAACACCCACACTAAATTTACCCAGCTCAAACTGGTACCCAATATCAGCTGGGTGGACTGAAGCAATGCGGGATTAAGTGCCTTGCTCAAGGGCACATATTGTCTCCTAGGGCCGTGACTCGAACCCACGACCTTCCGGTCATGAGGCAGGCGCCCTAGCCACTAGGCTAAAACTCCTCCTTTTAAACAAATTTAAATTTAGATCGATGATGAGGACCCTTGCACAAAAACAATCCAGAGCTCTAAAATTTGTTTCTGTTATCTTGCGATTGCTCGTAATCACCGTCACCTGTGCCGATTGCCCTGTTCGGGCTGTAAATAAGTCTGAAAGAATGCAATCACGGTTGCCATGGTGATCACAATGCCCAGCAGGTTGAGCCAGCAGGCGCATCGGCCCAGCTGGGCGGCCTTCCGCTGCTGCCTGCTGACCCCGGCGGCTGTGGCGGCGTCGCCGCTGTCCAACAGGATCCGATGCGATCGAATCGATAGGAGAACTGCCAGGCCGCCCAGCAGAAAATTGAAGAATACGCAGGTGACAAACGACATGCCCAGGTAGGTGATTCGCTGCGGATTCGGCGACTGATTGGTCGTTTGATCCGCCGGCTGGAGTAGCGGCGGCGCCCGCGCCGGCATCGGCGACTTCGTCGTCGACTTGGTTGGCTTCGGCGACGGCGACGTTGACGGCACCGTGGACAGCATCGGCGACGCAATTGGACTGTTGCAGGCGCACTCACGGGCGCCGCTGTTGGCGAACACGCAGCTACCCGGCGCGGGCGTACCAGCGGCGGCGTTGTCAGCTCGAGCGACAGCTCGAAGCGGCCTCGGAGACGAGTCCAGCGCTTCGATCTGGAAGCTGAGTCTCACCTCGCTTGGAGCGGACGAAGCCAAAAATAATTTCGGCAGCAGGTTTGGCTGAGGCTGAACTGGCGGCTCGGGGAGCTCTCTGGCCGCAATTAGCGGTTGGCGCTGCTCAGCTAAGAGCACAGCCATTGCAGCTTCGGCGGTGCCTTTGTTCTCAATATTTTATGACGCCACTTTCGTTCGACCCGCATCGGCAAAAAAACATCAACGCTCTATCTAGATTTCTGCATCCCTGCTTTTTTAACCCCATGGTTGCCACGCCTTTTCTTCTTTTCCTTCCCGTCCCGCTCTGC
Organism: Macrostomum cliftonense; assembly: GCA_950096795.1. Classification (NCBI taxonomy): domain Eukaryota; kingdom Metazoa; phylum Platyhelminthes; family Macrostomidae; genus Macrostomum; species Macrostomum cliftonense. The sequence goes on from CATNEM010000167.1 coordinate 290,773, forward strand.
TCGCGCCATTTGGGTTGGCCCGGATAAGATGGGGCAAGCGCGAAGCCTATAAGGTGCTGCCTGCACTGGTGTATAAGGGATACATTCGGCTGTATTGGGGAGCGGGTGAGTGGAGTGGTGAGTCGCGATACGATCTTCGTCGACCCTTTTCTCCACCTCTGCCCCTCTCTCTCTCTCGCGTATCCCGAATCGGGCCTATTCCGACAGCGTCTCCATAGGACCAGAAATGTGTAGTCAATTTTTTTCAATATTTGATTTTCCGCACTCCGTGATCGGCGTCATGAAGATGGGAGTGAGGAGGGAACGGGAGCGCCGCATTTCGCGCTAGACCTCACGCATCTCAAATCCCTCTCCAACCCGATCCGCGCGTTTCTTCACCTCAAGGACCTTAGAGAATGGGTGACTAACCCGTTTGATATACGGGTCCTTAACCCGCGCGATTGGGCTCGGGACTCAGCGCTTGAATGCCTAGAAACGATTTGAGATTTAAAGACGGACTGTGGACGCGAAGTTTGTGACTATGGAACTGACAGTGTCATTTTTGTATCCACAACGAACTAATTCTACTAATGTTTTTCTTTAACCGAAAGTACAATAAACAACTAAGCATTAAATATGGCATGCAAATCCTACATTGGGATGGCGTGTCGTTTCTGGCTTTAGTGTATAGCTAAGCCAGGCAAGCGAATACTTCATGGCGTACAGATTTTGCATTCATTATTCAGTTGTGAAGAGTAGCAAATCTCAGAATGTGGCTCGAAATCACGCATGGAAAGATGAGTCGGCGGCACGCTGTCATATGTATTGACGAAAACAGGCTGCATGACTGGAAGGTGGGAGAGGCTAAGAGAAATTGGACGCGTGATTTCTATGAGCTCGTTTGCTCGAACGTCGATAGTTAGAGGGATCGATGTACTTTAATCAGCTGACGTGGATTTCAACTGAGGAGGGGTGGTAGCGGGTTACAAGAGCAATTGATTAGGATGAGACGGATTAGGCACATAGATTTATAATGCCAAGATTGGAGCTGTATTAGTTTCACCTCCTCAATTTCGGAATTAATCGTATTTACTGCTCAACCTCACCTCAGTCACAGTGCAGCTTCAACCTCAGTCTCAGTGCAGCTTCAACCTCAGTCACGGTGAGGCTTCAACCTCAGTCACAGTGCAGCTTCAACCTCAGTCACAGTGCAGCTTCAACCTCAGTCTCAGTGCAGCTTCAACCTCAGTCACAGTGCAGCTTCAACCTCAGTCACAGTGCAGCTTCAACCTCAGTCACAGTGCAGCTTCAACCTCAGTCACAGTGCAGCTTCACCTCAGTCACAGTGCAGCTTCAACCTCAGTCTCAATGCAGCTTCAACCTCAGTCACAGTGCAGCTTCAACCTCAGTCACAGTGCAGCTTCAACCTCAGTCACAGTGCAGCTTCAACCTCAGTCTCAGTGCAGCTTCAACCTCAGTCTCAGTGCAGCTTCAACCTCAGTCACAGTGCAGCTTCAACCTCAGTCACAGTGCAGCTTCAACCTCAGTCACAGTTCAGCTTCAACCTCAGTCACAGTGCAGCTTCAACCTCAGTTACAGTGCAGCTTCACCTCAGTCACAGTGCAGCTTCAACCTCAGTCACAGTGCAGCTTAAACCTCAGTCACAGTGCAGCTTCAATATCAGTCACAGTGCAGCTTCAACCTCAGTCTCAGTGCAGCTTCAACCTCAGTTACAGTGCAGCTTCACCT